>VXAA01007450.1:198177-253306 GCA_013399115.1 Anseranas semipalmata
CCCGCCGGTCTCTGCCCTTGTGCTCCTACACCGCCTCACAGGGCCCCGATTCCTGACACGTACAAAGCGAAAATCCCCCCAAACACCCACACTGCCCGAGGCATTACCTGAGGAAACTGCCCGGGAGCCGGGCCGGGGTCACGCTCCCCCGCCGCGGGTGCTGCGCCGGCAATGAGGGAGGCAGCCCTGCCGCGGGCAGTGCCCTGGCCTCCAAGGGGACATGTTTCTTCTTCTTTTCCTTGTTTCCTTCCATCTGAGGCACAAATTAATCAGTTCTGGAGATAGGGGGGGTCTATCGAGCAGCACAGCTGTAGGCGGCTGTCTCACCAACATGGTGGTCTGAGGCAGTCTGGGCGCACCCTCTGGCCGCAGAAGCCTTACTGTGGAGCTGTACTGGAAAAACTTCCTTTTGGTTCCCTATCCCTTTTATTTACACCCCTAAACTCTGCCCAGAAGTCTGCTGAGCTCAGAGGAAGGCCCCCATGTACCCCGGGGCCAGCACCCCTCCAGCAGCCGCCCAGCCCCTCCTGTCATGGCCGCCACCTGAAGCGCTCCCGGGCCTTTGGGGGGGATTCATCCTCAGCAGCTTGATGAGGGTGGGCTCGCAGGGTGCGGCTGAGAGGGGCCGGGTAAGGGATGCAGTAGCAGCTGGACACAGGTGGGCAGTGACACACACAGCGCTTGTCAAGGCTGGTGTGCAAATATGGATCCAGGCTCCCATTTTCTTCTGCTGTAGAAGAGCAGATGGTTTTCCTAAAAAAAAAAAAGAGAGAGAGAGAGAGAGAGAGAGAGATTTAGTAGGCAAAGCTCTCCGGTTCTTCCTGTAGTCCCCGTTATCTGCTGACTACAGGCAAGATGATGATGAGTGCTTTAAAGCTGTTTGGATACCAGATGAATGGGTACCAGGCAGCTGGATAGATCAAAAATGATGCTATTTTTCACCAAACATTAATTCAAGTTTATGATAAACAATTTCCTCCTGGTTAGCCATTGGCAAGTCTGATTCACTGTGTTTGATGGTAGCCATCTAGTTTGCACTTAGCTACTTCAGGGATGCTTGGAATTTTAATTAATTAGAATGTGTGAATCCAAAATCCTTAAGTGAAACTTGTTGCAGAAACAATATTGCATGGCCAGTGCTTGGGTTGGACTCACGCTCGCTGGTTCCCCAGTCAGGCCAGGGGCCCTCAAATCCTTGCAGCATTTGTTCCCATCCTCTTGTCTCTGAATAGTGCTTCCCTCTGTTAAATTCACCTCCATAATCACTTTATTTTGTGTCCTGCAGATCCTCCAACATCACACCATCTCCCAGCTCACACCCAGCGCAACAGAAACCAGTGCATCCTCAGAACTACCCAGGAGCTCAGAGCTTGACCAGGCACTTGCATGTCCCACATCCGCACTTCTACTCCAGATTATGCATCTTGACTGTTATATCCAAGCTTTCCTGCCACTGTAGAAGTTATATCTTTTGGCTCTCTCTGGCTTATGATTTGCACAAATTCCTCAAAACGCCTCTGTCAGTTTTCTTCTCCCTTTATTGGCACAGCTTCCAATTTTTGAATCTTTGATGGTTTTCCTTAATTAAACTCATAACTTCTCTTAACTATTTGTCTACTGCAACCCGAGGTTAAGACACACATTGGCCTCCCAGCCATGCAAGGTACTTTCCTCTGTGCAATTTTAGTTCCTGGAAAGCTTCCTCAGACCTCTGGACTTGCCACTTGCAGGAACCTCTCCATTACTGGTCTTCAAAGAGGTTTCCTCCTTTTTGCTGACTCAGCTGAAAATCCTGAAAGGGCTTTGATATGGACCACATGCTTTCAGGGTCTTTCAACACTTTAATTTCTCCATCACCCCTGCTCAGTTTCCTTCAATATTTCTTCTTTATGCAAAAGGAAATTTATCTTTCATTCTGGCATCTGCCCTGCCATCCGCCTTTGTGAACATGAAGGCAAAACTGTCAGTGATTTTTTATTTTTTATTTTTTTTTTACACAATGTCTATCAATAAATAACCCTCAGCAGCTTTTAGAGTCTTTCCATTGCTGATCTATTATTCCTCTGGCCCGTGCAACATTCCTTATTATTTATTATAACCTTTTTCACAGTCTTTCCTTCCTTTCCCACCACTGCTTGTCTTGTCACTTCTTTTCCTCCTCACTTCATTCTGCGTTTGCAGTTTCAGGACCAAATGTTGGCACATCGCTGTCCTTCCACACAGGCAGGGCTGCAGGAGCTCTCAGGTAGGCAACCAGCCACTAAAGATGGGAGAATTTGAAGGGTGGCAAAACTCGAACAATTTAAATTCTACAGGTATATGGCACATAACAGGGAAGGCAGCAAAAACCTTGTGCTGACTGTGAATGCTGCTGGCTATTCCATAACAAGTATATGTATCACACTATAATATCATACGTTGCCTCTTTAATACTTACCCTTGTATATTTTCTGCTTCTTTCCATTTTATTCTGATTTTCTTGGAACTTTCTGCTTGTTTTTCCCAAACAAGAAAATTTTCTCTATTCCCTTTCCTGAAACTCAAGTTTATTTTTTGTGACAGTGGTCACAGACTGTGATTGCTGATTCTAGTCAGCATAAAGTACCAACCAGAAAGAAATCAAAACCATGAGTTTTAGTTTCTATACAATGAACACTGTGAGGGCTCTAAAAATCTCTGCACCTTCATAACTAATGCTCCTGTCCATCTCAGCAGAACCCCATGAGGAAAAGGTTTGGCTCTGTGAATTTGCAATTAGATACCTAAGAGAATAAATCAGTTCTTTTACCAAGAAACAAAGATTGTCCTAACCTATGTAAACAAAATCCCTCATTCAAGGGCAACTTCATATTTTTTCTAGCCAAAACTTCCAGTGAGATCTTCTTTGTAAACCCCCTTCCCCGTCTCCCCCCTTTTTTATTTTTTTGCTTCAATATTATTTTCACCTGAAGTTCTTTGCAGGTCATCTCTAGTTTTTAATAGCTGTGACCACCTTAACTCCTACAAAAGCAGGTGCTAAAAAGCCACAGCCCTTAGGGTCAAAGTAGAAATGCTCTTTATTTATAGGGAGCACATTTAACTGGCATGCAGTTCCTGCCCATTTTTTGTGTCACCGTTATTAATTAGTTTCTCTAGTCATCCCTAACTTATATGTGCTCAGCTTTTGAGGATTAGCAGCACCACCCTGGACACTTCATGGGACGAGGGAACCAATAAAAAGGCATTCATGAAAATGACCATTTCAAGGGAGATAAAATATCATTATGTGAAATGGATTTGCTGGCACTCCTCACCAAATTTAGCACCTATTAAATTATAGAAACCATTATTCCTCTTATACAGAAAAGTCTGAAACTTTCTCTAAGAGATATATTTTATTATTTTAAGTGGGGCTTAAAAGTATTTTTTCCTTGTGATAAATTTCCATGTATGAATTTTCTTAAGAGATACAACAGGTTCTTGTTCTACTGCTTTTATTGATCAAATAGGACAATACTTCCCTTTTCCTACAGTGTAGGAATATTTCCCTCCTGAAATGAAGTGTTTTGGAATTTTAACAAGCTGTGTTTTCACATCACAAGCCTTTAACGAGGAAATATTGTCAATACTTAACCATAGTAAATGATACAGCTTATTTTATTAACAGGGCAGCCTACCTGAAGAAAAACAAATGCTTTTATATTAAAAAATAGTGCTACACCTCCCAAACATGATATATCAAAATCCTTTTCCCAATCCTTTACTACTACATTTTACAAACTGTCTTCTCACTGGCACTGTCCGCTGTACATTAAAGATAGTTAGTGCGGGATGGCCTGTTTGGAGGTGTAGGAAAGGGGCTTTTTTTCCTTTCACTGGGCAAGAGCTCTGGGAAGACCGGAGGTTACGGAAGCAGAAGTGTTCTGCGAGTCTGTAATCAAACTTCCCCTGGCTGGGTGTGAGAGGCCAAACTAATTAAACAGGACATCAACCCGCTGAGGGAGTCAAGTGTCTGAAGAAAGTTGCCTGGAGAAAGAGGAGTGGGTTGGAAAAGCAGGTGCCTCACAAAGGATGGAAACGTGACCTTGCAGGACAAAACTAAAACGCACTTGCAGGAATACTTTCTGCATACACCTAAAGGGAGCCCATGCCAGAGATTTCCGGCAGATGTTGTTATAAACTTACATGCAGGAGGCAGATGGGGAGCAGAAACACGAGAAAGACTGGTCCTGTTTGATCACCAAGCATAGAAAAAGTGAAAGAGAGTGGATGCACCTCTGCAAACACTTTTTTTTTTCCTCTTCCTTTTTAACATTAAGAAACTTTGAAACACCTGCAGTGGGAAACAAAAGGTTAATTAAAAAGAACCCCCATCTTTGCACTAAACTGATTGCTGGGACTCCTGCCAGCCTGGGAAGGTTAAAGAGCTCAAGCATGCGTGGGCTGTGGGGGGAATGGCTAAAATTTACAGCTAGCTCCCTGGAAAGTCACAGTTCAGCTGTTCTCCCGGAGCAGGTGCTCATGGGAGCGGGCCTGTCCCTTTCAAAGCGTGAAGATTGATGAAGCCTTCGCTCTCACCAACTGTAAATATACAACCAGCCTTGTCAGAGCAGGTTTGTAACATCACTTGCTGACAGCAAGAAATTTTTTTTAACCTCCTAAACACACACACATGCCTACCCCACACAGACTCTCACTCTCACAGACACACACAAAAGTACTAAAAAAAATGGGCTTTTCCCAGGAAACAGAGAAAAGCCAATAAATAAAATGATGGGAAAGGCATTTATGTTTTCCCTGCCCGGAGAGGCAATAGACAGAGGACATACATGGGGTGATTTCATCCTGTCCTAGAAAACAAGCAACATCTTCCTTGGGCTGAGCAGTTTATGGCCAAGTCCTGTACGGCAGCTCCGGCACTTCAGAAGAGAGCCAGCACAGGAGCCTGGCAAGCTTAAATCAACAGGGCTGTGTGCTGCCAGGCACCCCTCCGTGGAGCTGGAGAACAAGCGATTGTAAGAGAAGATACTGCTAAAATAACCATTTTACACTGCCCTAGTGCCTGCTTTCTGAGGACTTCATAACGTGTTACAGACAGAAATTACTTATTCTTTGCAGCCGCACAGTAGGATCTTTATAAAGTTGGACACAAATGTGCTTAGGCAGACCTCCTGAGGAAGCAGGGAGACGAGAAGAACGCCAGGCAGCACAGCAAAGCGATGGGACCAGTACCTGGGGTCTGAGCCTTGGGATCTCCCTTTCTGCTTTTATTTTCCTGTATGATATAAATCCAAGCACTCCTCTCCCGTAATTACTGGTTACTTCCCTGAAGACAGCACGGCAGAGACAAGTCCTCACAGGGTGTTTTCACCAGAAGACTTACCTTCACGATGGGCTTAGGATGTGGATTTTGTGCCCGGTTAACTGGGCAAACGCCCGACCAGCACCCCTGGCCAGGTGCTTCCCAAGCACACAGCCCTCAGCACTGCCTTCAAGGACTGAGAAAAGACACGGTGTACGATGGAGCAATCCACGGCAGAGACAGAGCAGCAGGGGAGAGATGGCTGCTTCTCTGCAGAGGAAAGTATTGTGGCTAATAACATTGAAGAGTCACAGGCAAATCTAGCAGGAAAGACTAGCATTGGCAAGGCTTACCCAATGCCCGTGGAAACCAAACAGACTGCGAATGGGCTCCTGACTTCAGTGACTGAACTCCTTGGATGATTGGAAGCAGAATTAATATTCTTGTATGAGTTTATTTTCCTGCCCCAGAATTCATTTTTAGCATTGCAGTCATCTTAACTAAAATAATTCTGCAGCATCTTTTTCTCTTTTCTTTCCCAAGGAAATTCCTTCCACGTTATCATTCCTCTAAGGCAATATTTCAGGGTAATAGAAAATGTTCAGCCTAATTTCTTAAATTTCTTAAGTTTGATATTGCCTTTGCAGTGTGAAGGGATTAAATTGGTTATTTTAGGAAATATCAGCACATTCTTACTACCCAAAAATTTTACCTTGGAAATTCATCAGCTTTTGTTTGGTGAGTTTTTTGTTTGTTTGGTGGGGTCTTTGTTTTTGCTCCACTGCTTCTGTTTCACAACTTCCTTCTTCTTATTATTAATAGAATAGCACAAGACTCCCCTTCGCTCAGACTCAATGATATATATCCCCTGTGCTCTTAGGCAAAAAGAAGCCTTGGATAATTGCCTCAAATTTTCAAAAAGCCCTCTGGTTATCTCTTTCTACAAGGGAAAGAAGTTTCTACACCTCTAACATAAAGCTCCACAGACCTAGCTTGCACATAGACTTGTCCAGGATAAATTTCATTTGCATTTCCTTCAAGGTACTTAAAGAATGAACACACCTACGAAAAACCATGCGACTGACTCAGTGTTTGCAAACTGTCACATTCTTCCCTTTGCTTGTGTTACAGCCCGTCTCTCAAATTCTTTGACTGAAGTAGCAGTCTGAATTGCTAACACTCTGTGATGAGGACTGTCACTGTCATTTCTGCTGTGTTTACCCAGTGCCCCTCTCAACGGGGTTCCCCTCCCCGGCACAGTCCCTCACACTATGCTATATGCTAATAAATAATCAGTACTTCCCTCTTTTCAGCAGCAGAAATGCAACGGTCCTGATGAATACTCAGGGACTGGGAATGTTTCCAGAAGCTGTAAGAAAAAAAGAAGTAATTTATTGCAGGTGCTAAAAATACATCATACACCTGTGAATACAGGTGACCATCACTTGCTCAAGTGACTGGTGCTGTCCTTCGAGGGAAAAGACCACGAAGGTCTCTTTCTGTAGTGAACGGCAAACAGCAAAGTCCTCCCCGAGTTTCAGGAGGGGCAGGCGCTGACACATGCTTGCATTTTACTCCACAGCAGAGCTGAAAAGCAGAGGTGGCATGAAATACAGTTAAATTTTCTCAATAAAATTCTGTTTGTGTCTTTGGTCAGATCCAAAATGGTTAAAACAATTTATCTCTCAGGTTCGTTATTACCCTTCACACAACACTGCCATGCTCCTCCAGTTTCATTTTGCTTATCCCTTCAGTAAACTCCACCCGCTGGTATTTCCCCAGTTATTTGCCTGGTTCTGCCCCATCTCTGTCACCCCTGCATCTCCTTGGCACCCTTTGCCCCTCTGGAGAGGCTGGGGTTCTCCTCTGGGGTGCAGCTGGGGCAGGCTGGGCTTCTGGGGGACCACACACCTCCTTGCATATGTGTATAAAATGAACCCAGCTCCCCCAGCATCAGAGCTCCCCAAGTTTCCAGGGCGTTCGCTCAAGCCACATTCCATGGGTTATTCGCAGATACTTTCTCAGGAGCCTAAATGGATCAAGGATTTTTTAAGGCTGATGGGGCAGCTCCAGTTTCCATCAGCTGAGGATTAGGCCAAACAACTTGCTTTCATTTGCTCATTTATTTTTGCCAAGAGGGTGGTCAAGGCATCTTCTCCTATCCCCTCCCTCACGTAATTCCCAGTTCAATCTTCATATGGCGATGAGGAGGAACCCAAAACCCAAAGCGACATGCATGCCTGCTCAGCCCCTGTTCTCCCAGCCCTCCCGTCCCACCCAGTGAAACACGCAGCATTACAAACTCCGGCAGCTGGGAGCATCTGATTATTTTTATGGAAATTTGCTCCAAGTTCAGAAGTGGATCAATGGCAATTTCTCAAGCTGGCTCCATTTTGAGAACCAAAATTGACTTCTGGAGAAGCTGCTTGATTTCCCAGCTCTCCCCCACCAGAAAACAGATTATTTCATAGGACAGGGGTGATATAATTCAACTTCAAATAGGTTCTGTGCCTATTAGGCCCAAATATAAAGCTCACCAAGGCTCCAAGGAAAACAGAATTGCTCTCTGCTATACTTTTCCTTGTCAGCCCTTTCCTCCCATCTCTGTCTGGTGTAAATCCATTTGCTTATATTCAATGCACCTCACAGATGTAAATGCAGCTCACGACATAACACAGGAGAGAGACTTATTTTGAGCAATTTAGTTTGCCTGTTCCTCTTCTGAGCTCCCCAGTTTGCCCTATTTCCATTACCCGATCATGCCACCTCTTTGCTTTCTATATTGCCTTGCTGTCTGCCCATCTCTCTTCCCTGTTCTCCTTTCTGTTTTTTACACTCAGATACTTTTCTTCTACTTTAAAGGCCTTTCACTTGCGATCCTCCTTCTTTTTCTGCCCTGGCCCTGCACCAGGACCACATCAGCCGCACGTCCCCAGCGCCTCGGCACTGAGCTCCTCCTGTGCCAGGAGCTCAGGGCCCCTCTCTCTGGGGGCGTGAGCTGAACCAGCCCACACGAGGGGTGCGTGGCATGGGATATACGCTGCCAAAGCTTTTCTCATTCTTCTCCCCCACCCTCAGCCCCATGCTCTTTTGGCACCATGTTTACTCTGGAGAAACCCAACTCACCTTTGGCTGTTTAGTCCCATACCTTCTACCATTTAGGAGGAGCTTTAATTGAACATTCTGCTCATAAAAGGTAGTGCACTGTTAAAACTGCATTTTTACAGGCTGTTAAGTGTGTCGGCGGAGTGCATTCTGCACTGGCCAGGCGCAGGAGGGTAAATGAGGCTCGGCTTTGGTTCAGCTTTCATCCAGCCAGCATCTCCCCAGCCCTTGCCCATGCCTCGCAGTCACCGCTGTGCTGAATTCACCCCAGCTGAATCTGGCATCAGCTCTGTGTTACCAGAGCAAAGGGCAGGGGATGGGAAGGAGAACGAACCCAATGACCAGAACAGCCCAGTGTGGTAAACTGACATTGTGTGGTCTGTCTGCAATGGGGCGAGTGACCCTGGACGTTTTCTTGGCCACCTGGTTCCCCAATGGCATGGGATGGTGGCCCAGGCACGTACAGAAAGGTCACTCTGCCCAGTTTGGGAAAAGCAGTGCAACCTTTTCCATCTGTCTTCAAAGGGGAAATTCTGACTTCCTCTTCTTCCCTGCCTTTCCTCTCAGCTTGGCCTCTCTTGGGAGCAGGATCTGCCTGCAGAACACGTTGTGCTGCAGGAGAGCCAGCAGGAGCTTTGTTTGTTCTTGCCACAGCTCTATTTAACAGATACTTACGTGAACTACACTTCTTTCATGCTCCATCACACAGCTCAGGGGCTGAGTCCCCCTTCCTAGGGCCAAGTGATGGTAACAAACACTGCCCTTCTAGTTTTTCACTTAACACGTTAAAAGTATCTTGGGGGCACCAGAGGTAACAAAGATTCATGCTGTTAATGCAGATGCCTGGCTTCAGGTTAGCACAGTGCAGTGCCTTCTGCAAAGCCTCCATAAAGAGGCTTTTAATTTAGCTCTAATAGGGAGGTTATTGTATGTTAAATAAATACTAATTGATTATTTAATATATATGCATTGAGGGTTAACTGCTATGTAATGAGCTCCTCTCCATTAGTGGGGCTGCTAAACGTCAATTAATATGAGTTTTATAATCAATTGATATTTAACATGCCCTAACTTCCCTGTTTAGACTTAATGGGTCAGCATTTCTGAAGTGGCCGATGCCAATAGTTTCTTTTAAAAATGAAAAAATATTTGTTGGAAGATTTACAACAGGATGGAAAGCTATGAATCTATTAAAAGCTCAGCAAATCAGCTCCACAGAACTGGACACAGTGGGGCTAGTCTGTCTGATGCCAAGAGCTGCACGCACCAGAGACCTCTGGAAAGGGGAGAGGGAGCCAGCTTCCTTAACGTCTGGGGGACTTTGACTTTTTTCTATAGCGAGCTTCCCAGAAAGATGCTCTATACCATTTCAAAGCAGTACCATTATGTTCTCTCCTTACTCAGAACATTAGGCAGTAGATGGCATACATCTGGGTTTGGCCCCCGTGTGATCCTGCATAAGCTGGTTTTACTGCCCAGTTGCACTTAGATGCACACTAGAGATGCAATAGGCAATGCCCTATTTGGAACTGACTGAGAGATAAATATTAGGGACAAGATTTTCAAGGATGACCAGGGGATTTAGACACACAGCTCCTATTTATTTTAATAAGCATCATGTCTCTAAATCTCCCAACTTCCTTTTTAAATGTCTAATGGCTTAGACTTTATTCCCCTTGCCTCTCCTCCCCAAACATACAGAAATAAATCATATGCAAGCTGTTTCTGGTGTGCGCCAGGGAGAAAACAAGGAAGTTTCTAATGAAAGGAATTATCATAATGCACTTACAACCATTATCTAACAGTATTTCTTGTGTGATTTCCTTACTGGCAGCTTTCAGACAGTTTTCGTGATGTGGCAGAGTTTAGGTCAGCTTGCCAAAAACTCAGGCTGGACGAGAAAACACATGGAAGTGCAGGATCTTTTCCCATCCGAGAGCATCTTCTTTGGGTTTGCTCTCTCATCTACCCATGAGAGGTACATGGCCAATGTGGAAGCTAAACGCTCCCTCTGAGCATTGCTGTATTGCTATCAGCAGGGCTGGGTGCAGGATGATGGATTCCCATTCCAGCGTTCTCACTCTGGTCTGCCACAGCACTCATTAAAGGCAACTCGATCACTTTGCCATTGTGGAAAGTGGCTCATCTTGCCCCCACTGAAAACAGGTCAGTTCATACAGATTGCCTAGCGGATACTAACAGCACAGCCCAAATCCGAGACTAGACAAGGTCCCCATCTCCCACAATTACTTAGTACAGTTTGTAAAGCCTGTGGATGTTTTAAGTAATAAAAGACACTGCCCAGAGCAGGTGAAAGCAGGGAAATACCTTCTCTTACTGCATTTGTACAGCACTAAGACAATGGAGCTTAAAGCATCATTGCAGCTCTCAGGCAGTGTTATGATGCAGATAATAGAGATGAAGAAAGAACAAAGAGGAATATGTGGCCAGCTCAGGGTCTGAAGTCTACAGGCTGATTTATGTCATCTGAGGATCTGGCCCAGTTAGATCTAATTTTAACATCCTTGACAAATTCCCTTTAACGGCAGACTGTCAAAAGGGAACCTTTTCTCCTCCCCTCATCCTTCCATCTCCACGAGCTGTTCCCTGTGACAACACTGTTCTCAAGCAGTAATTGGCAGTATCATTCCATTATCACTTATTCTTAAGGCCTGAGAATTTCATTCCTTGCAATTTTCCTGTTGTACAAATTCACATCTATTAGTTTAACGCATGTGCACGTGCATGCATTCATCCCCTCTGTGTGTGTGTGTGCATGTTTGTGTGTCTGGGAAGGAAAACAGTACTTAAACCTGAAAGGGCCATTGTCTTATAAACCATCTTAAGGAAGCAAAAGAGCTAATTACTGGTGACATGTAGTTATGACTTGCAGTAGGAGGTGCCTCTGGCGTCTACAGCAAACAGTCTAAATTCTCCTTATAAGCATTTTAAATGGATGATGATCCTAATGAACTTAATAGCATCGCTATCCAAGGACAGCATCAACTCATTGCTATCCTGTATTTTGCAGAAATAGCTTCTCTTTAAACAGTGTGCCCCTGCTTTGAACAGTAATGGTTTTTAAAAATGTCTTAGCACACAAAGGCAAAATCTTTTTTGAAACAGGGTGGAATTGGTTGGTGATTATCACTGAAAAGCTGGCAGCCACCAGCTAACCTTCTAACAATGAAATATGGGAATTTACCTTCATGCTTCAATGCTTGCTATTCAGCTGTCTACCAGGGTCTAAATCAATGATTCTACACCCTCCACTCAAGGTTTCTCTTTCAAATGCTGCAGATATGACCTTAAGTTCATCATCTAAACAATGCAGTTCACGTTTAATTTCATTAATCTAAGATCTTCCATAAAATTGCAATATGGCACCATACCTTTCAAGTACCTTCATTAAAATCCATGTTATTTCTAAATCCTATGCATATCTATGAGGTCATACGGTGTTTTATTAAAATGGATTTTTGAAAGGCTCACCTCTTTTATCACCAATTGTCATAAGGTAGTTTACAATAAAATTAAAAAAAAAAACACTATCACTTTGGTGATGAACAGATCACCCACTTCTACAAATTGCCCCCTTTCCTAATTTTTACCCCCTTTCTGAGGATTTTACAACTGGAAGGAAGAGAAAGAAATTATGAAACCCTCCTTGTTCATGTATTTTCTGCTACTTACTATGCCTAGTGCAGTCACCTTTTTGAAATGCACCATGTCATTCAGATCCAAGAGACATTATTTCCAAGATTTGCCCCTACATGCTTATGTGGCACCATCTTCTCAAACTGTACAATGGATTTTTTGCTATTCTTGGAATTATGTATTGGCAAAAGTTTCCTTTTCTAATGCATTCCTCTCCCTATCTCTTGTCTGTTTTATAGATTATTTGGTATTGTAATGACACTTTGCAAGGCTGGTTAGGAGCAGGGACCTCATGAGACTAGATGCCAAGAGCACAAAGGAGAGATCCTGCCCCCAGAAGCCCCCGCTCCCAGTGCTTCCCATCCTTATAGCTAGAAGATATTTAAGGGAAAGAATTTTCTTCTTTATTTTGTGCACGCAGCGAGCCAACACAATTTGTGCAGGAAAGTTCTTACATAATTCAGGCTTATGCGCATAATAATAATAATAGCAGTAACGCAAAACAAATAGATTAATCATCTCCCTAATAAGTGCACATTGAGATCGGGCTCTGTCGCCCAGGCTCTGCAGAGGCCCCATGCATGGCTGCCCTCAGCACCCGGCGCCCGCGGGCTCCGGACCCTCCTCCAGGCCAACTCGCTCTCGCCAGGATTATTTCCAGGCTCGGGAACGACTCCACGCTGCCAACACCTGAGCTCATCTGAGCTGTGTGGGACCCCCAGGTGAGGCCCCTTCCCCAGCCCTGCACCAGAGCTGCTGATTCTGTCTTGATTAGCACTGGCTTCACTCCCTTCCTGTAATGGAAAGCAAAAACAAACAAACAAACAAAAAAAACCTTCACTTCAGAGCAGCCTGAGCACGCCGGCAGGCAGCCCGTGCGGGCGTACAGGTCCCAGGGTGCTGCTCTGAAGCAGTCAGAAGGTCACAGTCACACGTCAGAGGGTCCCCACTGACACGCAGGGAAGCCAGCACAAGGGCGCTGCCTTTCCACTGAGCACGGCTGGGGCGTCCCGGGCTGCACCAGGCTCCGCAGGACAGCTTGGGCACACGGGCAGAAGTCCCAGCCTCGCTGCTCCTCCCCGGGCTTCGCTGGACTTGGGCTGGCTGCCATCAGTACAGTCTGCAAGTCTGGAGCCTACTGAAGTCACCGAAAACTTCCCCATGTATACGCACTCAGGGTAGAACTCATACTTGCAAGTGAGGCTGCATTGGAGCAAGCATTGCTCCCTCCTTAATTAAACTTGCCACTTAAACATAAGTTCAACACCCACTCTATTGATCTCTTCTGGAAAAGATTCACCCCTTATGTTAGTGCTAAACAAAAACAGATCCCTGGCACAATCTCATGCAAATGTCCAAGTATTTAAATTTTTCACAAAGGTACAGAGAACACTAACGGTGATATCTGTGCCCAAAGAAAAATAATGTTCCACAGTGTTTCCAGCTCTTAAGCAAAATATTAAGCAGCCTGAAGAGACAAAGCTGTCCCATGGTCCTGCCCTCGTCCTCGGCACTATTTTACCGAGGCTCCAACAGCAGACATTGAGACACTGCTATTGAGATGTCATTTGTGACAAACCTTCCACAGTTAATATTGGTTGATGACTTCAACCTCGCCTTCCTTCATCCTTCCATAAAAACATACCCGGGCTGCAGTACCGCGCGTACAGTGCAACATTACTCTGAAGAAGCAATTACAGCGAGCAGAGCAAGGAACTAAAGACAGGTCACCTAAATGAACTGAGGGAAAAGTACATGAGAAAACAAGAAAATGTCTTCATCACTTTTCAGGCTTCAAATTGGAAAAACAGGGATCAATACAGCAGAACTTCATTTAATGGTGTGAAAAACAATCCACCCCACGACAGGCAGGAATCACTTATTGCCAAACAAACAGGCCAATTAGCGCCAGGCAGGGCACGCACCACAGCCATTCCTCCGGCCTCGGCGAGGGACGAAGCCACTGGCAGAGGCTGCTCTGAGGCCGCGCAGCCAAATAGCCAAAAAAAAAAATAATAATAAAAAAAGGGCCATGCAGCAGCAGCAGTTTGCTGCTTTCTCTCCCCTGATTTTTCTCCCTACTCAGGTTAATGATCTGAGAAGCTGCGCGCAGCAGATGCACACGGGGGGAGACCAGGGCTGGGAGGTGGGGACACGATGTGTCTTCCTACAGGCTGGGGTTCAGCACAGCGGGAGCACAAACGATGCCACCAAGCCGTGGCTTTGTGCTGCCCATGATGCTGGGGACGTGCAGCGCCACGCTCGCCGTGGGGAGCAGGATGCGGCCACCCTGGGGACTGCCTGAGCCCCCCAGCTCCCCTTTATGGGGCACGCAGAGACCCAAAGACCTGCCCAAGGCAACGCCAATCAGTGCTTGGTCCAGCCTGGCCTTGAGGCTTTTGGTAACAGAGCCCAGTGCCATCCTCGCCCAGCTCGTCCTGCTGAACCAAGGAAGTTTTATTTAAGGTACACATAAATGGCAGCTCCTCGCTCCGACGTGCCGTTCAGGACGCTGTACCTGAGCACAAACACCTGCCACGCGGGGATTTTATTGCTCTTGTTGTCATTACCACCGCCAGCGTATTAAACAGATTAATAGAAGCGATGTAGAGGGAGTATAAAACATGCCAGTCTTCACCATGGGCCGAGTGCCACTGAAACGGAGAGAGGCTGGAGCTGACATTTGCAGAAGTAACGTCGTGTTATTAAAACAAATTTGGCATGAGGGGAAAATATGTTTGCTTTGCACTTAATAACTGCTACGAGAGCATATTCAAAATCAAATATTTGCAAGGCAGAGCATTAGGGTTTTCTCCTCCTCCTTGCCAGTCAAAACCAGTCCTTGTGTCACTGAGCCACATGGCCGGTATTTTAAACATAAATGCAGAGTGGACACCAGGCCTAAACCCCAAATCTAGCTTTGAGTTGATATTTGTCTTCAAAAATATAATCAACCCGAAAACATGCAGCCACAGTCTCTGGACGTGTTTCAGAAAACTGCTATGCATTGCAATTTTTCTCTCGCTTTTTTCCCTTCTCCTGAAACATTGGTTGTATTTTCTCCCTTTATTTATTGGAGTGCTAAATGGATTATTTCAGTAATAAATCAGGCCCTTTCATTACATTTTTTAAGGTGTTGTCACTGTTATGAAGTACAGTGTGCCATCAAAATTAAGCTCAGATTGCATTACCACCTATTTTATAGATAGAGAATTACTTGATGGATTTTTTTCCAGCTCTCTAAGCACTGGGTGTCTTTCCTTCAAGGAACAACTGGCCCCCCAGGTTCACAGAGATATTCCTCTACAAGTCAGAACATTTCATTCAGCTTGTCTCTCAGATATCTTTGTATTATGTTTCAAAACAGAGGGATGTTATTTCTTTTAGCCCAAACTATTTGTATAAATGCAAGGAATCGTTAACAGGTGAGGCAACGCCAGAGCAGCGTTACCTGCGTGTCTGGCTGCTCCTCCCCCACCGAGTACAAATCAGCAGGAATTCCGCCGAAGTCAGACAGTTGCCTTACAGCAAAAGAATTGCCTAAGTGGGACTGGAGCGAGGCAGCCTTCGGCTTTGCTGCATTAGTAGCAAAGGCTGCTGAGCAAGATGCTGATTTCCAGGGTCATTTCTGGTTGACTTCAACTGAGCAAGAGTCGATTTCTCGCCCGCTGCCAGCCTCCCCCCAGCAAGCACGTGGAGCCCGTTTTGTCAGTCTTCTGCACCCTGCAAGGCACAAACAGCACTATTGGGCTAAATTTCCAAGCAAGTCTCCACCTACAAGGCTTTTATACATACATTCTCTAATTAGGGGTGGAAGTTTCTACTGGGGTGTTTTAGTACTCGGTTATCATATCATATATATGGAGTTTGTGAATTAAATGAGCATTAATACTAACCATAACTACGTGTGCGTGTGCAGCAGTCAGAGGCAGCGCAGCAGAGCCAGATTTGTGTCTCCGAGCTGCTGTGCGCAGTGATGGTGAGTGGCGTTGCACGTCTCCTTGCGGAACACGGAACGATGCTGTCCCCCGGCCCTGAGGCCTGTGTGGAAGCACGGTCAGGAGCAGAAACCCTGCAGGCACCCCAGAAGCCCTGCATGTGGAGGCCGGGGTGGACGGCCCCGGTCGATGCCCCACCACAAACCCAGGTGCACACTGTCTCGTCCATTAAACACTCCGGCATTAAAATGCCGCTCTGCTAAAAGCACTGGAACTGGAGCGTATGTTTGAAGTTAAGTTCGAACTGCATCTTTACAAGCACTATATTTATCTTAGGCACCAGACAGCGAGAGCTGTGTGGCACGGCCACTGCCCCCCTTGCACCGCGGACCACGCTGAGGTGCACAGCCCAGGTCAGGCAGCCCGGGTGGCCGCGACTGCCGGGCACACAGGTTAGATTCCTACCACCCTGCTGTTATGCTGCTGTGCATGAGCAATAGGTGGCACTTCGGGAAAGAGTTTCTCCTGAATTTCCAAAGCACAGAGCTTCTCTGCACTCCCGCTCTGCGCCTTCCCTTTAAATTTGCAGTAGCATTTTTGTCAGGACTTTCAGAAGCCAGAATGTCCCCGAAGAAATGAATAAGGAATGCCTCACCTGCACATGACACAACCCTCTCCAACCTCTGCTCTGGTTGCTCTTTCTTCCAACCCTCCTGGCACAAACAGGGAGCAATCCAAAGAAATTAGTGACATTACCCTCTGCCAGCCGGCTGACACTTATGTTCCAATCTTCAGAAAAGTGACTGCGAATCTGTGGACACGTCTGCCTAGTGCTACAAAAGTAATTTTAGAAAACTAGCTGCCGCACATTACGGGCGACACTCTGAGAGCCGTGCGTGTCCGTGACCGCTGCTGCATCCTGTGACAGCGCTGCAGAGCATTTCATTCGTCTTCCCCACTGGCAAGACAAGAGCCTGAAATCTTACCCATTATTGAAACCCTCCCCCCGGCCCCGCAGCACCCCCAGCCCCCCCCGGGGACAGCCGCGCTGTCAGCACAACATCTCCGGGTGCAGCCACAGCCGGACCTCGCCGCTGCCAGGGGAAGGCAGCTGACTGCCCCAGCGCTCGCGTGGCTCCGGGTCCACACGCGGTTGCCACCGAGCCCATCCAGTGCCACGCCGCAAAACCCCTGCCTGCAACCCCGAACTCTGATGGCCCATCGCAGACATAGCGCAGGGCCAAGCTGCTCAAGGAGTTAAATGTATTAAGCAATTTACAATTAATATAGAACTCATTCCAGAGATATCTACTAGAGAGTACAACAGGGCAATTAACCCACTAATACACTAGGCTATTACATCGCTATGTCTCTTATTTTAGCCTGAGGTGATTTGAAACGCATTGGATTAAAGGATATTACAGGAGATAGCATGAAAAATAGCTTAATGTAATGAGCCATCCCGTGATGTCTGCTATTAAAGATGATTTGCAGTTGAAAACTACAACATACAGTAGTTCAGCCATTTAGAAACATGAGTGTATTTAACCCTTTCCTAGCCCATGTCCCTTGGAGGGATGGGAGCAAGAGTCCCTCCTCTCCCCTCACTTCCCCTGCCTTTATCTGAGGATTATCGAATGCACCTTATTAAAGTACAATGGTGTCACTGGGAGATTGGCGCCTGAGGTTGATAGAAAACCAGTAATCTGCTAATAACTTTTAAAAATAGATCCCCGAGAGAGTAAATAGGCTCAGGCCGAGGGAGGCTATTTGACTGGCGACACATTGGTGAAATGGGAACTTGTAACAAATTCCTATCCTAGCCTTAGGCCTGTCATATCAGTTCAGATGGTAGCTCAAACAGAGCTGAGAAACAAAAGCACCTTATCTTAAAATCTCTCACGGTACAGCTTAGCACGGCAATAGCGCAGCACCGGGCTCGCAGACGTTCCTGCCCGTGGAGCACGCTGCCCATGGACACCTCCAGGCACGCTCGCTGCTGGGGCGCGCTGTGGGTAGCCCCAGGGCTTTGGCTCCTGGTCTCTGCTTCTCTAGGGTTTTGGCCAAGAAACCAGCGCCAGCAGGTCCAGCCCTGCCCACACCGGGGTGGCAAAAGAGCTCAAAATCTGCATTGCAGCCGAGGCAGCTTCCCACCGATGGCCTGGGCACAGCCGTGCCCAGCAGTGTCCAAACGGCGCAGCGCTGCGTCACCACCCAAAGCCTGCCTCCGTGCATGGAAGAGCCTCTCCGTGCTCCTGCAGCGAGGCGCTGACTCGAGGCAACCCAGCTGCTCAAGACCTTCGGATGGATTGGAAAACTCCAGGGATGCAGGCTCCCTTCCAGCTCCGGGCCTCTTCCAGCGCTTGGCCACCATCATCAAAAATGTGTTTTTCTTACCTCCCATCAGAACGGAATTTGCAACTTGTGGCTGCTGCCTCTTCTTCCGTTTCGTTTCAGAACAGCGAGGACGAGCCCTCCAGCCGCTACATCAACTGATCTTGGAAGAAAGGGAAGAACTGAAGCATTCAGCAGGAACACGCGAACTCAAGACCAAGCCATCCCGCGGCCGGTCCCAGAGCCTGGCACCAGTCCCCTCTGCAAACCCACCTCCACCAGCAGGCGGGCCGAGGAAGCCAGCCCCAAACCCACCTGGGCTCGGGTGCCCCCCCGAGGCCTGGGCAGCACCACCAGCGGGGCTGTCCCCCTGCTCCTGCTGGTGACAGGTCCCCTGCTGTGCTCCTGAACGGAAGAGAGCGTTTTGCACCGCTTGCTGTTCCAGCCCAGCTTGCCAGCTGCACGCCGATGTCCTCCCAGACCAGGCATCTGCTGGTTTCACTTCTCAGGAAAAGTCACAGTCCTGGCACAACAGCTTCCAAGCACACCAAGTGCACTTCTCTCTTACTTCTGCATTTTCCTCTCCAACTTGAAATGAGATGAAATCATTAAATTCGTGCTGTCAGTCATGATGCTTTTTGTCTATGAGCCAGGTAAGGCTCTGCTCACCCCCAGCACAGCCTCTTTGTGACGAGCCCAATTCACGCAGAGGTGGGGATGAACAGAACTGGCACTTATTTGTCAAAAGAGTCCCATGCAGCCCATTAAAGCCATTCCAGGAAGGTTGGGGAAAAGTAAAGAAAAATAAAATTTGCTGGGAAGAAGGTAGTTTTCTGTGTAGGTTTGCAGCTAGGCGAGGCGTTACAGGGCTGAGCTACCTCATCTGCCTCGACAGAGACAATCCCGCGGCCACTTCTCCACCTCCCCGCCTGCCACCCCGTCCTGCCGCATCCCGCTTCGCGACGAGGCCCTGTGCGTCCGTGACAAATGGCTTCACCTCGTCTGCTTCAGGCGGCCTCTCTCCAGCTGATTTCACTTGTCACTGACAGCATTTTGGTGCTCTTTACACGAGAAGTAACTTCAGGGGAGTCAACGCAAAGAGCCGGTCGGAGAGGTTTTAGGCAGGAGGGCACAAACGCTGCCTCGACCCACGCTCCCCATGCAGCTCCGTGTTCCCCAAGAGCTTGCATCAGGAAACCGCCCAAAGCTTTCTCCTGCCCAGCCTGCTCAAAACACGTGTAGACAGAAACAACTGTCCAACAATTAAAGCAAATAACCATCAAACACAACCAAAATTAACTCTCCACCTGCGAGAGCACAGCCTGGCAGCACTCGCTGCCTCCCTTGCGCAGCTCCCAGCCCCAGTGCTGCCCAAATTAGGGCGAGTCAGGGATGCTGCCAAGGGTTACATTGGCTTTTGATTGTTAACACGTTCCCTGGGATTTAAAAGGTACATGCCGATTCCCTCCAAAATCACGAGGAGGATCGCTCATCTCATTATAGTTCCTCCTTGGAAAAAAATGCAAACAACGGGGAAAAGAAAGAGGGGGGAAGCAAAAAGCAAAAAAAAAAAAAAGCCAGGCAGAGGGTGGTGCTTCCACGAACGCGCAGCGGTGGCAGGGAGGACGTGGTGGGGCCTCTTTCTAATCAAAGAACTTGTCACTGTCACTTTGGTGTTAGCAGATGCCACGGACAATCACCAGGACCCCGCGCCGCAGAGATGCATTATTAACAGGCGACACTCATCGCTGTCCACCCCTGCTCTAACACGCTTCCCTTTTTGTTTTACTCTGCATCCCAAGCGGCACGGGAAGCTGTCATCTCTCGTTTCCATCCAGAGGAACGAGCGGTTCAGGAGAAGGGGAGAGGATGACCAGGTCTTTCTGACCTTTTCTCCCTCAATTTCGCTCCTCTCCTCGGCGAGGAGAAGATGGCAATCACGCTAGGTGGAACCGACAAACTCATCTCCGTGTCGCTCCCCTACGCACACAATAGCCATGTCACTCGGCATCAGGGACGTGGAAGCAGTGATGGGATTACGGGCCCGTGATGGCCCTAATCTGGGAACAGATTTAAGCCTTCCTGCTGTGCGTCGTGCTCTGGCAGTGCCGCGTTGTTTCATGCGAGGCCCGGTTACACGAAGCGCAGCAGCCGGTGGCACGGTGCCTGGGTTTTTCTCTTCCGAATGGGGTTGCACCTCCTTGTGCCTGCAGAACTCCTCCGCATGGCGGGAAGCATTTGCAGCTCCTGAGCTCACCAAATGCTTCACATCACTTTGGAAATGCAATGGGAAATATCTCAGGGTTATACTGTGGTGATGGGGAAACTGAGGCACAGGTGATCGCTGGGGCTGCCCATAGCCGCAGCCATTAGGGCGCCGAGCACCCAGATCCCAGCCCTGTTCCCCTTTGGGGTGGTTCTGCAGACGGGTGAGGATGGTGTGGGACAGCAGCCGGTCACCCAGCTGCGCCCTCTGCTACGTGACACCCACCTCGCGCCACCCGAAAGCTGCTCCCACCGGTGCCAGCCGTTAACCAGAGGGCGAAGATGGGAGATGCCAGCAGGGTACTCACGGGAGCAGGGGCAGTGGCCCCGCAGAAGCCAGAGCCAGCCCAAGGCACTGCCAGCGCATTGATGGGCAGAGCAATTCGTTGATAAAACTCATAGCAATAAAACTGGCCAGAGCAGGGTTTTGCAGGTCACCTCTGAGCCCGACTGAGCAACGTGCCGCTCGGGATAATTTATTTGGCTGTTTTGGCATCGAACGCGACTATTTGCAAGAGGAGCCCAGCGGGCTGCGCCTGCCGGGGCCGTGCCTCGGGGGCTGCTGGGCACTGGAGCTGCTGCGGCCCCAGCAAAGGAACTTGTGCAAACCGCCAGCCACGCGCCTCGGGCCAGGACCGACAACGCAGGCTGCACCTCGTAGCGGCGAGAGGTTTGCAAGCATGCTCCGATTTGTGGGGGAGAGTGGTTTATGGTAAACTAGAGGTAGCATGTTAAAGGGGATTTTTCTAAACTGTTCCCAGCCTCTGAAGAGTAGAGCACAACACAGAACCATTGGAGAGAAGAACAAAGAACAGATATAGCATCATTTTAGTCAATTGTAACTAGTTCTAGATGCAATACGGTTTTGCAGGACTACATTTTCCTGGTTGGCATGATGCACGCCAGCTGATTGCTCGTAATACTTGAATGGAAAAGCGCAGGAAGGCAAAGGGGGAGTGGAAAGAAGCAGGGGAGAAGGTTTCATACAGAGAGAGCTTTCTACAAGAAAACTCCCTTTTTGGAGGGTAGGAGAGATATTAGTTGGTAACAGCAAGAGCATAGATTTTTGCACTCCTATAAATCATTATTACTGGAATGTCCCTGAGGGGATGAGAAGAATGAATCAGTTACACACACACACACACACACACACACACACAATGCCAAACTTTCTCTCTATATTTTTTTTTCTCGAAAGAGAAAAGGAAACAAAGACAGGAGAAAGGTAGAGAGGGAGAGAGAACAAAAGCAAAAGGAGGAGGAAAAGAAAGGGAAGAATGAGAAGAAGGGAATGAATGAACTTCGGAAGCAATTTATAATTCCTTTCACCTACATCATGAATTGAACGTGGAGAGGAAAAAAAAAAAAAAAGGCAGGCAGGAAGGAGGGAAAATATTCCGCCCAGCATGCAGATTATCATTTGAAAAGATTCTGTTGCCATGTTTTTGTCCCTGGGTGATGAAAATGAAATTGTCTGATGTGTGCGCCGTGTTAGATTTACCTTTGCAGGGTTCACCCACAATCAGTAGAGAGGGGTCATGCCACAATATGTCATCTCACAGCTCCATCACACCAACTCCAATTTATACGAGGAGGTATTATGCATTTCAAAGGAACCCCCTGCGCGTGGCTCTTGTTACTGATCTATATCACAGCTCAGCTGAGGGAAGATTAGTTCTGCTGCAAGGGCAACGAGACTTATTTGTTTACGATTATATCCTCCTTAAAGACGCACTATTCCTTTTTTTAATGTCTAATTTGAAGTGTGCATTCAAGGGGCTGGGGAGGGGGTGGGAAGTAAAAGGTGAGAGAATTCTGTACTCTCCCACAAGGAAACCTAATAGTCTTAGTCTCCCATGCATCCTGCTCATTAAAAAAAAAAAAAAAAACTCCATTTAAATGCAAATTTGAGTTTTAGCTGGGGACTCCCCCAAAAGCTTCTCTTGGAAGCACCAGGGAAATAGGATTCAGAAAGCTAAAATGGCTGACAGCGGTTGCACGCAGCAGAAGACACTTCCCCTCCAAGCCCCCTCCCTCCCCACCACCCCGCACCCCGGCCCCGCATCCTGGCGCAGCCCGGCCAGCTCGGGCGTGCAGCGCTTATCGCCACTATGTGCGGCTCGCTTGTTTTACCTCGGGCAAACACCACCCCAGCGAGCTAAAACTGATAGTATTAGCCTTTCAACTCCTGCTCGCTGTTGCTTTAATCAACATTTTCCCAGAAAGTCAACGTTCTTGTCCCTGATAAAGGCTCTGAAGGATTTAATGAGGCCGCCGAGCGCAGCAGAGCCCGGGCAGCCCTGCACCGCTGAGCGCCGCTCCCTGTGCACCCCTGAACAAGGCTTCAATTCTGGGGGGCTCCAGCGCACGGCGCATGCCCAGGAGCAGCCGGCACTGATTGGAGGCACTCCCTGCGCTCTGGGGAGGCCGTTAACCTCCGGCATCGGGAAACTCCTGGAAAGTTGTCACAGCGCAGAGGTGGATTTGCCCGATGGGATGTGCCGCAGAAGGAAGCGAGGTGGCACCGCGTGGTCCTGCCCATGGGGACGCAGAAGCCACCACCGAGCAGCGCCGGGGCGGCTCCCGCTGCCTCCCCACTGCCATGGTGCCCCCGAACACACCAGGCTCTGCCTTCGGGTGGAAACACCGCTCACCATCATGCATCCTGCTGGCTGCTGGGGAGGGCCCTCCATCCCTGCAACACATGCTGCGAGGTCGAGGCAAAGGCTTCTGTCCGAGTCACACAGGGCAAAACACAACACGCACACTACCGTCGCTAGAAAATTGTAATCGGGGTTTTCTAAGGAAAAAAATTAGTGACTTGGCATGCGGGACTTGTGACTGTTCCGCTGCCACACACTGCTGCTATACCTGCTGTCACTCTGCTGGGACACCAAACGTGGATAAAAAAGTCCTCCTTAATCTCAGAGACCAGCCCAGAGCAGACGACTGATAATTGCTGAGGATTTATTAAGGTGGAAGCATCCCTGGCCGTGCCTAATTTCACCCCGCAAAAGGGCACTTTGCAGGAGGGGTGGTATGGGGCCAGGGCATGTGGGCACGCTGCAGGGCGGGCTGGCTCTCACCAGCTCTCAGCTAAGCACACACCTTACCAGAGCCCACGGGACAAGGACGGGGCAGTCCTTTAAAGTGTGGGAACACCTCTGAATTTAGTTTTGGTGGTAGCAGCAGAAGGGAGTTTGCGGCCCCAGCCCCGTACCCACTGTCAGTGTCTGATGGGAGAGGGGCAGCAGAGGTGGCACCGGCACCTCGAGCTTTTCCTGCAATTTTGTTAAAGCTTTTTGCCAAACTTTGGAGCTACCAAATCAACGTGGAGTCAGAAGCGTCAAAGCTGCCATTGCCTTGGCTTCAAATTATTGCTGGCTGCTTCAATTAGGTGTGCAAGACTGAAAGCAATACCCGTCCCCCTTTGCTGTGCCCTCAGCGCACTGGAACAATAGACGAACGGATAAACGTATATGGAAGAAAATGAGCACATTAATTAAGGATGGAATTGGCTCATATTTCACTCTAAGCATACCGTGCATTCACACGGAGCCGCACCTCATGCAGGCTTTGGACACCCTGTGCCGCGGGGAGCCCGGGGCGATGGCACCCAGCTGGGTCCCACCCCAGCGAGCTCTGCCCTGCCCCAGTCCCGCTCACTGGGAACGTCGCCACGGGCCCAAGGAAACCTCGTCACTGTCTGGCCCCGAGCGTTAACGCCAACGGCCGCACTGGGGAGGGAGCGCTCCAGCAGTTCAGACCCGAAGCGTTAAATATTTTCTGCTTAAGTGCAAAATCTTTACGGCACGGCTCGTTAAGTTTCTCCATACGCCAGCCCATCACTGCAGAAGGAAGACCCGAGATGCCGAGGGCCAGTTGCAGGACGCCCAAACCCGTGGTTCTCCACGACCCTGCAGGCACCAGACTCCTGCTGCGCAAGCAGCGTGGCCACGTTGGCCTCACCGCACCGCCGGGCCCATCGGCACCGGCACTCGCCGCCCACCCAGGGCTCGCAGGACGCCCTCTGCGGGAAGGAGCCCGCTGCCCTCTCCCTGCCGCTTTTCCCCTTGTTCTTCGTAAAACCACACTCATTTCACTACTTTGAAAGCTCATAATATGATGGGTGAAAACAATTAAATGAAATAGACTGGTAATACCCATGGGAAAACATTTTTTGATATGATATTACAATCTTGTTTCAAAATTGGATTTTGCCAAGAGGAAATGCAGTTTATTATAAAACACATTTTCTTTTAATTTAATTATATAATCTTTGGCTTCAGAGAAGGGATGCTTAAATCAGACCCATTTAATTTTCAAGTGTATTCACCCATCACCTAGGGCAAATTGGTTTAAATTAGTAGGTGACTATATAAGTTCTAGATATGTGTCAGACAAAAATTTATCTGCAAACTCTGTATAAAAGCCCATCTACATCAGCAGCACAGCAGCAGAAATTACAGGGGAAGAACAGACAAGTACCTGAAGAGCAGTATTCACTCTGATTTCAATGATAGCCATGACAAAAAAACAGATCTGGGATTTTTTTTTATTTTTTTATTTTTTTTATCTTTGTTAATGTTTTGCCAGATCAGTTCATCACACTGCATGTCTGCACTATGCCAATAAAAACTGATGACCTGCAGTTAGTTTCTACCAGGTGCATTAAATTCCCATAACGTGAACAGATCTTGCTAAGTCTACCATAGCCTCTTCTTTTGCAGAGATTACATTTCCAACCTAATGACAAGAGCGGTTTGTTCAGACACCGCAGTCGCTGAACTCTTCCTCTGATCCATCACAGTGACCCAGTGCACGTCGTTGCCTGGGCGCTTGCGAAGCAGAGGTGGACAGTGCTGTGCAAGTTACATTGAACGAGTCTCTTCCCATCCTGTGCTTTTTTCCCTGAAAAGGGTTTCCAGAAGCTGAGGGTGAGCCCCCAGCACAGCATAGGAGGGGGCTGCCCCTCTGCCGGCTGTGCCATCCGCTCCTGCCACTGGCCATCAGCGCTACCCAGCCACTGGCAAGGGACAACCGGACAAAGCCACCTCCCAGTACCAGCACTCTCCATCACCTGGGAGAACATTTTGGGGTCTCCCGCTGCTCATGGTCAGCTGGGAAACAAGATTAAAACTGACTCAAAAAATTCCTTCAGATCCAGCATTTACACACACACGCCCAGCTTCATGCACTCGCAGCCTAAAATCTGCATTTCACCACCGTTCGTGGTGGGTCGGGAGGATCACTTGCAAAGACAAGAGAGGAAATTCCTCAGCCAAGGGAAAATACTGCAGTGCAGTCAAGGCTGACTCGGCGAGAACACTACAGTAATAATAAATAATAACAGGTAGGACTCCGAGGGCATTTTTCACCGCGGATCCTGCGCCCAGCCCTGCTGCAAGCAGCCCAGCGCTCGCCCACCTCACGGCCAGCACCGCTTGGCCCCGGCAGGGCTCCGCCGTGCAAGCGCACGTTTGTAAACCCATAGCACCCAGCACAGGCTCCAGAGGCCACCCAAGAGGCCAGCAGGTTTGTCCCCGTCCCCGTCCCCCCCAGCAAACCCCAGCCCTGCTCACTGTGCATGCGAGCACCCCTCCTTCTGTGCCCGCAGAATACCCGGCTGCATGACGGGCACCGCTGATGGCACCAGCACAGGCTTTTCCCCTTGGCTGGGCCAGACACATTGGAAGAGAGAAAACAAAAGCAATACCAACCAAAAGGCAATTTGGTTACTGTAATTCTTGCAAGGCTGCCTGGTTTCCAACAAGCAACAACAAAACGTATATCAGGGTTCTCGTGCCAGGCAGTGAGCGCAGGTCACTGGAAGAGGAAAAGCCTGCGAAGGTTCCCACTGCCGCAGCACCAGGAGCACCTCTGCAGGTATGTAGACTGTCTACATACATATATATATATATAAACACACACAAATATATAAATATAAACGTATGTGTATAAATATTTATACACATACATAAATATATACATTTATATTTGTATATTTGTGTAAATATCACTGTAACATCAGTACGGGAAATTGTGGAAAGCTGATTTGAATGAATTGAAAGTGTTGCTTAAAGGTAAATTATTATTATATAACTATTATAATTTATTAATTATTATTACTAAGCTCCATCAAAACATTATATGGAGACTTAAGATATGTATTTTTACCAATAGATCACAAATTCAGGACTCCCCAGGCCAAGCTGCAAGGGCCTCCCTCGCGGCTGCGCACGACACCGGTGCCTGTGGCATGGCCTCACGCAGGGCAGGAGCACGTGGGCGCCCCGGCATCGCCCCGGCACTGCCCCACATGTTCCCAGTGAGCTGCGGCCGCCCAAGGGGAAGGCAGCGGCTCTGGGCAGCGCTCGTGGCCACGCAATGTGGGTGGCTGGGTGATCACGCATGGATGCACAGCAATCGCGCTGACATACGGGTGAATAAATAATACGTATTTATTCGTTATTATAGGTACAAGTTCAACAGGTGTCGACATCCGCCTCCTTCTGGGTCCTCGATGCCGGGCGAGCAGCAGGTCCATCCCAGGGCTGCAGCACCCCCAGCACAGGAGCCCGACCGGCCAAGCCCCAGCAGCGGCCGGGATGCGGCTGCGCTCCACGCCAAGTGTTATGAAAACATACGATCTCAGACATGGCTGGCGAATAAACATTACAAGGGGCTGTTTCAGATCTTTGTAGTAGCAAATCTCAGCACTTAACTAGTAATGCAATAAGTCCTATCAAGAGCACGCTGAAAGGTGGAATAAATTTCCTGGAGAACAATGCTGGTGATGTATGCATATGACCAACGCACAATAAAACTGTAGAATGGGAGGAAAAAAATGCATACAGTCAATACAATAAAATCAGCACAAATATAGGCTGTGTAAGCAAATAAATCTAACAATCCAAATATTTTACAGCATGCTCACATGCAGAACATTTTTCCCCCCAGAAATCTTTGGGTAAAAAAAAAAAAAAATAGACTGTTTTGCATCTTAGTGCATTGTAAAGGCATCAGCGGCTGTCTGCACAAATTACCATTCATCTAGGCGTTGTTGTGGAAATTTTCAAGGGATTTGCAGTAATTATATGACAAAATGCTTGCAAATCTCACTCATTGCTGAATAGAAACACACGGGTCAAAGATTGAACACTCTCAGCTTGGTAATTTGTAAATGTCAATCAGGCTGGGGGCCACGGGAGGCACGCGGGCAGAAGCAGTGAAAGGCAGCACTATTCCGTAGCAACCAGAAAAAGCCTTTTCAATACAGATTATAAAAGGCACAGGATAGTTTTACTTTCCAGCTTTTTTTTTTTTTTTTAAACAAACTGATCACCTTGCACCAAGATGAGGAAGAAGAAGGGGGAGAGATAGGAGGAGGGAAGTAAAGAAAGGAAGGAAAAACAGTTTAAATAAAACTGGTGAGATTAAATTAACTGATACATACATTCGCAGAGGTAGATCGTTTGCTCTGTAATAAATATGGACTCCTATCTTCCCTTCTCCAAGACAGCAAGGAAAGCAAAATAAAATTAAAAGATATAACAATAAAAATTATAAATGCATTGCGGTCCCGCAGACCAGCAGCCTGTAATGAAGGCGGCTTGGAGTTGGGGAGCGCGTTATCCACTTGGATCGTAAATAGGTAGGGGGAGGCACGGTGAGGGTCGGATGCCACTGTGCCCCCAGCCACCGGCAGGGGACAGGGGCTGCATATGGCACTGGGCTTTTTCGGGAAGCCAATTCCATCTTCTCCCATTTTCCCAAAAGTGGGATTTGGCATTGAATTGTTTTAAACTATGCAAAATAATAATAATAATAATAATAATCCCAGCACCTCCCACTCCACAGGGAGTAAGTGACCCGATTTGCCTCCACGAGAAGCATCTCCCCCTCCTCAAGGGCCGTTCCAGGCACGATTGCAGCCCAGGCTCACAGGCACTGGGAATTCGTGGCACTTGCCCTTGGGGGGCCTGCGGCTTTTCTGCAGCTTGCCCCCTATTTCAATGCTAACAAAAGTGGCATTTTGGTTTAAAAATTATGTCTGAAGCTGGCTGCCTTTTTTTTTGTTTGTTTGTTAAATAAACAGGAGAAAAAAAAAAGGAATGACAAGGTGCTGCTATTTTTGTCCCAGAGACTACAGTTTTAGGACTGAAAAACACATCATGGAAGAACTGCAAATGTCCAGCAAAGCCTTTGAGCCGCCCTGCGGGGGCTGCCTGGTGCCACCCACCGCTCTGCCGGCCACAGGCACCCCAGCTGCTCTCCGGAGGCCAGAAGCCACTGAAACACTTGGGTCACATCCTTGGTGTCCTCAGTTCCCCTTGTTGCACTGGGCAGGGCTGGCATCAGCCAAACGGCCAGGAAAGGATTTAACCCGCACCTTCACACAACTGTTTTAGTCTGTAGTTAAACCAACCGTTTAATGCCCTTGAAACACGGAAACATCTTCTCTGGTACGTGGCGCCTACCAAAGCCAGAAAGGTTAAAACAAACCGAGTACCATGGAAGCGTGGGCTGCAGCCAAAGGTCAACACAGAAATCAGGGAAACTTGACAGAATTTTGCAGATACCAAACCCAAGCTGACAAAATGCACCTTCGCTTTAAACGCAACATCCCCCCCCATGTGGGAAGGAACGGCTTGTCTAACTGGCTCAGAAGAAAAATATCTCCCTAACACCACCATGGGCATGAAGATACCCAGGAGGGTAAGAAACGCCGTCCGACTGCTGGCACATCTAACGGAGCCCCAGGACCACGCCGGGCAGGAGCCCTTGCTCTTATGCCCCTGGGTATACCGGGGAACCAGAACAGCTTTTTTGGCATAACGTCACACCCAGGTGGGTGCTTTCCCCTCACTGCTGCCCCAGCCGGGGTGCAAACTCACCCCTGTGCATCCGCAAAGGCAACACCGCCTCAGCACCCAGCACGTGAGGACCGAGGCCTCGAGGCGTGCTTTGTGGCTGCAGAGCAGCTGCCTGCCCCCAGCACCGCGGCAGCACCGCAGCAGAGCGCTCCCCTCACGCCGGAGCCGTCCCCGCGCCCACAACAGTGCTGGGGGGCTCCGTGCCCCGCCGGGAGCTCCGCCCGCAGCTGCTTTAATGAATCCAAGAAAAATTATGAAGTACCATAAAGCCACAAGTATCATAAAAAGTATAATAAAATTGAGAAAAGCCATTAAGTTATAAATACAACCAATACATGCAACATCACTCAGATGGCAGAAACTAGCTATAAAATAAAGTCATTTTCAACCATCATTCTACAAGTTACCAAGTCTCTTAATTCACAAGTCACACTTCCCTTTATGGCATCCAGTCCTATTGTCTGTACCGGGAGCTGGGTCACATATATCTTCCTGCACCAGCTAAATGTACACGTGCCCTTATATCTGATGTAGGACAAAGGACTGCATTCCCTGCATTGGCACCTCTTACAGCCCCTCCGTGAGCAGCTCTGCAGCTCTCCACATAGTCTGCATGCAACATGCGATTTCACCAGCTCCCTAAGCATCTGGCACATGCAGGAAGCACCTTTGGAGTTACTGCACCCCATGAAAACACCGCAGAAAGGAAGGGGCTGGTGAACGGGAAAGGTGCTCTTGGCACCTTGCTGCCTGCACCGTCCCTGGTAGCACTGATGCTGCCTGCACAGCACTCCACGGTGCCGCAGAATCTGGCCCAAAGACTTGGGCTGCTTAAGACCAAAGTTATCTGGAACATGCCTAGCGTCCATCTACAGCTGGAGACTCTCCAGTAAGTTGCTTGGTGCATTCCTCTCTTAGACATGCACAGAGCACCTGCAAAACTAGAGGTTTACAGAGCAAGTGTATTTCATTTTGCTCACTCTGAATTTAAAGCTGGTTTTGTGTACCAAGCTCCCAATCGCTGTGAAAACATCTCGTCTTTATTTGCTCCTGAGGTCCTGTATGTTATGAATATTCATTGAAATAATTAAAAACGCTGTTCACAGCCCATTGTGTTTACTGTTAGCCCAATAAAAACTAAACAGGTTAACGATGATCTTTAATATGGGAATTTAATATTATTTCACCTATGTATTGGCTAAAAGTTTAGCTTCTGCTTTAAGCTTCATCAATTTTCAGAGAATAAGTAGCCACCATAAAAGCGCGCCGTGGGCTGTAAGTCAGAGGTACACGCCTCTATATATTTGTCTTCTGTGCGCTTTTTTTGCTGAATTTCTCATTTCAGTTTTGGCTACAGCATTAGAGAGAGAAAAATGGAGGTGCGATTCCCCCCCAAGAATTATGAATGCGACGTATGGCTCAGTGCAGTTGCGGAGCGAGGAGGGAGGTGGCCCAAGCAGGAGCACTCTGCGGACCAACAGCGGAAATAACCTGAACAACCTCGTTATGATCCAGCAGTCATTAGAAAAATATATTTACTAAGGACTGTACCGTGGTGAGAGAGCCCCTTAGAGAAAACTGCTGTTCATGCTACTGCTTCACCCCAGGAGGAAGGGGCTCCCCAGGACGGGGCACCCACCCGGTGCTCCCCTTGCTAATTAGTGCTGCTGCGTGAAGACGCGATCGCTGCCCATTAGAGAGGGCCACCAGAGACGGGCAGCACGACTGGGAAGGAGCGGCACAAACCAGGGAAGTTTACGAGGGTAACTCACATTACCGGGCCCCCCATAGGCGACAAGCCCCTGCCGCTCGCCCCCGGGCACTGCTAAGAGCCGCAGGAGCTCGCCCCGCTCCGAGGTGCCGGCTGGGGCTTGCCGTGCTGCCCGGCCCTGGTGAGTGCCGCGGGGCCGGGACGGAACCGCAGAGAAAAGAGCCGGCTGCGGGCGGGAACGTACTGAAGGTAAAAGGCAAAAAAAAAAAGTAAAAAAAAAAAAAAAAACGGGGGTGTGTGCATACACCGCTACTGGCTTATCTACAGCTTCTTGATGATTAAACAGAATTGACTTGGCTGGAGACTTTTGCTGGGTCTTGAACATTAGAGAAATATTATTCTCTGAATTACCTGAAGTTTTATTTAATGCAATGAAAGCTCATTTTAGATGAGAATTAGTCCTGAAATGGATGACTAATAAGAAAGGCTCGATGATATATAGCTCACCCCTGTGAACTAATGAACTCGCAAATATCTGGCAGTGAAATGCAGGGGGAGGGGGCTACGGGAGTGTGCGATGCCTTTCCATCTGAGAGGTGGGTAATAGGACAAACAATTGAGAAAATGTCTAATTTAACACTGGAATTAGCGGAGCTCTCGTAATTTATACCAGCTAAGCAGCTATTCCTGCAACAGAGCTTAAATATTTTCCACAGCCTGAGTGTAAGCAAAGTCACACTGTTTTCTAAACTGCTCAAAGGAGACAAGAAACTAAAACCAAACCAAGAAACACCCCTACCCCAGAAATATAGAGCAAAAAAACCCCACAGGTGTTACCTCTCTTACAGGGCTTTACAAAGACATTTTCTAGTAAAAGAATTGTTACCATCATTTAATGAGACATTATTTTCAGGGTCCCCTCTTGCCTTAACCACAGGGGCTACTGGCAACTTTAAGAAACAACATTAGCTGTTTTTCAGCTTGTTCCTCCCAACTCTTTGCACATTTTTAATAAAGTGAAGCAGTTCAGGGCAAAGCATGGAGAGCAGCAGGAGCTGGGATCAGAGGTACAGCCACTTCCCCAGTAAACATCTCTTTGCCAGAAAAGAAAAAGAAAAGGAGAAATCTGTAAAACAAAATCACTCACAAGGAGACCAGGTCCAGGTCCAGGTCCAGCTCCTGCAGTACAACAGCAAACACCCAACTCCCTTCAAAAGGCTCCAGGTAGAAAATAAAGTGAATCAAGGAGTTAATCTGCATTTCAGGCATTTATAAGCTGCTGCCATCCTTACCTGTAACACAATCAGGGGAGCCAGGGCTCCTGAGGAAGAGCTCGGCCAAATTTATAACTGGGAGCACCTGAGTGCTTCCTCTGAAGCTCTCACTGGCGAATTAAGGGGCAAATTCACTGATAAATCATTGGTGTCTGTGTGGTTGCATTTAACTCTGCAGTGTTTCTCAGCAAAAGCCCCTCAGCAGCAGACAGGGCAGCTCTTGAGCAAGTTCCCTTGAATATTTCCCCAAATAAGAGGAGTGACTGACCTCGTTTCCAGGGGGAAGCAGGTACAAAGGGGGAGCAGGAGCCAGACCCCCACATGTGGAGCTGCACTTTTGGGGGGGATTGGCCCAGAATTGGTGAGTTTGGCACTGGGACACCCCTTCCCACCCTGGCTGTAGCCATGGGGACAAACAGAGAAATTCAGGAATCCAAAATGGGTGACAAATGACCGGCTCTGGGATAACCCACCAATAAATACATGGCAGCGTATGGCTGTGAGATACAGCCCAAGAAAGAAGTGCATCTTTTACTGAGAGAATGTCATGTCATCACGGAGGTGTGGGGGCCTGCAGAAGGGCCCGCGGCATCCCTCGCAGCATCCCTCGTGGCGTCCCAGCCACCTCAACCTCTCCCTCCCACGCAGGGAGTTTTGGGGCGAGCAGCCCCGCTCCCCCGTTGCACTAGTGTCTGCTGGCATCTCCTGCCATCTCCATCTGCACACGGGGAGAAGCCACCAGCATTATTTCCAATGCCGGATCTGTATTTATTTACGTTTTGAAGTGAGTTTTCTCACCCAGGGCGCGGGAAGGGCCAGGCTGGGTGCCAGCGGGGCCGGGGCCGGGCTCGCGCGCTGGGAGGAAGCTGCCCTGCGCCGGCCTCGGCCATCGGCGAGCAGGGGCTTTGCCAACTGGGTTGAGGTTTCTGATAGTGTGCCTTGTAGAAATCACACATGGAAAATCAAAGCAATCCGGAGAAGGCTATTACCGTTAATACAGTCTTTTGTGTGACAAATAATAACATATATTTATAGACATCTGTTGCTGCACAAATAAAACTACTTCTAAAAAGGTCTGAGATAAAATAAAACGACTTGCTAACTTTTCAACTTCATCTGCAATCATGAGAAACAATCCTTTTCAGACAGCAACTGAAATTCCTTTCTTTTCCTTTTTTAAGCACCAGGCAAGCACCAACCAAGCAATGAGTAAGGGCAAAAAAGAAGGTCCCTAAAATTACATGCAAAGCATCATTTGTAGCCATTTTTTGTTAATGCCAACATTGAGGAACCAGCACCCAAGTGCCCTTTTTCGGCCCAACAGCACAGTCCCCCATCCCCCAAACCAGACCCTCATTAACTAACAAAGGAATGACCAAAAATGTTTATTTTTTCACCCATTTTCTCAGCACCCTGCCTTGCTGCAGCCTGGCTCCCGGCACGTGCCTCTGGCACGCCAGCAGGGTGCTGACCCCTCGCCCACAGCCACCCACAGCAGGGGGAGCAAAGCGGGGCTCCCGGTACGCTCCCCACTTCATTTCGCTCCCGCTGGCCCCTGACATGCTTGGCTTTCCCCCCGTTTTGGGGCATTTTGTGGTTCTGGAGGATCGCAGGGCCCCCGGCTCAGCCTGCGAGCGCCTGTGCCCGGTCTCAGAGCTCCACCTCGCGCCGCAGGGAGGGGGAAGGAGGAAAAAGAGGGGAAAAAAATTAAAACATATTAAAGGTGTTAATAAGCGACTTATTTAAACGGAGTATCACATATTGAACATTAATCACCTTGCAGTAAAAGTGTAATTAAGGAGTCACTCTGCCTTCTGGGGAAGGCTCGCTTGGAAGCCGAGAGAAAATGGTCCCTTTATTAACACAAATTATTTTATTTGGCTAAAGGTAATAATTCTAAGTGAGGTCAACGGGACTTGTGCACACACGAGCAGCACCGGGGCCCGGCCACCGTTTCCATGGCGACTGAGCCAAGTTCATCCTCGGCGCGGTGATGGCTTTGCTCCCGTGCCGAGCCGTGCCGAGCCGTGCCGTGCCTTGCCATGCCGAGCCGCTCAGGGCTGTTCCTCGCAATCCCAGCCCGCCTGCAGCCCCGGCTGGGCCTGGCACACGTGGCCCCTTGCCACAGCTCCCCAGGGCCACTCTTTTTTGGCTTTCCTGGCCCAGTGCCACCCGGGAGGGCTGCAGCAGGTCACAGCGAGCCGCTCACCTGCGAGCACCCAGCGCCCGCTGTGAGGAGGGAACAGCGTATTTACACGTAGATCTAATTGCGTAAAACCAACCTCTAACAAGCGCTCCGGTAAGCATCAGAGCCGGTTCGGGCTGTGCAGCCCGGTTTCCCCAAGCACCTTCCTGCGCTGGGAGAACCCATGCGTTCTTCTGCCTCCCGCAGATTATTGTCTGAACACAGCAGTGATTTATCTGCCTCCCACGTCATGTCATTCCTTTATGTACAGGATTATATGTAGAGTGCGGCATTAACATTTTACTATTATTCTTACCTTTCAATGCCAAAAGATAAGCGTGTAAATCTCGGCAGTGTCAGCAGAGCCGAGGCGGTGCCGCAGGTGGGCAGTTCTCGGGGCTCGCCCCAGCGTTTCCGCACCGCCGTGGGCTGCTGCCTGCCTGGCCGGGCATGGAGCTGGCACCGCAGAGCGGCCCCGAAACCTCCCGGGAACCAGGAAAAAGCCCTGTGGCACACACACCTACGGAGGCGTTTCTGGCACGCAAAGACCTCCCCACGAACGGGGCCTCCAAAATGCCTGTGCTGCCTGTAAAATGCCAAAACCACATGGAAACTCCGATGGGCACCGTTTCGGTGGATGCCAGCAAAGCATCCGCAGCACCAGCGCTGCCCCGCACCACCCGAAGCCCCGTGAGGTGGGGGTGCCCACCCCAACCACAGCGCCCCGTAAATCAGAGCCCTTACCATGAAAATACCCCCCCAGCACGAAGGGTCCCGACGTGAGCGCCTGCCTCGCTCGGCCATAAACCACCTCCTGCCACGCCAGACGGAGCAACAAACACCTCGCCACAAGTTACGGCCGGTCCCGCATAACTTATTAACACCTAGTCAAGATTAATCAAGCAGGGAAAGCTAAAGCAGGTCCCTAATTAGTTGCTGATGATAACTATATTTGTCATCCTCTCCCAATTAGTCTACTGTACATTTTGGAGTTTAATTGCACCTTGTTCTTCATTTAAATGTCATCATGTGCATATATTCTCCTCATTCTTTAGTAGATTTGAGAAAAATTTGACATTAAATATAGATTATCTTTAGATTTCCATAATTAACACAACTGAACTGTCTTCAGCCTAAGTATTTCTCCTTACACGATAAATCCGGCCGCTCCCTTGGAAGTCTGTGTTGCCAGGGCTCCTGCCACCAGTGGGCGGGCATCCCTCTTGCGCCGGTGACACCGGGGCCACACATCAGTGGCAGTGACATGTCAGCACATGGCCTTGGGGTCTCCTCCCCGCTTGCACCTGCACTGCCAGCACCCGGGGGACACAGGGCGCCAAGGGGGGACACGTGCCACCGCCCTGCCTGCGGTGAACACAGGGAAACGCAGCAGCGGCTCCCGGCAGTCCCCACATCCCAGTTTCCCCACCCCACCTGCGAGGGACGGACACAGCCGCAGGAGCAGCGGACGCACATGGGCTCTGCAAAGCCTCGGCTCACTGCAGGGATGGGAGAAAGCCCCCGCAGCCCTCACAGCCCCCGCAGCCCGGCTCACCCAAACGCTGCCTCGCTTACCGGAGCGGCTGCAGCACTCTGCCACAGCGATGCCGGCATGCCGAGCGAAGTCGGTTTTAGCAAAAAGAAAGAGGGGAAGGGGAAAAGCCATTGAGAAAGCTGTGCAGTCCTACCTGTCCCTTAAGATGAGGCGCATCGCACAGTGTCCCTACTGCCTAGTCACAGCAAAATACCCGTGTCCATCCATATACTTCCTAGCTGCTCCGGGGCTCGGTGTGTCCGGCACGGGCTGCAGCCTCTCACTGCCATGGGAGGAGGCTGCTGCCGAATGAGCGGCTGGAGTAGGAAAGGACAAGGGAAAAGTGGGGAAAAAAAAAATAAAAAAAATCAAGGAGTAGTCAAAAAGTGTATTAGAAGCAAATTTGGAGAGAAATCAATGGCATGTAATTAGATTTGATTTTTCTTCACATTTTGTTTGGCTGGGGGTTATGTATAGACTCTCTATGTGAGCGTGGAGGAGAGATTAAAGCGCGGGGAACAGGTGCCGGATCACGAGCCGGTGGCCACCAAAGCATGACAGCTCCATCACCGCTGTCAGGCGGCACAGCAAATAAACATATAAATAAATAACGGGGAAGCGTGCCGGGAGGAGATGGGCATTTGCTCATTTGCTGTTTGAGCTGCTGCTCCCCCCATCCTGCCTGCAGCAGAAGGGGACGCACAGCAAAGCGGGACGCGCAGCAAAGCGGGATGTGCCAGGCGTGGCTGGGGGGATCCAGCCCCAGCCCTGCCATGCACAGCGTTTGCGATGTCCCCAGCCTGTGTCCTGGTGGCAGGGGATGCTCCCACACCCTCCCCACGTTTCCATCCTGCTCTGGTCACTGGGGCAAGCCTGGTGCAGGTGCACATCCCCGCTCATGCCAGCTCATCCCACATCTCCCGATGGCATCAATGTGTGCCTTTAAAAACACAGTTGTGTGTATTTGAGGTTTTATTTCTCCTCATCTAAGGGGAGAGCTCTGCACCATGTCTGGCAATCGGCACTGGAGCGCAGGCCATGGTGTGGCCGCACACCCTGGTCCCGGTGTGCCTCTGGGCAAAGGCAGAGCCCGAGCAGCTGCCTCCTGCCCGCGGTCCTCGTGTCCGAAAAACCCCGCATTGATCGTAAACCACAGCGTTCCCACACAGCTGGGTGGCCTGTGAGCGCGTAGAGAAGCTGCTTTTTTCCTTGAAACCTGCTCACCAAGGAACCTGCCACAGACAGGTGCTGCAGCCCCACGCAGCAGTGTGTTTTTGGGCAAAGCTTGGTGAAACGGGCACGGGCTGTAGGGATGCAGGAGGGGAACACCTGAAGGGCTCAGTTCTGCTGGGAGCAGAGCTACAGCCGCACACGTACACAGGCTCATATGCATTATATATACATTTGTGTGTGTGTGTGTGTGTATATATATATATACACACACACACATATACAGGGGTGGCCCCTTGTGAGAGCCAGGCGAGTGCCAGCAGGGGCCCTGTCAGCAGTGGCAATGCCGACAGAGCTCCCCGTCCTCACAGTGGTGGGCCATTTGTTTATTTTGAACATTCCCCTTTAACCTTGAAACTTAACCTAAAAGCCAGGCTGCTGTCCACATGACTTACCAAAATAAATGGCATCCCTAATTAGCAGCACCCTCCGCTCCTCCGTGCTCCAGGCCACGCTGCATCAGCGGACACCCCTGCCTGATGAGCAGTTATTGAACACGCAAACGGCAATCAACACTAATTAAACACTCAGCTGTTGAGAGGAGACAATGTTTATCAAAAAAAAATGCAAGAGGAGGGGAGCGCATCTTCTGTTTTCTATAATTAGTTAGCAATATTCCCCAGGCGGTCGCAGCAATCGAACTCGGGTTTGCTCACATCTGCTGGGCACACGCACACAAAGGCTGCCCCGACGCTCGCCGAGACATGGGGTGGGGAACGGCTGAGGGATGCAGGGGCATGCGCGGGACGGGTGAGCACCCATGGGGCAGGGGGGCTCAGCACAGCCCTGGCGGCAGCAGGGAGCCCAAAACCCATGGGCAGGGCAGGGCAGGGCAGCCCCTTGCCCAAGGGCTGCCAGTGCCTGCCCTGTGGACCTGCACTGACACCTCCCCGCGCCTGCTCGCAGTGCCCACAGGCATCATAACGAAACCAGGTTTGCTAAAAAAATAAAAATAAAACTTCAGGAACTGGTCTGCTGCTGTTGCACGGGCAACCCCAGTGAGGAGTGCTGTGGGCCCGCTCCTACAAAAACGCTGAGCCCCGTACAACGCGCTTGCTGCTGTCACTGCTCGTAGGCATCCCCCAGCACTCCCGCATTCCTACGAGCGCGCAGCCAGACGCACGAGCGGCCTTTCTGAAGGCCACGCCACTTTATTAACAGCTCCTCTTTGCGAATCCTGTAATAATTCAATACTAATGACAATTCTCCGTGTGGTGCCGTCCCTGTGCCGGGAGGACGCTCGGGGGATGCGCGGCCCCGGGACGCTCCCGCTGCACCCCCCAGCAGCCGTCACTTCCCACCCCCGACCCCATCTGTCGATTCGCGACGCGGTGCCCGGCCCCATCGATCGGCGGCAGCCGTGCAGCCGGGGGGGTCGCGCCTGGGCTTGTGCCGAGCACGGGGCTGGCACGTGCCACACTGCACTTGTTGGTATGGGAGAAGGAACAGAAAACACATTCGGTGCCAAACCAAACTCAAATGGGTGGGAGCAAGCTGGGGGGTGGTCAGAAAAAATCTTTTATTATCTTGCAGATGCTAAACAACGGCAACAAAAGCACCAGGGCTGGGGAGGAGCAGCGCCTCAGGACGCACACCCATCCTGCAGCACGGCTGCATCACCACTGCGGCACCTCTCCCGTGGCGCCCGACACCGCTAAGGGTGCACAAGCTTCGGTAACGAAACGCTGAGAAGAAGTAGATTAAAGCTGGGTGTGCGCTGTGGGCTCCCACCCCATGCACAGGCTGAAGAAAAGCCCAAAGACAAGGCCAAGGAGGGCAGCACAGTGCCATGGGGACACGGCCCTCGCTGCCTGCCCGGCACCAGACATTCCCCAAATTCCCCCCAAATTCTTCCTGCCCCTCCCAGCTGCCGGCTCCGGGCCCTTCCCAGCATCTCCAGAGGTCTGCAGAGCGGCCGCCGCGGCTGTGGCTGCGCTTTCCAACCCGCTGGGCTCGCGATGTCGGCGGCACAGATTTATAAGCGGGCTGCAGGAATAAACACCGTGCCCTTACACTCCACTGTGATCTATCCTAAATACCTACAATATTTCTGGTAGTAAACAATCTCCAAGACTCATTTCTTAGAGCAGCAGCAGATGGTCAAGAGCATTTCCTGAAATTGAATATTATAATGAATTTAGGATCGAAAAAATTTACATAATAATCTGTTTTAGATCCTGATAGTGAAGAAACCTACACAGAAACTGCTTCTTTTCAGCTATTTGAATTAAAGTATAAATCTTCAAGTACTTTAATTATAAACAAACTCCTTGCCATTGCAGATCCATGAAAGAAATTGAAAAATTAACTACCCCGAGAAGCTCAAGGCCAGGCAGCAGGCTCAGTCCATCTGCAAGCTTACCTCTCGCAACCCGGGGCCTGGGTTCCCCGAACGGCGGCTGCGGGGGGGTGGCCACGGTCCCGCACAGCTTGAGCTGGGACTCGACGGATCCTGCCCAGACCCCCGGGTCTGCGCCCTGGGGTGGGACAGGTCCATGCCGCCCTATGGGACAGCTGACCCCGGTGAAGGAGCATCCCCCGGGGCAGGCGCAGAGCCCGGCCAGGAGGCTGTGGGGTTCCGCCGTGCCTCCCCTCGAGCCCCTCCCAGGGCCACCTCCATCCCCATCGCGGCACGTGTCGCAGCTCCAGGATGAGGAACGGTCGCTGCGGGGCCCGGTCCTTGGCAGGAGATGCTGACGGGCATCCCTGCAAGCAGGGCGGTGTCCAGGAAGGCAGCAAATACAGTGGTGACGCTCAGATCCCCGGGCGTCGCTGCGGGGGCACCCACGGACACAGGCAGCCAGAGGCACCAGGAGAGACGTCCCCGTCCTCCTGCGGCTGTTGGACCACGGGAACGTTTTACCCTAGGGCCGAGGCTGCAGAGGGCTTTCCCTTTTAGAAAAGCAAATATTTAGTCTAGATAAAAAAACCCCGAGAGCGTTTTCCCCAGGTAATACTAGTAACTAAAATAATCACATTCACTTTGCTGGTTTAATTTTATATTTCCATTTCTACCTTATCTTTTTTCTGCAAGCATCATTAAACCACACCATAACAAAAATACATGAACTGTTATTCTTTCAAGAGAAGCCATAAACCACCTCAAAGCTTTTCAAGTTTATTCTTATCTCGTACATCTTCCTCTGGTTCTTTTTTTTTTTTTTTCCCCTTCATGCATTTCAGAAAGGTAGTTTTCCCTAATGTTAAGAATAGTTGCATTGAAAATGAGATGCTGCCTCTGAAAACCCCCTCTGGAGGATTAAATAAGTAAAATATAGCCAGAAAATAAACTGGAACCTCATTAAAATAATTTTGCAAGAAGAAATCCTACCTTACAATAGGTTTTCAATATCACTTAGAAAATTCTTAGAGTCACATATATATGTTCTTAATTCAGGACCTTCCATTAAAAAAGACATTACAGAGGGAACTGAAAGGCCATTTAGTACCCTTGTTTATATAAAAATGCATATTAGGCACAGATGCAATCTCAAGCAAAAGACTCGTGATATAGTTTGAACAAGCTGCGCGGTGCTGGAAGGTGCTAATGAGGGCTGGCAAAGCTGCGAAGGCGCCGGCAGACACCACCACCTCCTTTATTCCACCGCGTAACACAAACCCAAGCGCACCGCTCCCACGTCCCCCCGCTGTAACCGCTGCCAGTTCACCCGCGGTGACGCGGGGCTCCAGCCCCTCTTACACCGCCGACTCGCAGGCAGCTTTAAACAAGGCTGAGGAAGGGCATTTGTGCCCAAGGGCAGCCACAACCCCACCGGCCTGGGAGCGGGACCCGGGACAGAGCTCGGCATCGTCGGGACCTGCAGGGTCTGGTTTTCAGATCTCCAGAGAAAACAGCTGAGCTAACACTTACGGAGTGCAGGAGAAACACTGCTGATTTTGCAGCTTCTAAAACAGGCCAGAAAAAAAAAAGCGGCATGTTTAACTTTGCATCAAGCCACAGCACATTGTTACATTTTTAAAAGATATAAAACTATTGATTATAAGCAAGCCAATTACTTCTGCCCATAGCTAGAGCTGTGCAGCAGGCACGAGGAGCCATCGCTGAACCCGCCCATCTGTTCCGCGGGGACGGGGCAAAAGCCTCCCTCAGAGGGCAAAGCCCCCGCCTGGAGGCTCGCTGCGAGGGGGCCCCTCGCACACCCGCGGGGCCGCAGGGCTCCGAACCAGAGCTGTATTCAAACGGTGAAAATTGCTAAGAAGCGAACATTTTTGAACATCCTACATAACAAGATGCTAGAGTACTCCCCTCCAACCAGGGACATTTCTTGAGAGTGGGGTTCCCTTTGGGTTTCTCCTGAAATTTGGCCAGCGCAGAAAGCGCAGGCAGTCCCCCAGCGAGCTGTGGCCTGGGTCCCGCTCACCCGGCGGCCGGAGGACGGGATGCAGCCACGGCGCAGCCTCCAGCGAGCGCCCCGAGGACACAGCCCCCGAGGGACGCTGCCACGGGCTCCCGCAGCATCACCAACAGCCCCGGGGCTGGTCAGCAACATTTTGGCGTGCCTGCCTGCACGTAGTGAGAAACGCGTTCAGCACAAACAACTTCATAACAGCGTGATGCGCTGGGAGACGTAATCAAACACAAATAGCATCCAGCTGCAACGAGCACGCAATTCACATCTTTCTCTAAATTTAGGTACCTGTGTTCGGCAGTGACGTCCATCACAGTGCTAAACTCAGTCACTGCTATTACTCATTTTTAGTGCTAACGAGAACTCTGTGTACTTACAGAGCATCTCCCAGCTGAGGATCCCAACACACTGACAAATTCTTTATCTCCAGAGGCTTCAAGAAAGACGGTAAGCATAATTACTATCCCAGTCCCACTGAAAACACTGTAAGAATTTCTTCAGCTACCTCTAAAACCTCCATCATTTTGAATTGGACCTCAAGATAACTTTAATAACCCCGAGGCTGAAGCCCAAGTGAGGTTAAAGCATCTTCCCTCAAAGCAAAATAACCCCTCCACTCCTATTCAAACCCCCCCCCGGCTCTCCCCCCAAATTGCTGTAACATAGGGGCACAATCCCAGACATGCATGCATCACGCACGGCACAGCCCCTGCAAAATGCCGCTGCAGTAAACCAAGGCTAATCTTACACAATATTTGGGTCGCAAGTTTTATAGGGAATAAATATCACACTTCAATTTCATGGTAACTTAGGAGGGTTGACTGGCAAATACCATGGCTTTTACATGGTTCTACCAATTACGGAGCAATTACATGTAACCTAGATCTGGAGGACATACAGTAGAGATATAATGTATTCCTCTCTGTGTTAAAAAGAAAGAGGCAGTTAATAGAAAACACTTTTTTTTTTTTTTTAAATTATAAAACCCTCCTATTAGAATCCACAATATTCCTGGGTGATGTTATTAAAACTTCACATCAATCTCAAACCCCAAGCAAAGACTGCCATCCCATTAACACATCAGTTGTGGGATGATCAATAAAAATTTACTTTAAACTGTGCCATATGTCGCTTCCAACAAAGTTTTATTATTCAGATTCATCAGTTTGTACCTCAACCCCCGTGCAATTAAATCCCATTTAGCAGTACTGACCTTCCGATTTGAACTTGTCATTCCTACAGCTGGTTTGGAGTTTAACAGCACTTATAAAAAATGAAAACAAAATGTCTGCGAATTAATGGTGGAGCATGGCGAGCCCTCCGTCGGGAATCGCCGCCGTGCCTCTGCCGCCGGCACAGCCCTCGCGCCAAAACAGGGTGAGGGGAAAAAAATAAAAAAAGAGTACAGGCACATTTTAACATGTTGTAGCATATTTGTAAACATCGTTAATCATGGATTAGCAGATGGTAATGTTAATTGCACCTGTGGAAGTAACAAGACCTCAAGGTTGATTACATTTACAAACTCTGATCATCGCTGCAGCGCGGCTGGAGGATTCCCCATCGCACCCGGAGGTGCCGCTTGCTCAGGCTGCCGGGTGAACCTCGCACCGTATTTTCAGCACGGCCTCTTTATAAAGCTGTTGCAAACAAATGGGACAATTAATGCCGGCAGAGACCTGTGTGCTCGTCGGGTGGACACAGGCTTTAATAATAAAAAGGGATGGTGCTAGAGCTGCTTTATAAAACAAACAAACAAAAACTTTCTTGTAAGCAGCTGCAAGCGTGAACGCGAAGCCCTGTAGCAGCCCAGTAAATCCCATTCCGCAGCACGTGGCCCAGCTGCCGGGGGGGCACGAGCACCGGGCGCTGCTGCAGCCCCCGGCACGGGGCAGCCCCGGCCCCGGCACCACGCCAACGGCTGCAAAGAGAAAATAGCCGTTTGTGTCCGAAAGCACTTCCAGCCTGTCTCAGGAAGCCTCATTAGGAGCCTGTGAAGGATTTTATGGAGTGAGATTTTTTTTGGTCATGTTAATAACCTGTGCACAAAACCAAAATTTGGGGCATTGGCTGAGCTTCTCCAAGCCTATTCTCCCTTGAGTTGATTTTGGGGGATGAAGGATTTGCGTTCACCCTGGTCTGAGATTAAAAAGACAGGTGCAGAGCACATCTTCTGAGCTAGCAAGGACAAATATTTTGTCTCTGTGCTTAGAGACACTTTGATTATTGAGAAATCATTTTGGAAGGGCAATTACTAAATTTTAAAATCAATTTGGTAAATATGTTTCTGAAAGGAATCCATGACAAGCAGCAGGGAGGGAAGAATTGACTTTCAAATTACACACACACACTGTATTCATATCTAAATATCAAAGAAACTCTATGTACAAACAGAAGTAATCAGGAAGCATGTTTTGATCTTGCTGATGTACACAAAAAATGACAATTAATGTCCTCCTTTATGATATAAAGCTGGGAGTTTTTTACAGTTACATTACAGGGACGATTATAGTCAAGCTTAAGGCTAAAAATAATGAAAGACTATAAAAACTACATTTTAACGTTTAAAAATATCCAGGAAATTAACTGGAGAAGCAGGCAATGATCCAATTAATGGATCGCATTTATTAGATCAGGGGCAAATCGCACAGCACAAAGCTCCATCTCCAAAGGTGCGACTGTAGAGGTCCCCGGGCTGCTCTCAGCCCGCAGCAGGACCGAGCTTGGGCAGAAGGCGACGTGTTGGCCGTGGCAGATGCCAAGCCTACGTTCATGAGCTGGGCAACAGCCGGGGGCATCCCAGCGACACAGAGCAGGGACAGAAGTTAACGCCGAGGGAAACGTGCTGAATGCGCTACAGCGAACTGCAGAGCTGTCCGGAGTGGGATTTACTGCACTCGCAATAAAGCCTGTAGAGCAGCAGTCAAGCAAAAAGTCTGAGCTCCAGCCCTGTTTGTGAACTCAAATCCCCCCATTTCCCTTGCCCTGCATCGGCAGCAGATATAACGGTGTCCCCAGCGCACTCCCCGGATGTGCCAATGGAGCTGGCAAACTCCTGTTAGAAATAACCATAAAGCCTCTTAAAATTCAAACCTCATTCAACCCCCAGTAAGCCCTGTCTGATGCTCCAGTGCCACAGCAAGGTGCTATGCAGACACAGCGGCTGTTTGGGGAAATTTGCAGGGGAGCTGCTGCCGCTGCAGCGATGGCTGCTAAACCACCAGACGAGTGACTGCAGGGATTTTGATCCACCCTGCCTGCGAGACCTGGGAACGCTTACGGAGCACTCTGGAAAACCCATTCGCTGGCACATTCAGAATGGGACCAGACAGACCGCTGGAAATTGCACCCAGAGGAAAACTGCCCCCAGTTCAGGGGGATGGAGAGACCCAGCCAGGCGCCCACCTCGGAGCTCCTGGCAATGTCCCCACGCTTGCCCCACTGGCAGAGCCATCGCGGGCACCAAGGTCTCAAAACTGTTGAGGTTCTTCCCAAAAAAGTAACTGCTCCATCGTTACTCACCTGCCTCATTAGGGGGGGCATGGCTAAGTACGGTCTGAGGGTGCACAGCTTTCCCAAACACAAGCAAACTTAATGAAGTGCCTCCTCTTATTAAAGTACTGCATAAATAAATAATTTTTTTTTTAAAAATGGAGAAACTGCAGTTTGTATGAAATCAGAAAAAAATATACATATATACTTATCTATAGATCAAGAATAAAGCAAAGGCTTTATCCTCATCCCTGCTGCTCAAAAGGAAGGACTGAGCTAGCCCCAAGCGCTGAATCCGTCTTGCGAAAAATGAGCAAATCTAAACCACGGGCACCCTCTGCTGGGGCAGACACGGTGCATGATCAGCGCCGGCGGGGAAGGCTTGCCAGCAGCCTCCCTGGCCCCTTGCCTTTTTATTTCAGCATTTAAAGAAGGGATACATTCAGCCCACAAAATGCAAGTGCTACACACCTGCCCGAGAGCCATCGCCCCAGCAATCCGCCAGACCCTTCGCTGCAGTTCGGTGAACACCTTCAGACTCAGGCACCAAAGCCCTGCTCGCACTGCAGCAGTCATTTGGGGGGGATTTGGCTTCTGTCCTTTTGCACAGGAGAGGCCGAAGGGGCAGGCACAGCTCGGGATATGTGCCGCCACACCAGGCACCTCTCCAGCTGCAGCCATGGTCACAGAAGTGAGTACTTGACACCGTTGAGCAGCAAAAGCTTTCAGTGCAAAGCTGAGCAGGATCCCACCTGCCAGCCAGCAGGGCACGGCCCACCCTTGCCCACCCACGTGGGGCTCCTCGAGGTGCAGGGGCAGCCGCAGCCCCGAGACACCTCTGTGGCTGCCGCACTGAGGGCTCTGAGCAGGGGAGGGAAGTAAGGCTACAGCCGGGCAATCAGCTACACCGAAGCCCGCTGCCAGCCACTGTCTGTCCTGCTTCCTGGGCTGGGTGACGCTCCATGCTCCTCCTCGGCCAGAGAAGTCCCCACAGCCACCGCAGCAGCAGAGCAACGTGTCCTGTCCCATCCCTCATCCTGTCCCACCCCAGCCCCGCAGCCACCACCGCAGCCAGCCCCCTCGGCAAGGCCGGCCAGCCTCTCCCAGGGACACATCTGAAAAACCTCCACATCCACACACTGGTTTACAGACTTCATTTAGCTCAAAGGAAAGTCCTAATTAGTCACTCTGAGTGATTTACTTGTTCATTTGGAAGGGGGGGAGGGGGGAGACTAAGCTGAATTGTTTGAAATTATCCCTAAAGGGCACTGTAAATTAAGTGTTAATGAGGAATCCTATGCAAAGGGCCACAGTAGCTAAATAAAATAATTAAGGTGCTAAGCGATAACATTCATTTGGTTCTCAATAACTTAGCCAGGCTGGTTTTCAACCAGGATATTTGCAAATGAAGCCACTGTCACCACTCTCCCTGAACCCATGATGGCATCAGTGGGGACAGTGGTGCTGTGGCAGCTCAGCATCCAGCTGCATCAGGCCCACCATGGAAAGGAAAATTCCCCAGATGAAGAGAACAAGCTCCCAATTCCCCGTCCCACCTGGAGGAAGCGCCCTGCTCCACTAATCACACTCCGGGTTTATATATGGCACAAAAAGGATTGATTCAAGTCTACAACAAATCTTTGCAGAGGCTTTATTTCAATGGGCTACATTTTTCCCCGCTACAGCTGTTTCTAACAGGTCATGTCCATCCTTTGGCACGGCTGCAGACTTGTGTTACAATCAAATACAACACGGCGTACTTCCAGACATTCGAGTAGCAATATGTAACAGGGAAACTGCCTTGTCGTGAATAAATTGCTATCGAGTAGTCCCAAATCAAACCTGCTTCTCACCAGCACCCCCCTGGCAGCTAAGGGGGCGGCGGGCTCCAGGCGCAAGGTGGGCACAGGGCCCAGCTGCTCTCAGATGCAGCGCCAACCAAGAACCGTCTCTCAGCTGCATCCCAAAATCCTCTCCACAGCCTGAGCAATGTAAGAAGTCCCCATGCAACAAACACAAGGCTAGCAGCCACCACTGGCTATTATACTGCAAAAACGGAAGGATTTGGCTGTCTGCTTTTCAAACCTAGCTTCGTCTCCCTTCCTTACAACCTCTCCTGTGAGGTGCTGGTGGGAGGTGTTACCTAGTGCATGAAGGCATCTGACTTCGGCACTGAGCTAGGGCTCTGGTGGTATTGTGCATCAGCCAAAATGCAGCTCAGGTCAGTGGGGCTCACCCTGTAACTTGCAGAGATGGTGAAGAGCCTGGAAAGAGCACTTCCATACCCATTCTGACAGACAGTAGCCATGGAACGCCGAGCAGCTTCCGCCCATCAAAGGTCTGGGCTGGACAGCCTCCACCACATGCCAGGATAAAAATCAATCACGGTGCCTCAGCTTTTGGCTGCAGATGGAGTGCAGGAGAATGCCTGTAGGAAAGTAAAACAATAATAATCTTTAAAAAAAAAATGAAAGAAAAATATTCTGAGGGCCTAGATGCTTGTTTGATTTTTAAATACAGAACTTTGGACTGATGCCTTTGTGCATCAGAACTGTTTTTACCAGTAGCCACAGAGACGTTCAGTGACTCGATGCCCGGGTGAAGCACTCTGCCAGGGGGTATGGCCAGCATCCGATGGCACAAGAGCTGCGTCTCTAGGGAAAGTCCGTCACCTTCGCTACCTGCAGAACAAAGACACTGCTCAGGTCAGCTTGCAGCCGCTACCACGTTCCTTCTTCTCCATCATGAGTACAGTTCTTGCTAATGCTCTGTCACAACTACATCCTGCTCCCACACAACCTCATAAATAACCTCATCAACTACCACCAAGCAATGGTTGAGAAATACCAGAGACAAGAGGGGCCCCTTACCTGCCTTCCCTTCCTGGCCTCCTCCAACCTCCCTGGATCTGCTCTCCAGTATCTGCAGTGTTTTTGAGGAATACCTGTGTAACACACCTGCACACCCAGTGTAAAGCACAGAGCCTTGAAGCTCGAGTGCAAGGATCCCCCATGCAAGCACCCACTGTGCCAGGGGGCAGCTGCCCATGTACACAGGCTGCTGCCAGAGGGACAAAGCAGACGAGGCCACCAACCTGCTCTGGCACAGCAAATCCCACATCCCTATCGATAGTGACAAGTTCAGCCTTTTCAGCACAGAGTACCACCAGCTGGGTGCAACTTGTGAATGCAGACAGTTTAACCAGAGGCTTCAATTGATTAGTTGTTAAACCATCCAACAGCCCTGATATGTTTGGGCTGATACACTGGTGAAACAGAGTTGAAATCTATCCCAGGTCATTAGTAGTTGTTTGACTCACACTGTCACAAAGGGAAATGGAAAGGGAGAGGCTTTAAACAATCCTATGTGCAGACAAGTGAAAATGCAGAAGATCACAGACCTCCCAGCCCGCTCAGCTCCCCAAAGACTTCTTCCACATTCATTATTTAGAGCTACACAGACAGCTACACAGCTGCAAGAATACCTGGCTCATTTCAAAGACGTGCTCGCCCTCTAACAAACTAGGCTCAGCACGCCAGAAGCCAAACGTTCCCCCTCGATAGCCATACCCTGGTCCCAGCCAAACCCCAGACTCATCCCAGGGTGGCACCACCAGGCCACATGCTGCCTGCCAGGGGCTACTGTGCCACTACCTGTGCGACCAGCGCTGTCACCATGGCCTCGCTCAGCTCACCTCCATTTAGACACTTATGTGAGGCTTAACAGCATCACAGATGCTTTAGGCACTTTCTCTGCCTCTGGAGACTTGCTCCTCCAAAAGGCAAACGAGCTCCTCGCTGGGCTGAGTTGCCACAACATTCTTCCCTTGGTGTCTACTTACAGCTCTGCCCCAGCAGGTCCCATGCCCGGTCTCTTCGTATTTACCCGTGTGACACAGCGAAGTGCTGTTATCACCATTTCATAGGCTGGATGCCGAGGCCCTGTCTCATGTTTTGCTGGCTGATCCAACAGGCAAGCTGCACTTTGTGTAAGGAAAAGCATGCTTTGGGTAATGCATCTTGCATCACCTTTCCCATATAAAATAAGCTATACTAGCAAAAGCATCCTTTGGCTGGGGTAAATGAGCCTTCAAAGAAAAAATCCCATCCTAACTGTTATTTTCTTCCTGCTTTAAGCCAGCAGCACAGACAAAGCATGGGTGAGTGATCTGAGGCCACCTGGGAAGCCTGGGTGACACAGGGAACTGAAGCCAGGGCTCCCACAGCCTGACCTGCCTCCATTGCTAGGGATGCTCCAAGAAATAAAAATATATACCTTATCCTACTTTCGCCTGACTCAACACAGGAAAGTTTTACATCTTACAGCAATATTTGTCTCCCGAGCCTCTCAAAACCACGTTCTCATAGGATTCTCCAACTGGGACAACAGCTATTACCAGAGGTGCCGCAGTTCCTGCAGCAAACCTCTCCTCTCCCTGATAAGGGTCTTACGATTCCTAATAAAGGCAGCAATTTTACTTCCAGCTTTTACAAAGCTTTTTATGGCTCTAGCTGCTTAAAATAATTAGGACCTATAAATTCAGGGCAAAAAGACTTGCACAGACTGTGACACGTGGGAGGAAGTATTGACTAAATCAGATAAAATCCTAGTTTATATTGGTGAACAAAACGCTTCCCACTTCAGATCTTTGACTTCAATCTCATAGTTTTGTCTCTCACTGACAGTGCACCTGACATAGTCCCTCTTAATTATTTGGTCATGCTTGCTCCCCATTTAGTCCTGCAGTACTGCCCAGGATTTGGTCTGGTACTCAAAGGGGCTTGTAATGAGATGCATCACCCCTCACCTTCGCACTAAGACTTGCCATATTGGATCAGACTCAGGCTCCAACTACTCCACTTCCTCCAAACCACACAAGACACTTTGCACCACAGTGCATGAAAGCCTCTGAGCGTGGCTGAAATGACAGAACAAGAGGTTTCCTGCCCCTCCTGCAATTAACACCAGCATAACAACCACAGTTTTCAGTGCAGGATGTTCAAACCCAGGCAGAAGCAGCTGTGCTGGCTGTCCAGGGGAAGGTGCAAAATGAGCATCTTGATAAAACCACCAATTCCATGAACAGCCTTAAAACCCAAGCTGAAGACTGGATGTGTAAGAAGAACAAACTACCCAGCAACTCTTTTTCCTTGGACATCCAAGTGCTCCCAATCTGTTCCTGTTCACACAAGGCTTCCAGTCTTAAGGGCATGCAGCCTGCCCGTCACCTTAGGCAATGACTCTAGTGCAGACAACATTAACCTGGGCTGTCCAAATCATTCTCTGCCAAGCCAGCGAGGATGCCAGAGGGATGAATTCAAGTCTGCAAATGCTTAACTTACAAGACAATCTGTGCAATGCTAGGAAGATCACTACCATGCTAATATATCTTTGCTGCTCTCTGTTTGTGGCTGCAGGTACACTCCATATTCACATCTAGGATGTTTCTCCAAACAACCCCAGCATCAGACAACTGTAATGTTCAATTTTCTTTTCAGTGAAGAGTTAGTGCTCAGCAGAGAGTTGAAATCATTACTGCTGCAAGGTCTGGGAGCTCTCCTTATGCATCTACCAATCAGCCTCCAATCTCCCTTGACAAAAGGATATTTGGACTTTTTCCTGGAGAAGTCTCTCATAATTCAAGGTAATGACACCACTGCCACTTTCACCCCCTTCCTTTCTCTTGGTGTTGTCGTCGTTTCTGGGATGCATTTCTTTGTGGTCCATCAGCAACGCTGCCAGCCTCCCTATCCCCTTTATAATATAGCTTCACACATCTTGTAGAGATGCCAGATTTGCTGCATTGTCTTGTCAGTATTTCTAGGGGTTCAATAAACATTTTAATTAAAGGAATGTCTTCTGAGCCAAGAAAACCGCAGCACGGGGCAGGATTACAGCCCCTTGATGGCTCATTGCCAGCATGACACCACTTCCAAGTGTAAAAGCTCAAACCAGCTCTTGTGCCAGGTGACAGACACAAAGTGGGGGCTACAGGATGGCCACACAAGGGTGTCTAGAGCAGCACTCCTGCGTGAATTCCTTTCTCTGGCTGCCACAAGGTCATTACTCCCCTTCTCTTCACCTTCTGGCAGGCTACACAACTCAAGGAGATGTGCTCCTGTCTTTTTAAGAGAAATCGTGACAGAGCACAGACACAGCACAGCTCACCATTACAGCCTCAGCACAGCAAAAGCACACATGTACCTCCTGGGTCTCTCTCACTTGGGTCTGTGGTTCACCAACACAGAAAATCCAGGTTCAGTGCTCCACGGCAGGATCAACAGCACTGCAGAACGCAATGCAAAACAACATGCTGTGGTTGCACTGACCCAGTCCTGTCCTGCTACTGAAAACAGCCATGTAGTCCCTTTGCAGTTATTAAACTCCCTGTTCATCTACACAAGCTGTTTTAATCTTTGCAGTTCCTACTAGGAAACTTCCAGGCTCCCTGCCTTCTTCTTGGCCTCTATTTTATTTGCCCACAGATCATTCCAGTACTTCTCACTCAGCTTTTCTTTTCCAGACCAAAGCGTAACAGAATGTAACAGACCCGCAACTAGCTTAAGGGATGAGATGCCACCCTGATAATTTCCCCACACATGCACTTCCACCAAGCCCAACGCTCCGTCAATTGAAAATACCTATTACTATAATAATGGGTTTATTCCACCGAAATTCCAAGCAGCTGATGACAGGAACATTTTCCACAGCTTCAGGCTTGCTCACTGTTCCCACAACTTCCCAGCCTTCTGCAGCTTTAGCCTGAGAACAGGAAAGGAAACTTGTTAAAAACAATACCAACTTTTCAAGCTTATAAAGAAAGTAAGACATGTACATAACCACAAGTATTTTTTAGATTTTCAGTTAAGCTGACTAACTTTTTGACATCCCTTGAATTGTTACCACCAAAGTCTTACCAGTACAAGGACACAAACCTTGAATGAGAAAACAAAACAAAACAAGAAAAAACAGGTAATTTTCCTTCTAGTGTTTATTCCAGTTCATCAAGCAAACAAGAAGCAATTGAAAAGCCTTTTTTTTTTTTTTTTTGCCAGTATAACTGTTCTAGGAAGGTTTTTGGCAGAAAAGCGCACAGAAGGAGTAGTGTTAAACAAATCCGTGTAAGGCTAATGAACAGAGCAATGCAGTGGAAGTTCTCAAGCGCAGCCTCTGCCATCAGAAGCCCCCAGAAATGCTTTCAAACACAAGTGCACATTTTCAAACTTGGATGCCAAAAATCAGCTCATACAAAAAGCAGGCCACTCAATACTCAGTGCCTCACATAACCAGAGAACCAGCCTTCCCTCCCTCACCCTAGTAAAAAGAACCTTAATTGTCTTAGAAATCCATTTTAACAATAAAAGAGCTGCTGCTTCTTGCCAGCTTCATTTCCTGTGAAATTGGCACTTTTTACATTAAGTTATATCAAATTTACACTGACCAGGCAATGCCAAGGGTTAGGCCAGTGAATCTGGGTCCAATTAAATGAACCGCTGCAACGGCTCAAAATGTTAATAATTCAAGTTTTACAGTAACAAAGTGTTTCTTCCAGCTGTTTCAATTAAATATCAATATACTTTATGTGCCTTTCATTTCATCATCATCATCTAGAGCTCCAGCTGCCACAGACCTACTGTACAGCTGAACACTGGTTTTCTAGCACCAAGCGGGAAGAGTCCAGGCTCACCCCCCCTCGGCCTCCTCGTGGTCACACCAGAACCTGACAAGCTCCTCCTCAAAGGGGCAGAGGCACACAGCTACCCCAGGAGCACAGACCGGGTGCTTCCGTTCCTCTGAGGATCCACAGCTTCTGCCCTCCCACACCTTGCTGGACCCTCCAAGCCCCACCGCTGCACCAGTGTGGGGGAACCCACACGAACAGGGGAAGGCAGAGGAGAGCCTGTGGCTCCTTGCTCCCTGGCCACGCTCGCCCAGCCTCACGTGGGCATGCAGGGCAGCATTCAGCTGCTTCGCAGCCCGGCCAGGGCACAGGGCACCTCCACCAGAAGTCGGGGCAGTTGTATGGTGCTATCGCAGGGGGTGGACTCACACTGCCAATTCAAAGCAACTTTCCTGTGTTCGTTTCAGCTTAAATCGTGTTTTTCCTTATGCATTCCCCTGCCTTTTGCAGCACCGTTCTGCAAAGGGCCTTATCTCACCTCGCAGCATAGGTACAGGGTAAGAAGATTCCCAGCAGCTCACACCCAGCCCTGGTTTCTCCTCACTCCCCTGCTCTAAAGGCTGCCCAATGCTGCCATCATGTGCCAGGCCCCGGGACGCTGCCTCTGTGTGCATCGGGCAAGACCTGCCACAGGCAGCAGCACCAGCCCTGGTCCCCATGGACGGACAGGGAGACAGATCCCATCTGACCAAGTCGCAGGACAGAGCTGCCGTTACCCTGCCAGCACCACCTTCCAGAAAGGACCCACAACACAGAGCGGCTACTCCACCTGACCCGACCCAACCAGACTGGGGGTGCGCACCCCTCAGAGAGGTCCTACAGCACAGACCACCGGTAGCAAACAGGAACACAGAGCAGGAGTTCAGAACACTGCAAATAATCAAGTCCTCTTTCTGTATCGCCTCTCTGTTCAGCACATGCAATATTTGAGGTTTCCCATATATATGTTGCACTAAAATACTGAAAGGAAAAAGAAAAACGTGGATCATTCTACCTTCAAAAAGCTCCGGAGATCATCTGTGCTGTAGACATCAAAAACTTCCATAGCTCCAGAGCTAGCTTTGCTCACTGTCGGAGTCAAGGGGCAGCTGCAAGGGAAAAAGAAAGGAAAAGTTTCATATGGGAATAAAAGAAGAAAACCAGTAGGATTTTTGCTTCTGTATTTCCTTCTCTTGCCTGTGCAACTCAATTCCATCTAGTCTGCTAAAGATCTCATACACTATATGAATCTGTTTTCCTATGGAGAATAGGAGGGCCCAAAAATTAACCCAAGAGATAGGCTGCAGCAGTTCTGTGCACAGTTGGACAATTAGAACACAAAATGGATTTTTTAAAAAAGGTACCCAGGGAGGTTCTCTACCAGCTTGGAACATGACATCCTGCAGAACGCAACGCAGAGCAGCAAAAAGCCAAATCCAGTTCTCAAACTCAGTCTTAGAAAGCCCTCTAAAGAAGCTGTTGAGCAATACAGGCGAGAAAGCTCTTTGGGAGCCAGCAGTAAGAGAAAGAGAAGACATGAGCACTGAAGAAGCAGACAAACAACCCCGTACCTGTTCCTCTGGCTTGTCACCACTCTGTCCACCCCCAAGAAGTACGCAGAGCGCAGCAGTGCACCCAGGTTCATGGGATCCTGGATCTGCTCCAACACCAGCCAGATCAGCTGTCGGTTCGGACTCTCTTCATCCCCCAAATCAGGATTTTCAGCTTCCTCCAAACTCTTGAAATGGAGAGGAGTGGCCTCTAAACAAACGCCCTGGTGGACCCGACCTCTGCAAAGCGCATCCAGCTCTCTCCTCTTGACGCGGTGCACGGGCACTCCCCGGGCCGTAGCCTGAAGGACAAACTCGCTCAGGACAAGCCGCTGAGAGCCACCGCTCTCCTTGAGGAACAACCTGAACAAGTCCCTCCTCGACTGAGAGAGGGCCAGGGAACAGGGCGCGATGCCGAAGAGTATCTCCGAGCCTCTCGTCCTCCCGGTGGGCCCAGGCTCCCCGTCCAGCCTCCTCCTGCCCTTTGCGGAGTCACCCCGCGGCGAGCTCCACGCCTCGCGGCTCCCTCTCTCGCACGCCGCGTGCCACGGCCGGGCCCGGCTCTGCGGGGCCAGGCCCCAGCGGCTCCCGGGAAGCCGAGCGCCGCCGCCCCCCCCCGGCGGGCAGAGCCGTGGGCGCTGCCCCTCCCGCGTGGGGCGACGTGCCC
>VXAA01007450.1:253729-283720 GCA_013399115.1 Anseranas semipalmata
CCACAGCAGGCCTGGGTGCGGGTGCTGCTGGAGGCCCGTCACCCCCGGAGCGGGCACTTCCCTCGAGTCATAGCCCCCCCAGTCAATGGAAACCATCCAAACGGCAGCTAATCAGCTGGAAACGCACGCTCCGAGGGCGAAATCCTGGCCTATTTACCATCCTGACACAATAATCGCAATACGCTTTTCTTGACAGAGATAGAAACGGCTCCAGCAGCACATCTCGGGGCCTCACTCTACCCTGCAACTTCACAGCAGGCCACTGAAGCGCCAAGTGCTGCTCTAATTGCACACTATTTTATATCCATCTTTTACTTTCATAAATGGGTAGACACGGGGCAGGCAAATGGGGAACTGGGTCAGTACGTACAAGACCACACTCGTGAAGCTTTTGGGCTTTCTAGGTTTTATTCCACACATTTTTCCCCCTCACACTAATGGGCCCACATAGGCCACAAATGACAATTCTAATACCTGACAATCTCTTTTTTAAAAGGATTTTGGAGAGAGAAGCAGAAGTGTTTCAGTCTTTTCTGTAGTGTTACTTTGAAGCATTGACAAGTTAGGTCAGACCTCAAAAATATCATTAAAATGTTTTTACAGGTTAAGAGATCTTAAGTAAAATTATCTTTTTCCTGATGCCTTCCAGAGCCAACTGTGTTCATGGTTCCCCCCACCCAAAATGAGAGCTGAGGTCGGTAACCAGAGATCACATAATCTGCCAGATAACATTTCCTAAAGGTGCAGCAATTTTAACATAACTGATAACATTTATTATACAACAAACAAGGAAAGCACAAAATTAGGGAAAAAAAATAAACATGCTTTTAATGCTACAAATGCTCTCTACCTATTTACAAGGTATCCAAAACATCTGCCTCAAATCCAGCAAGGCAGCCAATTCAGCTGTTCACTACTTATTTGCAAAAACTTTGTATTTTAATGAGAGCAAACCTGAGCTCAGGCATGTGCCTCTGCACTTGGACAAGCTGAAAGGGAATTGGGAAGCAAAAATGCCTTCATTTAACAATAGCAACAATCCATCCTGCTTCGAAGCGGGCACAGGAGATGGAAAAAGTTCAACATCCAAGTCTGTGTAGCAATAGCAGCTCATCCCTTGCATAGTTTAGTAGCCTACCTGGGGACTTCAGCAAACCCCTGGGGAGTACGGCTTCATTTGTACATGGATGAACGAGTCCAACCTCCACAGGTTATCCATGAGACAACTGGATGCTATTCTGCTCTAGAAAGCAATTACAGTTTTTCCTGTGAACAACCAAATTCACGTTTCTGTTTGAAATCTTCACAAAAGAAAGGTTTAGCTGTGAACAGTAAAAAGGATGTTATATCTTAACACAAAAACTACTATATACAACAAAAGAACCACAGTGTGCCTCTTTTTATTCTTTATTTTACAGTTCACAATTAGAAACCTACTGATAATTACACAGTTCACCCTCCTGTTTGGGGTTTTTGAATGCCTCGGAGTCATGTTGACAATCCCATCTCATCCCAGGAAGATGGCTCAAGGTGCCGCCAGGTTACACGAGGCAGAGCAGCCAAGCAACCTGTGCCAAAACCCTCCGTGAGCTGCGCTTCACGTGGGAAAGCAGCCAAAGTCAGGAGGTTACCTGGCAGCAGGAACTATCCCCCCCAAAACTCATTTGAAATGGAAAAATATACTGGATATCATTACAAGGATGAGAGGTTGTTTAATAGACTTGCAATCGTTACAAATATTTACGGAGAAAAATAACTTCTAGGGCTGCAGGTCAGCCAGGTTGTATTTGCAGGGAGTGACTGCCCAGACTGGCCCCTTTTCAAGGCCTTACATCTTAAGCAATTCTCTTTGAAGCCTCCTTTCACAGAGCAGAAAGGTAAGTCAGGTCCTGCCTCAGCTATGCATTTCAACATCTGCTTAACTTCGCACACAGTTACAGCCACCAAGTCAGACATTTCACTACTGCTTCCTGCACCCTTGCTCATTTTTTCTGCTCAGAAGTTCCTGATTTCTTGACTTTGTTTTTTGGACCTCAACTCCTAGTTCAGCTGCTTTTTTTTTTTTTTTTTTTTAAAAAAAGATGGCACACACTGCACAGTGCATGTGCTGAATTCAAACAAGCTCCTGCAAAAGAAACCCTATGGAAAACACCCAGAGTTTTCAGATTAAGTCTAGCTGAACATCACAGGGGTGTTATAGAAAGCACAACTGTGCTTGGACCTTCCTTAGCCAGGCGCCTCTGTATTGAGCACCATGGTGGCGCGGAGTCTGACGAGCTTTTCCAGCTGGCACAGGCTCTCTCCGCTGCAGTGAGCATCGCTGGCTGCATGCAGACCTGGACTGGCTCTGCTCCTTGCGGGACATGGTCTAACTCAATGCCGTGGGTAAAAGCCAGCTCTTTGCAAAGAACCCACACAAAGCCACTGCCTCGGCAAAGTGGAGGAGGTCAGTGCATTACAGTAGTGCAAGACTTCGCCACAGGGCATGAATTTCACTCAGAGTAAATTAAAAGGCTAAATCCAGAGATAAGGTTATGTGTACTTGCCAGTAGAAACTAGTGACAGATGAGGAAGGGACAGAACATACCACGAGCGTGTATTTATAAAGAGGAAAAAAAGGGGGCAAATTGCCTTTTTTTTTTTTTTACGATTACCAAGGAATGTTTTACCAGTTTTCTCCTTGTATCCTTCTACAGTTGCTCAGCTTTGGCACAAGGAATTCTATGTATCACAAGATTTAATCAATAATAATACTTCATATCAACACTCAGCACTTACATAGCGCTTCTCATATTCAAAGTGCTTTACAAAACAGTTTGCGAGTCCTCACAACACCCCTGTGAGGTAGGTAAGCATTATTATCCCCATTTTGCAGATGGGTAAACTGAGGCAGAGAGGTAATGTGACTTGCCCAAGGCTATACAGGGAGTTGAAATTCATGACGTAGTGGCGCAATTCTGGTCTCCCTTATGGTGGTATAACAGATGAACTCCCACAGAGCTACACTGGCATAAGCAAAACAGTCCAAACCAAGTTTCTCTGGTTCTCAGTTCTCCACTGAGATCAACCGACCATACCTGCTCCACCTAAAACGACAGGTTTGCCTTCCAAAACGCTATGGGAAATTCAGAGCATAGCAGGTGTGAGTCTGCAATCTTAAGGCAACACGTACATTAACAGCTCCAAAGCTCTACGTCAAGATGGACTACGTGCAGATGTGTTCCTGCCACACTGTAAGAGTAAATAAAACAACAACTCCAGTGGTCTCCAGCTCTGCATGTATCAGCTATGGGGCTGATTCCCTCCTCCCTCAAGTTAGAGTAAATCCAGAGCAAAACAACAGGGCTGCACCAGCACAGAACTAGTACAAGATCTGAACCAGACCTTTTACCTGCTGCTTTGTAGGCAAACGCCCCTACTAATATCTTTTCATTTTGGACAACTTAGGCATGGTTCATTTCACTCTCTCTCTCTCCGAGTTTGTATCTCTGCATATAAACAAAATTCCAACTCAACAGTGGTCAGCATCAGCATTTAAACAGCACCATACATCTTTCTAAGACTGATCAATATTTCCAAAAAAGTGTCAATGCATGCAAATATCAAACATACAAAAAAACATCAAGAGCGCTGGGAGATGATACCAAGTATAGAGGTGATCACAAGACAGCACATTTAATTTTTATTAAAAATACCAAACAACTCACTGTATCTATGCCACTTAGATGATCATTCTAACCTGAAAAAATACAGGTACTTTTCCCCAAACTATTTACCTACCTACCTGGAAAGAAAGAAAGAAATAGCAAGCACACACATTTATACCTCCTCAAACTTGGCAGGCACAATTCATATGAATGGGAAAGAAGGGTTTGGGGAGGCAGGGTGAGGTCGTATATCAGCTTTAGGGCAGTGGGATATGAGAGAAGAAAATATCACATGCATCATTACCAAATAACCATCAAACTGATAAGAAGAAACCCCCAAATTAAATGGATTCATGTATGACATCCACTGAAAATCTCAAACCCTAAGCACGTGGAAGCTGGCAAACACCTTGTGCCGCTTCACCTATGTCCAGACACAGCATCATCAAATAAGACCAAACAAACCTTGAAAAGAAAGCAAAAATAAGAATAAACCAGTCTGGAGACAATCTTCCACAAACCACTTCCCTGCATTATTTTCAAATACATTTTACTCTTAAGCAGTTTCAGAAAGGAGTGGGGGTGAAAGAGACCCACTACTATATATATTTTTAAAACTGGCTCAGCACCAGCACCGGCTCAGAGAGAGGGAGAGAAAAATAATTCTTCAAACACAATCCTTGGTACTTGAATAAAACTTTGCTAGCCAGCTGACGAAACCCTACATTGCCAGAGGGTTCGAAGTGGAGTGGATACACGGTGCTGCTCACAGTCTTCTTCATTTGCTATGATATCTGCTCCGTGGGCCTCATCTGTATATCTCCAATCTAAAAGAGACCAACACATGGTTTTACTGCAGCACTGAAGTCCATTTTAAACCTTACACCAGTTACTTACATGCTCTACCATTACAGTGGAAGGTATAGAAACTTCCTCACACGAAGGAAGTTCCTGTGACTAGGAATAAGCCTGTTTAACTGAAATATTAGAAAGAAATAAAAGTGAATATGACTTCTGCCTTTAGCAGAGGGTATAAAAGCACAAATATGCACAGAAAAGAGTATGAGATGATATCGAGGCATAAGAGTTTATAATCAAGTCTTAAGTTTGGTCCTGCTCAGGGAGGATCAAGGAGAAGCACTGCTTGCAGGCACCTCTCCACATCTGCAGGATATTTTATCCTCTTAAGGCAAGCAGGCAGCTTCCATTAGAGCCAGGACACCTGAGGTGCTGGGCCACCAGACTGATCTCATGTCAAGATGGTTGCAGCTTGCTCTGAAGGAGCAGAGTTCACATGGGGGGTTTGCTAAACCTTTTGTGATCAAAGGTTGCTTTTGCAACAGCAACTTATGTGTGGACTCGGTCAACATCCTAAACTTTGACACTGTTCCTCCCTCCTCCTGGCTCCAGCCCAAAGCTGCTCACTTATTTCTTGTTTCACAGGAGGGAAGTCCCTCTGGCAGCACAAGCACCTTGCACCACCCTTGAGGAAGTACACAGCACTGGGCAGGATCCAGCCCAACACATTATTTGGCAACTGACAGAACCTGACCCAGCTGCAAGACTACCAGCAAATCTGAGATGGCACTGTCCAGAAAGATAAGACGTGCCCATATCCCTCCCATTCCTCCTGCTTTGCACAGTCCTGCTCTGCAGGCAGAGCAGCCTTTGATGGATACAGAGGGGCGTGAGCAGCCCAAGCAGCGCAGTCCCAAAGCTGCCATAAGGGAACTGCAAACAAACGTGATCACCACTAATCCCCAGCTCCACTAAGCACACAGCTGATACAGCAGCTGCAACACTGATTAGCAAATGTCAGGGCAGCAGTTACCCTTTCCTCCTTCAGCTACTCACAGCAGAGTCCTCCAACCCAACCACAGCTTACCTGTACATGAGGTGGGGCACTGAGGACATATATGACAGCATTAGCCATATCTTCAGCTTTGAGACACTGGGAAGACAGAAAAGAGATTCTTAGACAAAGGGCACCTTAGGAAAAGTTAATCACAAGATCACTCCTTTCCTAACCATCAATAACATGTTTCAACAATGTCACTAGGGCATTTCAAAAAGATGCAAGCAAGCAGGAAAAAAGTAATCCATTAAAAATTTAACAAAGGAACTGTCTGGTGCTGATACTTCTCCGTTTGCTGTGAATAATCTTTCTGCAAAATGCTTTGAGGTGTCTGCTAAAACTAAGATCTTCGAGTACTGTGCACAAAATCAGAGATGGAGACAACATCTCTCCAAAGAACTGAGAGGGCATTTTTCAGGTGTCTCTGTAGAATTAGGCTAAGGCAGATGAGCAGCTGCTTGGCAGAAAAGAGGGGGCACCATGAAGATGGGTACAAGAGCTACTCTGGCTCACAGCATGACTAAGAATCTTGCAAAACTATTAGCACAGTAATTCTGCCAGGTCAGGCATTGCCATCCTTATCAAAAATTACCAGGGAAGCACCAGAAATCCTTTGCTAGCCGCTTGCAAGACAACACACTCACATTTCTTCTTGCCCATCATTGTGTAGGCATGTTTGCTTACTATATCTTCTCTTCAATAAAGAAGTCACAGCCTGCAAAATTTCAAAGCTGACTGATAATTTATTTACAGGAATGTCAAAATACAAGGAAAAATATAGAGAATGAGAAAAACTGAACCTGACTGGAGATTTGCATAGTGTGTAAATATCAATGCAATATCTGAGGTGTGAGTTCTGACACTTGACTTTGAGGATGCTGACTATTCTGGGAAGCACTATGCACTCTGCATAACTAACTCCTTGTGCGATTAGCCAGGAGAGAAATTGCTAAGCTATGATCAGAGCCACTTCCCTCTGTTTCCATTTCTCCATGTCCTACCCGAATGCTCTCATAGGTTGCGGCAGCTCTCTCGGGGTCATTGTCATGAAGTTTAAAAGCAAATCCTGTTTCTACCAATCCTGGAGATATACACTGGAAAAGAGCAGAGCACATCCTAATAGGATTTGTAATTCCCCTTCAGTAAAAGAATAAAAAAAAAAAAAAAAAAAGGAGAGAAGTTTTTAGCACTGAAAAAGCCAAAATAAACAACCCTCTTCTATTGTGCTCCTTACCCAACCTTTTTCTAGGGGAATAGTTTAAGAGAGCAGACATTGCCTTAATGATTGCTGTGGCAGGTTCCTCTGGGAAACCACTAATAGATGCTTTCCCCCTTGTAACCCAAAGGGACATAGAAGTAGAGAAAACGATACAAAAGCTTGCAATACAAATTAACTTCTGGACACATCACTTCTGAGATGCAAGCTCTGAATGAGAGCAAACAGCTCCAGCTGACTGCTCCCCTGTGCCGTCACGAGTCCCCTGTGCTCCCTGACAAGCAACTGCCCACTTCATGCACCCAGTTTATTCTCTGACACAGCCCATTGCTGCTGCACCTTCTGCCCCACAGCCTCTCTCTGCCTGGGGAAACAGAGGCATGGAGCCCACTCGGTGATCAGGGACAGCTGGCCCCAGGGCTGGAACGTTCACAGCATGTCGAGTGCTATTTTTGCATTTCCTCATCTGTTTTCCAAAGGAAAATCTCTGCCCCATGATGCTTACCAGCTCTCTACCACCCACAAAACCAGCAGAGGAAGAAACCCCCACAGTACTCACTGTAGCTCGTATATGAGTCTTTGCTTCTCTAAGTTCTTGCCTCAGCCCCTCTGTGAGGGCCGTAACCGCGTACTTGGTGGCACTGTAAAAATGCACCACCGACTGTGGCACAACGCTGTGACCATTCATGCTGAGGAGAGAGCAGAAAGGAAAGTGCTGAGAGGGGGGAGACATGCAGTGTCCTGAGAAGGAGCCAACAGGATGACCGAACCACCATAAGGAACACAGGAAGAGATGTTAACGTGGTGGCTACGTGAGGAATTCCCCCCTCCCACAAGGAAAATACACACCGCCTCTCAACACAGCTGTTTTCCAGAGCTGGTCAAGGAATTTCAGTCTTCAACCTTACAGCAAATGATTGTCATTATCCCGGTTTGGTCTGTGTTGTATTTAGACCAGCAGAGGTAAAAAAAAAAAAGGGGTTGGAAAATCAACCATTACAATCCTTGGAAACCCCTCACTCTTGGACATCCATCGGCTCACTGTGAAAAGGTGAAAACTCCTCTGCCCAAATCCCACACAGCTGATCCCGCATTCCCCCCTCACATACCTGTTAATGTTAATAATATGCCCGTCATCAATGTTTCTCTCTTTCATGGACTGATAGGCCTCTCGGGTGCAGATGCTTACAGCCATCACGTTGACCTGAGGGAAGAGACAAGGGAAGGAGAGTAAGACCAGCAGCCCTGCCTGGCACCCTTTGAGCCTCCCTCCGTGCACACAGCCGCGGGTGCAGCTCACGGCCCCCGCGCAGACATCACGCAGCCCAGCGGCAGCGACTGGCCGAGCCGGGCAATGCCACGCCAAGCGTGGCTGCTGAACCAAGGCGTGCCACCGAGCCCCGGCCCTCCTGCTGCGCTCACCGCAGAGCCTCACGTGGGTGCAAAGCCTCCCTCACGGCTCACGGCACCCGATGCAAGGCAATTCCTGTCAGCACCAACAGAGGGAAATGCACATACGCACACTGCACGCCCCGCGTTAGGCTGCGACCAAGCTCAGGCCTGCAGCACGGGGGGCTTGGGCAGGGAAGGCACAGAGGCCCAGTTCTATGAGACAGGCCTTGGCCTCTGCCAAAAATAAATGGACTTAATTGTTTTATGGGCAAGAGCGAGGGCTGAGTGCAAGGTAAGGGAGACCACAAATGACTTCCCCACAGTCAGCACTCTATCTAGGGGACAAAATTGTCTCGTACACTTGTGCACTGAGCACACTGGGGTTTGTAGAGCCCATAGGAAACTAGCAGTAGGTAATTACGTCAGCTAGTTAATGAGGAAATCCCCAGATACTGCCTGTCAGAGAGCCAGGCACTCATAGGCACTGCAAACCACATGGCCAGCAAAGAGCTTCCCATGCACAAACAAAGCCAAAGATCACACCGTGCCATGGGGAGGGCCAGAGGGGGCAAGGAACCCCAGAGATATGAATGCCACCAATCTGTCATGCTGTTCGCTGACATCTTCCTCAGCCCTAACTGGATAAGCCAAGGAAAGAAGGACAAGGTAATTTCTCAAGTCCTTTAGCACACAATCCAGAGCTTTCCAAGCACTTGCTCTTTGGACCAGCACTGCCCAGCATGCTGTGGTTCAGTTAAACTCAGTCGTATCACCTCTGCAAGGTGCCACCTTTAAGGCATAGATGCCTTGAGCATTTGCTGCCATAAAACACAGACTCAAAGTTTCCAGGAAGACAGAGATATGGAAATTCCCCCAGCTGGAATACAACAGCACAAAGCACCCACAGGTGTGCGTGAGATGATGACAAAGCCATCTCAGCAGCAGTGCTGATTGCTCAAGTTTATAGTGTTTTAGATTTGGAAGAGTGGCTGAAAGGTGGAAAGTATTTGCTGAAGCCCTCTAGAAAGGATGTAACCATTTCAACGCAAGACATACTGGCAGGTCCTACCTAATGGCATGTCACTTTTTAACCAGGTGAGCAGGCCAGACAAGTTTAAAAACACCACTGTGAACTAAACATCCAGGAAGAACTGAGTTTCTGATGAATCAGAAGTCAGGTGTAACTATAAATGGGAGAAGCAGCAGGAACAAGGTCACGTGGAGAGCAAACGACTGGCTATCATCTCTATAAAACTTAGAAACAAAAATTGGGCAGGCTAGCTAAAACTTGGCGGCACAAGAGGACATGCAGCCACAAGAGAGGAACATTAATTTGGAGACTAGAAAGTAAAAGGCAGAAAGGGATGGATTTTAGAGACACAATTACCGAGCAGCATACTCCAAGGATGAGTGGGGGTCAGCTGAAGGATCTTCCAGTCACTGCTTTTGTCTTGGTCATTATTTCCTATTAATAGAGGCCATGCTTATGTTTTGTTTTGTTTTCATAGATAAATAGCATTCTTACCTGATGTTAACATAGAATACCCAGGCAACATAGTAAAGTCATCACCCTAATCCAAGTGCACTTTGGTTGAGCACAGTCACTGCCAGATATCTCAGCCATCGTACCTGGAACTAGAGAGATAAATTCCCTGGCACCAGGTTGAAGATTTACCTCAGCTGTGCAAGGAAGAAACTTAGCAGACATGTCAGCAGAACTGTACAACCACCTCAGCACTGGAGCAAAGCCCAGACCAGGCAGGGCACTTGAAATCTTTGGGATTTCACAGTAAAAGTCAAGGAAAGCGGGAGTAACCAGCTCCAGTCTCATACGCTAACCAAGTGAGGAGCCAGTCCTTTCACATATGGATCTTGGCAACTTTAAGTATTAAAACAAACAAACAAAAAAACACCTTCATGACAAGGAACATCCTGCTTTCTTCCCTGCCTCAAGAAGCACCGAGCCCACCAGGCACTGTGTTTTTGGTGCAGAGTTGCTCCCCAGCTCTACTCCATCTCTGTAGGCCACTAGAGGGTAACACAGCCTAAAGCCAGGACTGAGCCAGGCTCCAGCGCTGTGACTCACGCTGAGCAATGCTTCCTTGCGTGGGAAGAGTTACAACATTTTGACAACTACTGGCAAAGCAAGATACGAATCAACAGCCACATGGGAAAGTCCAGAGCCTGTGTGATAAAACACCCTGGTAAAACAAAACAATTGGCTGGAAGGCAGCTGAACTAGGATTGCCTCGCTGTCTTTTCCCAATAGCACCTACAGGATTTTGGGATCCCTATCCCATTTCAAAACATGGAACGGGTGCTCAGGAACCTAAAAACATGCCTGGAAAATAAGCAAGTCTTAGGGCTACATCACTTCTAGAAACAATATAAAGGCCATTATTACAGATATCCATTCAAGACTTTTTTCAGCACTTGTTCCTATTTTAAGAACAAAAGGTTCAAAGGTCTCTTAGCAAAGATGGCCAATACATCTGCGCTCCGGGTTTGCACAGCATGCTGCACAAAGCAGCAGGTCTGCGACTGTGGCATGTGTGTGCTAATGCAATAGAAACAATGAAGGCACATTTTCTAGTAATTAATGAGTTCCAAGTGCCAGGTTGGGAGAACATAAAGGATCCTGTTCCTGGAAGTGCTGAGCATTTCACTTCCCAGAATCAGGCTTTTCTAAGGCATCAAAATGAGTATCCCAGCTCCTAAGCACATAGAAAAATGCAGGTTACAGAAAATGTATCTATACACAGATGGTGTATAAAAGCAAGAAGAAGAGAACCTCACTGGTCAATGAATAATGCCAAGAAGAATCAAACCCATTTAGCGTCTACAGGAGTGAGGGGATGTGCACTGCAGTCCTTTGTGACTGGAACAGCGCAAGTGGAAAGTTCATCTTGAATTCCTGGCTGTAAAGGTCAGTAGGTAAAACGTGAAGGAGCTGCTCAGATCCCAGAGCCTGAAGTCAGTGTGTACACAGCACCCAGCCCCGGCTACTCCCGCGCAGATCAGGGGCGGCCGGAGGACTTTGCTCCAGCCTCACGTAGAGCACAATCTTGCAAACAAATGGAAAGAAAAGAGTGGGAAGCTGTGAACCAAAAGATGAAAGGCTTAGAACCTGTCGAAAATAAAATGCTTCCTCTCCCGTGCACACCAAATTTGCTAGCTGACAGCACTGGGCTCAGCACTGCTGTAAAGCAGTGGAGATGCAATTCCTAACCTGAGACCCCCACAGCCCACGGAGAATAAGCTCTTGTAGATTTCTCCGTCAAGAACAAATACCAGACAATAAGGAACTGGAACATTAAAAAAGAGGAGGGATAAGTAAATGAGAACACGACTTCACCTGTTAGATGTATAGCAAGAAATTTTATGGAATGGGCATACTGAGAGAGGAGCCTGGAAAAAGACAGCCAGCCTCAAAGCTCATTAAAAATGCATAGAAACAAAAATCGATTTACCAAAAAGAAAAAATGCCTTTAATTTAAGGCCCTAATGCCTCTCAAATCAATATGTCAATGGCTGTTTAGAAACTTTTCCTGTCTTGCAGCCCAGTAGTACACTGAAACTCTCCAGCCGCACCTCAAACCACGCTGCTCACTAGCACCTTTCTCCAGGCCACCTTTGGAAGAAGCCTCCCTGCTCCTGCCCAGCTCTTCAAAGCCCAGTGGCCCGTGAAAGGCACTGGCAACCTTCCCCCGTCCTGACCCCGAGAGCTTCCGAGCATGTAGAAGAAAGGGACGTGGCAAGTGCTTCCCTGGGGCTGGCGTGCGCGGCGGGGAGAGCCGCCGGTGCAGATCCCTCCCCCAGGTCCCGCTGCCACACCAGTGGTTGCACAGCCACGGCATGCTTGGGGACCGAGACTGCCGAGCAGGGAGGTCACAGCCACAAAACTGGATGGGCACAGCAAAAAGAGAAACACCCCGCTACTTCCAGTGTTTGCAAGCAGGCTGAAAAACAAAGCCCAAGCTCAGCAGGGTTGCTTAGGCTGAGGTAGGTCACCACACATTTGGTTCTGGAGTGTCCCAGGGCCTCACCTTCACACCAAAAGTGCAAGTGTTATTCAGACAATTACATACAAGCCAAGTGCAAACTCACCAGCGGCTGGGAGATTGGTGAGGGAAAAAAAAAATCTGCTTGTATATGAAGAAAGCTTAGGTGTCTCAGTCTGTTCCCAGAGCTACAACAGCAAGAGCATTTTTGCCAAGCAAATGAGAGCAGACACACAGCAATGCAGATCACCTCTGGGAATAAAACATGCCCCCAAGCCTGGTTTCCCAGCCCTGCCACTCCTCCCACCCATCCATCATCCCAAAGCAGCTCCAAAGGGTGCGTGCAGCAGTGCCCACAAGGAGGGCGACCCCACAGGCTCCCAAAGCCCACTTCTGGCCACTGCAAATACCAACACAGATTGTCTCATACAAGATGATCCCTGTTCCAAAATCTTGCTCCCCAAAATCAGTGGAAGCTGAGACCAAGGGAGCACTCCCACCTGAGCAGCCAGGGAATGGAGCACAAAGAGGAAAAGGCAGCAGGCAAAAGCCACATCCCCCCTACATCCTGCCCACCTCAAAAAGTGCAAAAGGTTGGAAGAACAAAGAAAAAGGAGCACGAGGGACATGCAGCAGCACACAGAGGCATCCACACAAGACACGATGACAGAGACCAGGACAAGAAGCTTACAAGGTGCAGGTGACCCATGGGGCCAGGCTTGCAGCGAGACAATGCCTGCTTTACACCAGCCCAGCCTCAGCTACACTTCACTTAATTTTCTTTAAAGACTCCATGGCAACTGGGAACAGGGAGATGCGTCGGTGCAGTGACCCAGGCTGGGCAACCCACAAAAGCCTGGCTGGGCAGACAAAGCCGAGCAGAGCTTGCTTTGGCTGCAGTCACAGCAGCGAGCAGAGCAGCCAAAATCCTAACAAGAACTTAATTAGCCAGGATATGGCAGCTCTCACCCTGGCAGCAGGAGTCTGAGGCCTCAATGTGCCTGCCCAGTTTGCTTTACACAGCCCCTGGAACTCTGCTGGATAAAGAGCCACCGGCTGCCACAGGGCAGACAGATCCAGGCTGACTGATGTCAGACGTGGTGGGCCCCAAGCCTATAACTTCTAGCAGCTTTTCAAACAGATGTCTTTTTCTTCACTAGGACAAGCTCACGCAGCCGCAGGAGGTGCTGTAAAGACACCATGGTTTACTCAAAGGCACGAGTTCGAATCCTGTTCCTATGAGGATGATGCTTTCACACAAAAATATAAAGCATATGAGGGGAAAAATCACCTTCGTGAAATGCTGCTGCTCCGGCAGCTCTCCTGCCAGAGCTACAGCAAGGCCAGTGCAAGAGGACCATGGCGAGGGCATGCAAACTTGCCAAGGTCCCACAGCCACGGGTGCCAGTGCTGTGTGCAGAAGAGGGCTGTCACATAACGACAGAGGATGGACAAGTCCCAGAACGATGCATAGCAGCATCTCAGGACAGCAGCGCCATGGGAGAAGCGCTGCTTGTGAATGGCATGAACCATTTGCACAGCCTCCCTGTTGGGCAGATGAAACTGGCTCATTCATACCGAGCTCTAACCAGATTATGGGCAGAAAATGAAGCTTCAAAGACAAAAGCATTACAGCTTTTTAAGCCAAAAAGAATCTGCCCATTTTAAAACCCAATGCTAAAACTAACAGGATTAGCTACAAAAGACAGTGTTTGGTATTCAATTTCCTATTTTAAGGAAAAAGAAAAAGTGAGGCTCATCATCTTTTAGAAAGACATTGAACTAAAAAAAAAAAAAAGATGCTACTGAAGGTATTGAACATTTTCATGCTCCAGAGTGAAGGCTTGTGGCTTAGCAGCGCATGATGCCTTTCCACTTCCTGACCAGCAAACCTAAAGCCATGTCAGAGCCAGATGGGAAGTGGGTACTCAGCCCTATGCACAAAATAGATAGGTACAATGGTGCTGGTGGCCAGAAGAAATAAAAATCTATGTAACGCAGGCAAGCTGAGCACAGTTTAGACAAATGGGAAGCCAGTGGGAAAGATCTCCCTCATCTGATCATTTCCACAGTTTGGATAGATTACAAAAAAAAAAAAAAAAAAAAAAAAAAGAAAAAATTTTCCCTGGTCCCTTCATCCACTCCTCAGAGGTTGGTGTAATTCGGGGATCCCAGCCTCCAGAAGCCTAGGCATTGCAGAGACTGCCTGAGCACAGCTGCCGCTCTCCCCGCGGCACTACTCACGTCTATCATTGTCCGCCAGCCCTCCGTCTTCCCCGAGAGCAGGGGCTCCGGGCGAGCCAGCCCCGCGTTGTTGATGCACACGTCTACTCCCTGATGAAGGGTCTTGATGGCAGAGAACATGGACAGGATCTCCTCTTCATTGGAGAGATCGCACTTGTACGGGATCAGGGTCCCGGGATAGCCGGCACTCTGGCATTCAGCTGCCAATTTCTAAGGAAGAGAGAAAGGAAGAAAACAGCCATCAGCCTTCTCTGCTGGGGGAGAGGCCCAAGAGACCAGTGCTGCTTTTCAGTGTTCCTGCTTGTAAGTACCACTACTATTATGTATCTATTATTGTATTATGTATACCACTAATATTATGTATTAAGTACCACTACTATTATGTAATTACCACTACTATATGTATGCTTGCATCATGTCCAAGCACACTTGGAGATGGCCACTACGAGCCCAACGGACAGTGCAACGGGAACAACAGGAACAAGCTCACCCCCGCCACCTCTGAAGGCTGCAAGCCAGACACGAAGCAAGCTCGGCGCTCCTGCAAAGCCCGACACAAGTCCTCCCTCGGCCTTTGCTGGACACAGCTTCCCCTGCCGCGCTGCACGAGGTGGCTGAGAGGCCGACACGCAGCTGTCTGTACGTGGCATTTCGGATGACACCACATCACAACAGATGCCTTTGAACACCCTGGCATCTGGGCAGAGCTTCCGCCACATCACTGCTTTGGGACTTTGAACTGTCTAGCCCTGACCATGCAAACACGTGCTTAAGTAGCACCCATGCCTCAGCAATAGAGCCCCATCTATTATAAATGGTTGTTTGTATAACATATTTTTGCATTGACTTTAATTTTTTAACCTTTTTCTTTTAAAGAAGGAGCACACTTCTGCTTGTCTGTCACCCTAAGCCATACAGGTCGAGGTGAGCAGGTGCTGGCAAAACACAAACAAATATTGCTGTGGCACCAGGCTGGGAGCAGCCAACATGCTGCAAGTCTGCCACGTCGCTGTGGGGAAAAGGACATGGCAATCGCATACCTTACAATTCCTCATTAGCCATTATCAACAATTATTCCAAGCCTCCGGATCTTTTATCAGGCTAGACGATATAAAGCAAATGAAAGGCCAAGAGCTGCTGCTGGCCGTGTGTGTTAATGATGCAGCAGCCACCGCACCAAAGTCTCTGGAGGATGCCCTTTACCCCCTGATGCTAATAAGAAGCAGCATCTCATCTCTGATGTGTCATATTAGAGACGGTGACAGCTTCCAGCGCGAGGCGAGAGCCACGTGATGTCTGGTTTCTGTGGAGAGATGGACCCTGGCTACAAGCGTCCACCAAATCACTCAAACAGCATCGCCTGCAGCAGTTTCACCAATGTGACATTTCAGCGGGTGCAATAAAACTCGCATCCTGTCAGAGTCAGCTTTCCAGCTCCTCCCTGCATACCAAGGTGATTGCAACCCACAGCATTTCACAGAAGCAGGAGCTAGGCCCAGCAGAGGAGCGCCCTGGCTGGAAGCAAAGGGCAGTGGGACAGCGATCACACGCCAGCGCGGCTTGCAAACACCCGGCCCCAGCCGCGCTCGGTGCTAGAGCCGCAGCACAGCCCGCCTCAGCCCCCCACAACAGGGCCGAGGGGAGCCAGGGCGCCCGCGAGCACCCAAAATGACACCGTGAAGCTGGCGGCAGGGCAAAGCCGGCTTGTCTGCTTGCTGCGAGGCATCAGCCCCCGGGCCGGCCCCCCCGGCGCTGCAGGGAGAGGCATGGAGCCATGCCCACCTTTCGGAGAAGGCGGGTGCTGAAACCAGCCCTACATCTGCACCAGCGCACGCAGGGGCCCACACACGGCTCGCCCCTGGGAGCGGGAGTGACAAAGGAGCGCAGCAAAGGTGCCTGCCTCCTGGGGAAAGCTGGTCCCCATCCCTTCCAGCAGCTGCCACAGGGGCTGAACCGCTCTCCAGAAGACCCAGCACCCGTGATATCTGCAGAGCTGGTCAGCCAGGCTGGCACCCAAATTCCAAAAGAAAAAAAAAAAAGAAGCACAGAACATGAGGGAAACTGGAAAGATGACAAATCGGAGCTGGCGTGACACCTGCTCAGCCTGATGCAGGCTGGCAGCAAGAGCTCGCGTGGCTGCAGCGGTTCACACCTAATGCTTGACCCAGCGAATGCCAAACCAAAGCACAGGCCCTGGCTCCCACCCAGCCGGCCTCCAACACATGCCGGCGAGCAGACCAGATGCCAGCGGCACGGGGAACCTGCAGGTTGTGGTCCCTGAAGTCTTGTTAGGATCAGCCCTCTGTTCCCCGGCCAGCACAACCAGGACAGCCGCTTGTTCTCGCCCCCGGGGGAGCAAGGCAGGCTGGCAACTTGGTTAGATGGATGCCACCAAATCCAAAAAGCCGGGGGGGGACACCTGAAGATGTGAATTGACTCCCATCTCTAAATCATAAAATGTGCCCTTGGTCCCAGCCCCTCCAGTGGCTTTTTTTGGTGACCAACTGTCTCCTACCCAAGTTTTACGTGGAGCAGTGCTGAGCATCCTCACTGGAGAGGGACAGACAAGCCAGGACCTCCAAATCCCCCTCAGTGTCCAAAGCACATTCATTTTAATTGCTCTGAGGCAAGCAGCTCTGTTCAGTACACAATTTTCTGCTTAAGACCACAGCAGAGGTGGTGCAAGCCCCTGAACAGCAAGTTTAAGCTCTTCTGATTTGCCTTCCACAGCTCTCAGCAGCAGACCACAGGTCTCCACATGCCGCGGGCCACAAGCCGAAACCAGCCCAAGTCTAAAGGTCTGCTCCCGCAGCTGCTCTCCTTTCTGGGCACCGCCTCAGTGAAGGCATTGCAGTGACACAGGAATTATTATTGCTGTCACAGCACCAAGCGAGGAGGGGACAGACATGCTTAGTTTAGCCCGGAGATCGATATATCCCAACAGCATTGCGCTCTCTGGAGAGCTCCGCTTGGGCTGAGCTAGGCAATATTTCTGCCCGACAGAGAACAAAGGTGCCCCCGGGAGTGAATCACACCTCTCTGTACCCTCTCGGGGGTGGTTTCACTTTGCTATATGCACGGAATCCTCTTGACTACATGCTGATAATGTTTGAAAAACATATACTTTTTAAAACATCAAAGTACACACTTGAGAAAACAGTTTGGGAAAAATCTGCAAGAGCAGCGTTTAGAAAATTAAAAGCAGTATGAAGGGCTGCTGGAAGATGCTAGGACACTCCAGGGATGGGACCTTGTTCCTGCGAAGATACGGGCAGGAAAATGGGCAAGGTTGCCCTCAGCTGTGTTCTTCATAACCTGGCACGAAGGTGACAGCTTCCGAGCGCTCTCCATCCTGCTGCCCCGACTTGAGTGCCCCACAGAGATCCATCCCATGCGGTATTTGCTCGCGAAGTACCATGGCTCACATCTGGCACTTACGCAGTTCTTCTTCTTGGTATGCCAGGTCACAGCATGCAGAAAGGACAAGCAGGGCACCCATCGCGTCCCACGGCCAAGCATCCTGGAGCTGCAGAGAGGAAAAGCAGGAACCGGTCCAGCCGAATTCAGCCCCGCTGAACTCCCACCAGGTCACACCAATGATTTTAGAAGATAAATACGAGCACGAGGGATTCGGGTGAACCTCCCGAGAGAGGACGTGTGCCAGGGGAGTTGGCTGGACGGAAGAAGGGCCCAGGGACACAGACAGGAAAGGCCAGACAAGCTCATCTGTGGCCCAGAGGGAAATGCCACATTTAATATCTCAGCCTCCGTGCCCAGCTGTCACTTTCCACGCAGCTCACGTTGCGCAGCACAGCTCCTTGGTGGAGGCAGGTGGGGCAGGAACACCACGGGCCGCAGCACAGCAACCTGGACAAGGGAGCAGTGACACAAGGGGTGCCCTGGCCACAGCTGGCCAGAGAAATCTGCCCACAAATATCTCCCAAGATCCTGCTTTTCCTGTCTGGTTTCTCACTGCCTCAAACAGGAATCAACACAGCTCCTTTCATCTCTCAGGCTACACTTGTGTTAACAAATTCCCTTTGAAAATGAAGTGCCGAACACTGCTGACACCCAGGCTGAGCTGAACGTGCTGCACACGTCTCTAGATAGAGTCGTCACAGGCTCTTCAAAGAAACATCAACTGCGGGTAAGTTTGCAAAAGAAGACTTATGTAAAGTAACTCTCTGAATTAGGGAGCTTGCAATATTTTTCCAGAGCATCAGTTAAGTCCCCCAACTAATGCTCATTCCTCTTAAAGAAAACCAAGGAGAAAAACGAAGAAAGAAAAAAGCTGTTTTCCCAGGTTTCATAAGCAACTTGAGTGACCACGTATTGCAGCACCAGCAGGGATGAGAGCTGGTGCACCTCTGGCAGCTGGAGATGAAGATTTGAAACGAGACCTAAGCAGCTCTGTACCACACCGTTATCGCTGGGTGCTTGGAAATGGACAGCCAGGTGCCTATAGCTACCAGTTTAAACCAGGAGAATACAACATAAGGAAAAAATAATTACACTGTAGGTTAAGAGGTTTAACCCAGAGCCACTTATTGCCATCGAAGCAACCCCTTCCATCTGTAATTCTGGTGCGCTACCCAGTATGAGCACAGTACTTGGCAAGTTTATAACACCCAGGGAAGGCCAGCTTTCTGCTAAGGGCATCTAAACTGCTAGTCTGAAATAGCGAGCGAAGACAGCAATGTATGAACCAGATACACAGGCCACGATGTGCTTCTTGCTTAGACACCAATTTTTCCATCGACATCACCATGATTTATCTCAATTTACAGCAGTGTTCAATGAATGAATGAGCAAATGGGAAAAAAAACCATGAAACACCTACGTACAAGTGAGACAAGAATACTTGGTTATGATGTTTACCATATATTATTTAGTTGTCTGCTTTTAAAGGTCTGAAAGGATGCCTCACATTTATGGGATGTTTTCCAAATGTTAAGAATAAGTCAGTTCTCCCAAGAAAGGGTTAATGCTCTTTGTGCACAAGACACTTGCAAAGGGCACAGCGCCATGCATTTAGATTCAGTCTTGGTAAAATGGTTTTTACAAAACTAATTGATATAAACATTTAAGGGGACTCTTAAGGGGAGGAAAAAAAGAAGAGTCACGTAGGGCTTTATTTGGCAAACCATCCTATTAACTTCAGACACATTTAGTACAGAGAGATTAAAGCCAGCAGAAACCATTAGGTAATTTTTAATCTGACCTGCCATTCATCACAGGTACTTGCATCCTACTGATTTAGCTTATGCTTAAATACATAGCTGTACCAAGAAACCAACTGGAAAGAAACTGAAGTCACCCCAGCTACTTTTGTTATCCAAAGGAAATGAAGGAGAAAAAAAAACAACAAATAGCATCACAGTTGTGAAAGAAAACTGGGGGCTTAACAATCTTTTCGCTTTACTGATTGGCAAGTTTGAAGCTTCTTTTAATTAAGTTTTAATACCAGTGCAACAGCATAGAGAAAGAGATATAGTGAATAAGCACTAAACTGGGGTTTATTCTAGCAATTTCCATACCGTGTTCAGCAACCATGGGCAAGATTCAGAGCTCAGTTTCCTTGTGTGTAAAATGGAGATAATCACACCAAGCCCCTTCCAAGAGCAGCCAGGTACCTGGGGCTTTTTGCCTGCATATGATTATTACTTCAGATTTCTTCCAGCTCCTTTTGTATGGCTTCAGGTCCCCAGACGGGGCCTCCACAGGAGTCTGAAAAGAGTTTCCAAATGAATAAAATGGTAAAGTGATTCTCCTTCCCTCTCTTGAGCTTTAAATCAATGCTCTTACTTATTGTTTGCAAATCGCTGCCCCCAGCTTAGATCCTTTTCTGTTCCAAAACAAGGTAGAATGGTGAGGATAGGAAAGCGTGGAAAATAAGGTTTAAATGGAAAAGCAAACGTGCAGCACTCAGCTGGGGGCACCAGTACGAAAACCTCGTAGAAAGGAAGAAGCATCACCACCGGTTTCAGACTGTTTACCTGAAGTGCATCTGAAGCGCAGACTGCCTAATCAGGGAGATGATTCTTTTTTACACTGCTCCAGAAACTCACCTCTCCTCCCTGCACTAGGGAAGGAAAAAATGATCAAAACCTGGGCAAAATCGAAGTCTCTGCATATAGCTTTTTCACCCTTTATCATCCTAAATGTACTTACTTTACAGTCCTTGCACAGAGTCAAAGGTGGCACACAAAATCAGCACACATTCAATAAATAATCCAGAAGAAACAGATCTCGCTTTATGGAAGGGTACGACCCTGGGGAAGGTCCCGGGCCTCTCTGCTGTTCGCCAGCTTCCATGAACATGGAGGTACCCGAGGGGCCCCAGTGCACGGCGAGGCCGCCTGCCCGCCACGGTGCTTCTGCAATTCCCGGTACCGGCCGGAGATAGTGCGAAGTTCCATCCCAGCACTGCCACGACACCACCATCTCACGTCCAGGCTCTGCAGCTGGACCCCCAAAAATCAACGTGGTACCTGCCCTTCACCCACACAAGCCTGCCCCACAAACCCCCAAGGTGCCAGCATCATCTCATGCGCACGGGTGAACACAGCCCACGAAGCCATTCAGCTGGTTTTACTGCAGGAATTTAAGCCAGACTCCCCAGTAAACATGCCTCTGATTGCGCAGTCGTGTCTTCCTAATGCTCTTAATTGTCTTCCAAGAGTGCTCAGGAGTCGCACTGCTTTTTTTCCAAGCCCTCTCTGCTCCCTGTACTTTTCAGCAGTTAAACATTCAAGACGTTTTTTTCTAGCTCACTTAATTTTAAATTTCTAGTGTCATACGCAAGCCAAATCGCTCCATTTACATTGCCCTGCACATCCCTGCTACCTTAAGGCATTCAAACAATTGCGCCTTACGTCAAGACTGAAGGCACTTATTTTTGTGCTTGCTCAGATCATGTTGCTACAGGCTGGAGTGGGGGAGGAGGAAATGCACTGCTCCTACTATGACAGCTCATTAGAGCAATATTTCTTGCTTATTCTGAGGTATGACTATCCTAAAACAAGCATCATAGGTGCCTGCCTGCTTCTCAGCTCCAAAATGCTGAAAGCAGGTTCCCACGCAGCCAGGCACGTGGATGTTTTCCTTCCTCAGAGAGCCCCCGGACCCTCACCAAGGCTGAAGCTACTGCATTGCAGCCATCCACGGCCCCCTGCCAGCCCTCAGCTGCCTTCGCAAGGAGGGTGGGGGGGAACGGCCGCGCCACCCCAGCACACCCCATGCCCCCGCAGCAGACCCGACAGCTCATGCATCACCGTCTGCATGTGAGCGCACATTTCCAAGGCAACCTGCACGCACACGCACACACCACCGCGCTCAGAGGGCAGAGCGGAGCCTTCGCTCCAGCCCAAGACCGGCAGATAACAGCACGTGCCTCTGTGTCACCTCCAGCGCAAGCGATCACACCTCCACTGCGCTTAGGGAGTTGACATTTATTTAATTAGATCAAACCACACCAAATCTTGCAGCAGAGAAGGCTGGAGATGGTTAGTGACACCCTGAAAAGCTCAGGCATGCTCGAGGTCCATGGAAGCCATCAGCACGCACCCACACCAAATAATGCGTCTTCTGGCCAAACACATCACCGTGTGTAAGACGCAGGAGCACTCACAAGGACAGCAGGGATCCATCCCCAAGCTTCCTGGGGGGCTTTCCCCATTCCCAGCCCCAGCATCCCCACCTGTGGGATGCAGGAGTGGCACCAGACACCCCCCGGTGAGCTCCGAGCTCCTTGCGCAGGGAATCAGCTCAGGGAGACCTGAGCATCCCTCACTCCTTCGCGACAAAAGCGGCCGACGACCTTCCCGGCGTCTGACCAAAGCCCACTCCTCGCTACAGCAAAGCGCGCCCAGCAGCGCGGCCACGGGGAGAGACGCCCCAGCGGCACAGCCCCGCCGCGAGATCACAAGATCAGCCTTTTCCCCTTTTGGCGCTCCGCAGCACAGACCTGGTTTTCCCCTTTGGAGCTCCCAGACAGGCAGAGCTGGATGTTTTCCTACACTCTCCCCTGGCGTCATCCACATGGCAGCAAACATCGAACGCTGCTGCTGCGAGGGCAGGGAAGGAGCTGCGCGCCCCACGCCTTTATCTGCCTCATCGGCTCCTGCTCCACGTCTGTGTAATCCTGAATGAATCCTGAAAGGAAAGATTAACACACACTTGCAAAGCAGCAGGCCTTCCCTCGCAGGCTCTCCAATATCCCGCAGTAGCAGCATTCCAGTGACAGGTCCCGAATTTTAACACGCCTCCAGATTCAGGGCCTACAGGCAAGCAAGACGAAGGCCTGGGCACGCCGCAGCCGCTTGGTGCGAGCAGCGGCCACAGCACAGCCCCAGGGGCCACATGCTGTGACCAAACACCCGCACGGGCACCGACACGACACCGGGCTCAGCGCCGGGTGCGTCCGCGCCGGTGCTAATCCTGAGCTAAGCCACCAGCCCCGGCAGAGCCGCAGCTGATTTGCACAAGCGTAACAGACAGAAAAGTCTGGCTAAAGGAGCCGAACTGCAGGTCCCGTGCTTCCGCAGCCACCCTAATCCCATTTTATGCTGTGTAACGAGGTCAGGCTTTAAACCCGGCCAGGACTGACCAGGGCAAGCGAGCGGTAGCATCGGCCAGGAAACCAGCACCAGCATTTCTCACACGGATGCTGGCAGGAGCTAGGGCTGAATCCTGACTCCAGGGCAGCCACTGCCTCCTGCGGAGCTTTAACCACGAACACATCTGAAGGAACCCCCGTGCCTGGACGCCTCCCTCCGCAGGGCAGCACCTTCCACAACTCACCGGGGAAACCGAGGCACCGCAGCTGATCTGCCTTCTGCCGTACAGGAAGGGAGAGGCAGAACAAGCACCTCCAAAATCCTAGGAGAGTTTTTATTTAGCTTTAGCAACAAAGCAGCAAGCAGAGCTTTTATATAAAGCCCCAGCCAAACGCAAACCACCTTCACCGGCAGATCCTGCCCCCCCCACCGCAGGCGTTCACGGAACGCAAACACACGGTGCCCCTCGGACGGGGCCGCGACCGGGAGGTGCCCCGGCACCGCCACCCTGCTGCAAAGCCAAAGCAGAGGAGGGGCTGCAATAGGGCATTTCTACAGCACGTGTGGGGGGAAGAAGGATGAATTGAAGCAGGTTTAAAGCAACCCTTCCCCCACGCACCTCATCAGCTTCAAGGATGAGGAAAGCCACCAGGACAGCGAAGCATTTGTTCCCGCTGCGCAGGGCAGCAATTATGGGATCTCTTTCATATTTATCAGGAAAGGATCTGGTCAGGGACAAGTGGCAATAAAAGTACCTCAGAGGCCTTGAGAACCCAACATCACGAAAACAAGCCCTTCCAGAGGCCAAGGAAATTCTGAAGGTCATTCATTTACAAGTAGAGTGTGCCTTGGGATTATCCTGCCTGGAACTGCTCCTGCTGCCTTAAAAAATAATTAATAGGGCTCCCTCACAGCCCAGCAGCTTTGCAAATGGCATGCCATGACGGTGACTGAAACAGGCACGCCGTCTCACACGGCCCCAGCAAATCCCCTCCCTGCACGCAGACAGGTTCGGCGGGGCCCAGGGGAAGACGCAGAACAAGGAGGACCCCCGAGGGACAGAGCGCGGTGCTCACGCTGCGCCAGGGAGGACGAGAGCTGCAAAGCCCGTGGGGAGCGCCGGGCAGATGGGAGCGGAGACCCAAACCCGCACCTCACGTTCTGCCACGAGCACAGTGCCGTGGCCACGGGATGCAGGCGGCGCGGGTGCAGGGGTGAAAGCTGCACTCGCAGGAACACACCGCGAGATCCTGCCCCGGCCGCAGGGACAGATGGCACCAGGGGGACAAGCACAGCTTCAGCCGGGGCGGGCGTCCACAGTGTGACGCCGAGGCACGAGGCACAGGGTGACCTCCCGGCCGTCGGCGGGGATTTGATGCAATGTAATTAAGTCCCACATTCACATACTAAGAAACAATTTAGCCTTTAATTAACTGCCTAGAAGCACCGAAGGGGTCAAGAGCCTCCCTCACGGCCATGAAGGCAGAGGATGGAGGCGCAGAGCAAACCCTGGCGGGCGGCGATCCGGGGCCAGTGGGCGCAGCATGAGGTGGGACGTGGGGCCGGAACCCGGCCGGCAGCCACCCCCCCAGGCAGCGCAGCAAGCGCTGGAGGGCTGCTCAGGATGCTCAGCTGCTGGGAGGAAGGCCGGTTATTCCTTCCCCCTCCCGCACAGACACAGCCCTGCGTGAAGAATAGAGCACTAATCTCTTCAGAGACCGGACTGCTCGAATCTGCAATCGATAGCTCAGCTTATCAAGGGCTATTTCTTGAGCAAGATCTAACCTTGACAAGGCAGTCCCTGGTTATAAATGTTACCTTTGATCGATAACTGTCACAAATGCATTAGAATTAATCAGTTAAACCTTGTAATTTAAGCAACATTTATTGCTTCCTGCACAGCTCTATCTCCTCCTTACCCCAACAACAACAAAAAGATACACAATATCCGTTATTAAATCTCTCCAAAACAGGCCATTGCCCAAGGAGCCCTCGCCTGCCCAAGCAGGCAGCTTCCCGAGGGCAGCAGGTGGGAGGGAAGGGCCAGGTACGAGCGCCGAGGAGCGGGGGTCCCCCACTGAAACCGTGCATTTTTAAAAAGAAAAAAAAAATCCGGTGCTCCGACACTGGGGCCAGAGGGAGAATTCCTGCCAGCACTTTTGCTATTCTCTACAAATATATAAATACATGAAATTAAATTTTACTATAAAAATTCAGCTGGTGCAACTCATAGAGGCAGAAATATAACACAGTGTCCTGTGACCAGAGGTACCCTCAAAGCCTGGATTTACCGAAAGGAGTGCAACAGCAAGCGCTGTCTGCAAACTGTTTGGAAACAGTACCCTGCGCTTAGAAACACCTTTCCTTGCACAAAGCCCTCTCCCATCCGCTGCACTCTGCTAACAAATCCGCCGAGGCTGGAAGAACCCTTATAGCAAGGAAGTAAGGCAGCACCGACTGGGATTTCCTTGGAAAATGAGGCCACCGAGCAGCACACTGCACGACGGCTCTGCCGGCACGCTGGATTTCCTTCCTGTAGGCGCAGCTTTTTCCTGCCCACCACCATCTCTCCTTGCAGGGACGATGCCTCATACTTTCCTGCGCCCCAAAAGTGATGAAGCACGTCCAAAGCTCCTCATAAGTCTTCCCCCACCCCAGGTGAGGAAAATGGCAAATTAAAACTTCAGAAGAGACCCGAGTGCGCAGCGTCAGCCGGGAATGGAAACGTTTTGTGCCGCACAAGGGGAAAGCAACCCCGAAGCTGCAGTCGCGCTCTCACTTTCCTGTGCTGCTGGCCAGCTGCTGCGAGAAGTCAGACACGGAATAGGAGCTTCTGGAAAACGTCAGGAAGAAGAAAGTTACAAGAGCCTCGCAGCGAAGCCACCAAAAGTGACACCCTGCCTTTTGCCCAGCGGAGCGGCTGCAGCTCAACGCGCTGTTTCTGTGGGTGCAGCTGCAGGATGTCACAAACTCACAGCAAGTCTTCTCGGATGCTCGAGGCCCAGTGGCCGGTGACAGGGTCCCCGTGACGGTGATCACCGGGTGGGGAGCGGCTTCCACCAGAGCTTGGTCGTGCAGACTGCAAAAGAACTCTTGGCTAATTCATTGAAGCACTTAAGCTCCTGAGTTGAAACCCACGTAGATATCCAAAGAGTAGAAAACACTGGGTAAGAGCATATGCCAGAAAGTATACGACAGCTGCTGATACCTCCGGGCTTCTCACTTAAAGCAAGCTTTCAGCCCAAATTATCTTCTGGCATGTGAGAGTAAAATAAAGCCATGTTAATTATACTTGGTTCCTCTAAGTCTGACTACAGTGAAAGAGTCACCGTTGGCCAGCCCACACAAACAGTCTCCACTCGCAGAAGTGGCACAATGGGCCGGGAACAAAAGGCTGTTGTAGGCTTGGCCGAGCGCTGCTGCGAACAAGGGCTGCAGGGGGGTCAACACCGAATTTTAAACGGCCGCAACTAGATACAATCGCAGAGGGGAAATGTAGCTGCCAGAGCGAGCTTTTGCTGTGCCTGCAATATGATGACGTGACAGAAGAAAAATCAAATCCAGTTCCGAAACGAGGAAACGGCACACCACTGAAGTCAGCCGGAGTACCAGCTCAGCCAGCGCGGAGCGCATCGCTTTCCTACGCAGCCGCTGGAAAGGAGAGAGACTTCTGCAGCAATTGTAAGCCAGTAACATTTTTATTTCAGAAGTCAAATAAAGAACACTGGAGTCATGACACAGGTTTAATACCAAAACCACAGCTTCGCAATTCCCTCGTTATCTTGCCTCAAGCCCTTATCTGATTTTCCAAGAGATTAAGAAATCTTGACATAGTATTTATTACCCGAGTTAAACTCCTCACAAGACAACATACTCTTTCAGTCCTCTACAGTAGGTTATAAAACCACCACACAGAGTGGTTCCAGCTACCTTGCCTTAAAATGGATGACTCCAGCGCATAACATTAAAAACAAGAGTACAGTGCTCACTGTGTAGCATAAAGCCTATGTTTTCGTTAAAATGTACCATTTGCACTCTTCCCATTGCAAGATGTCTTGATTTATTTTGGCGGTTTGCTCCTCTGTACATCACTATTTGCAGTGGTATTTGGTGAATTATTCAATTTTAATTGAGCAAAATGATTTGTCCTGCAGCAACTACTGCTGAGATGCTCCGACCTCTCCTTTGTCCGCCTCCCACTGTACCCGCATGGCCTCTGCCGAGGTCAAACCCTCAGCTCCTTCGCTCTGCTCTTCTCCCTCTGTCGCCATGCCGGGGATGCCAGCCCCGAATGCAGCGCAGCTTCCCCCCACATTCCCCATCCTGCCCTTTACACACGAGTGGCTCCCCTCGAGTTAGCGCATCCTTCCAATCCCACCTTCCTAGAGCTCGCCAATGAACAATGACTTGGAAAATCAGAAGCCAGAGATAACTGATGAGCATTCTGTGGACAGAGCCGGCCACACGCTGGCTAATCACCGTGACGACACGCCAGCAGCACGACCCTTCCCGTTTCCTTCCCACCGCCCGCTGCACCCGAAGCCCCCCGCGGGCAGGAGCCTCGCCGGCCGGGCTGCCCCACGTCACCCACCGCAGCACCACGCTGCGCCCAAAGCCAGCTCCCGCTCTTTGGGACGGCTTCTTACAGCCACGTCCAAAGTCCCAAGTCCCAGCATGGGCTCAACAGTCTGAGGCCTGAATATCTTTGAGGAAAAAAAGAAAAAAACAGCAAAAAAAAGCTGAAGCTCCTGGAGGAAAGCTTGGCTATTGTAAACAAGTCTGCTCCGCAGGCATGGCAGGACTCGGTAGGCAGCCTCCTCTGCACCGACACGGGCGTCCCTGCACGGCCTTTCCGAGGGATGGACCCGTTCCCAGAGTGACCTTGGGCCACTCTGAGCTCCACCACCTTCCCCTCCCCGAGCAAGCAGCATCTCTGGGATTTTCTTCCTCTTTAAGGAAACATGCTTCACAATAAATACAACCAGGATAGCAACGGAGCAAAACACAGTCCAGACACCTACCAAAACAAATGACTGTGTGCTGCAAACACAATTTGGTCCTTAGAGAGCCTGGGAGAAAGAACTAACCAGGGACAAACATTAGCTGCACTGTTTAACTCAAGTTTTTGAAACATGACAGTAACAAGAGACGTGGAGATAGCGAGCAGCCAGCACCGCTCAGTACGGTTCCATACCGCAGCAACCCGGACAAGTCGCCTACTACACGACTGCATTCTGTGCAGACCCAAATAAAAAGGCAAGTCCTTTAGAAAAGCCTACTTTGTCTTAGATCTACACTGCATTTTTGCCAGGAAACTTTTAGAAAGGAAGGTTTTCAAAACTTGTCTATAGCACAGAAGGAAAAGGCAAGTTTCACTGATTTTCATCACCAAATTTCTTCAGGATCTCTTGAAATGTTTCCCTTAAGTTTTAATGCACTAAACCGGCTGGGAAAAAGAAAGGACCGGAGAGGAAGCGCGCAGCGCAGTTACCCCGGCGGAGGCAGAGCCCTCCCCACCCCACCGCACGTCACCCACGCGTAGCGGGGGCTCCCGGGGCCCCTCGGCAGGAGGGAAGCTGGGGCTGCCCAGCACAGCCAGGCAGACGCAATTAATGGGCTCCTGGGAACAGGGCGATATTGCGAATGGCTTTTGGGAGGGGAATGGGGAACAATGGCGTCCTTTGCCAGACTCTGTGAGGCTACGGCAGCCTCCGTACATCAGGGCACGAATGTACATTAACTACAATCACCCGCACGTGGGAAAGCCTGCGGGGAACGCGGCCGGTCTCTGTAAACCGCAGCACCAAAATGCTGGGAGATCCCAACTAGAAGCAAGCCCCACAGGGCAGTTAAGACAAATTGATGAGTTTTCTCCCCTGCAAGCTGCATCTTTCTGACTGATGATAAATGGAAAAAGTTTTGTTTCTTCTGCGCATTCCTTTTTTTTTTTAACCCCACTTCTCAGCAACACCAATGCCAGCTTCGTTTCCTGTGAGTTTTTGTGCGATTTACTCTTGGTGTGGTCAACAGTGCACAGCGAGTCCTCATCGCCCTTGCCAAGGAAATAACAGCACTGGATGTAAAGATCTCCCGTGCTGTCAGCAGGCACCAAACAGCCCAGAAGACTGGATGGCTTTACGCTGACTCCAGCTTGTCTCCTCCCTCACATACTCAGCTTTCACTCTCCCATGGTCTCATCTAGCTCCACATTAGTCAAGATCTGAGTTTCTCATGTAACACAAACAAGCAAAAAGAAAAAAAAATATTTAAGCACTTTTTTACACCATATAAAGTACCAAAAATAAGTAGCACAGGCTCATTTGCCTCACAGACCACTTTCGCACCCACCTGCTTAAGAAGAAAAACCCCAAACGTTCTGACCCAGGAAGCACTGGCACCGCAGCAGGAGTCGCACCAAGCCCATTGTGCCTCCAGCAGCATGGCAAAAGGAGGTGCTGTCTGTCGGGTTTTTAGCTGCCAGTATCACGTGAGGACATGACAATCCCAGCGTTCTTTTTAAAAAAGGAAGGTTTAGCTTATGCAGTTGTGAAGTAAAGCCTGCAGGTGCATCCAAATACAAGCACAGGTTACCACAGAATCTGTTTCTTCTAAGTATCTTTATTCTTAAGCCAATATTGTGAGGTTTTTGACTTAGTTGTAGGGATGTTCAGTGGAGGAGTAAAAAACATGTGAGGGACTGAAATCTTATTTTAACATTAACTAATAAGCATAGTATCTGCAGAATGCTCGTGTTTGGGTAGTAAGTGAGTTAAATCCCACACTGAGCACAGTTTAATAAGGCCTCAAACATTTCGCAGCCAAGCTCCACTCCATACAGCCGCAGCGTAAGTTCAGGCAGACAGATGCCATTCTTAAACTTGGTAACAGGTAGCTCAGAACGCAAACCCAAACCTGCTGCTCGGGCAGCTTCAGCAAAACCTTCCCCATTCCACAGGGACGGAAAAACCCCGCAAACTCCATCGCCCGTGCCCGCGCCAGGCACGCTCGCATTGCCCGGGCGGGCTTTCGGCTTGCCCGGGGCAGGAGCCAGCCGCTCCCCCGGCGGCAGGCGCGGACC
>VXAA01007450.1:284232-307033 GCA_013399115.1 Anseranas semipalmata
CGCCCGCCGCGCCCCCGCGCCTCCCGCCACGCCCCCGGCCACGCCCCCGCACCGGCGGACACGCCCCGTATCCGCAGGGCACGCCCCCACCTAGCCCCGCCCACCCCGCGGCTTGCATGCACCGAGTTTACGAGGGCTCAGCCGCGGGGCGGCGGCCGCGTCCTCGTGGGAGCCGCGGGACGGGGGCCCCCACGCCGGGCTCTCGCGTCCCCTCTTTCGGACTCCCACGGGAATGGGGATGCCCATCGCGGAGAGTGAAGAAATCCCAGCTGCCGGCTCAGGGCTCACGGTAGACACAGCTCTGGGAGCTCGGGCATTGACGCTGCGCTGAAACTTCAGAAACTTGCGCTGTTTGGGTCTCCCTTTCTTTTCCCCCAAATGTCCTCGATTGGGCAGACAGGTCCCGCAGCTGCGGAGCACCACTGCGACAGTCACCTCCGCTGCGAGGAGAGCAAGCGAGTCACGGCAGGGATTTTTTCATCACCTAAAATTAAAAAGATTAAAAGCTCTTAAATGACTTTTTTACGTTAAAGGTAAAATACCTTGTGTCAGTCTGGGTAATAGAGAAGGACTGTTTTAAATCAAAAATACTTTCTTAGCATGAACTGGATGCATTAACTCCTATTCTTTTCAACCTTGTAATTACATGAGCTAACATTGTAATTGTGTCACTGATTGAATTACCCATTCACTAATACCTACGGTGACAAGGAGACAGCTGCTTTATTATTCTATACAGAAGTCAAAAAGCACCCAGAAAACAACACAGCTTCCCAAAATAGGACCGAAGGGGCACTCCTTTATCTCTGCTGTACTGCTTCTCCACAGCCCCCCGGCCGCAGCACAGGGAGCATCGCTCCCACTGCAGGCACCACGCGCCCTCCCAAATGCCCGCCCAAGCTGGCGCCCATCCTTGCCCCAAAAACTGCAGCCCTGGGAAGAAGCAGCAGGTGCCGGGATGGAAAGAGCCCGAGCGCACCGACCTGCTCAGCCGCAGCACGGGGAGCGAAGCCCAGCGCTACGCGTGGGCAGAGCAGGGGATGTCAGGGGGGCAGAACGCATCTTGTGAGCTCAGATGGAAGCGTTCTCGCCCGGGATAACACAGCTTTGTAACAGGGCTGTCACCTTTCATTGCAAGGAGCCGAGATCGTGTTTCAATAATTCGCAGAAAGTTTTGAAGAAACTGAAACCAAAGAGACAAAAGTACAGATATTTAATTTATGAAAGAAAGGTCTGGGATTTGACAATTCTGTTCACACTCTGGAGAAGTGGAAATCTCAGCAACCAGACAGGCGTGTGCTGACAGTGCTTTCCCGCTTGGTGTGGACAAAGGGGTGGCTGGAAAAATGTGAATAAACTGCCAGGTCAGCCTATGCTGGGGGCAATAAACGCCCAGGTCTGCGGACCAGCCCTGAAGGAGGATTAAGCACTTGCAGTTCTTGGCAAAATTATCTACCAAATCGAAGATTTTGGGGATAAAAACCAGAGTGGTATTCAAATTACTGGCTGGGACAGCACCTGCAGCACATGCGAGCAGCATGACTGGTAGTTGTGCAGGCTCTTTGCCTGTGTTTGTATGGGCACACTTGCCGAAAAATTAATACTCAAGTCACCCACCAGACACAGACAACGCGAGGAATTTTAGAATGGGCCATGATGTGGTTTTCCATGGGTGCGTACGTCCACTTACATCCTGAGCCCACATTCACCGCTGCTGTCCTCACCGTGCTGTGACAAGGAGCTGCCCAGTTTAACTGGGATTAATTCAAGGGCTGACGCCCTCTGCTCCGGAGCAGAAATGCTGTCCTCCTGGGTCTTCTTCCACTGGGGGCAAGCACACGCTGGGAAAGCCATCTGTGAACTCGCTTCCCTGCCCTTCCCTTTCTGCCTGTCATGCACTGCTGGGTGGCTTAATTTGAACTGACTTTCAACTTGCACAAAACAAAGGAGAACATTATTAAATGTCTCATCCCTGAGTACCACCCCCTTGAGATGGTTATGCAGCCTGTCACTGGAAATTAAAAAAAAAAAAAAAAGTAAAGAAAAAAAGGAAGAAAAAAAAAAAGTAAAGAAAAAAAGGAAGGAAAAAAAAAAAGGTAACCTACACAAGTGGTTAGGGTTCCTTAGACGTTGTGAAAGATAAAGTAGCACTTGCGTGTCTCCCCCAGAAGGGCAAGGGGAGTAGGAGACTTTCCTGCAGGGCCGGAGCTCGGGACGTGTGGGGCTGGCAGTGGGCACAAGGCTCCCACGTGGGCAGTGGGCACAGGGCCCACAGCAATGAAGGGGGCCCCTCAGCCACGATGGCTCCAAGAAATCTGTAGTGTGCGTGGACAGGTGCAGGCACTGCCATCCTGCGAGTGGCAACGACCACGTACAGTACTGCAAAAACATTTGTGCCACTGTTAATACCGAGCTGGCCATGCACCAAAGCAGCTCAGGTACCCGCTTCTTTCCTCCTGCTTGTGACTGGGAGTACCAGGTTGCTCAAGGGGTCTGCAATAACATGGCATTTAAAACACATCACTTCATTGCTTCAGCTGCTGGAAAAGCACAAAACAACACACACCCTATGTTAAAGTGGTAGTTTCAACAACTACCAAGGACAACTAGCCCTGTGAACTAACTCTTTGTACATGCACAAGCGATACGCAGTCAGCCAGCCAGTTCAGCTCTTTGAAGTTAAAGGCATTTTTATTGTAGCTGACAAACTGTGTATTTGACTAAAGAGAACCACCATGATGAGGACGTCCCCTTCCTCATCTTGCAAAAAGGAAGAAGTTACCATCTTTAAATTCTTAACCTGCCACAGCAAATGTTTGTGAGTAGCTGAGAACACGTTGATTCTGAAGCTGGACAGAGTATGTGTTGCTTCAGAGGAAGCTGAAGGTTAATTTTCTTGAAGCTGAATTTCAGTTTAAATCAGGACTCAGGAAAAAAAGTACGTGCATGTTCTTTATTAATCTCGATAAATCACCTCTCAGGGTTCATTCTAACAATCTTGGGCAAATTAAGCATCTACAAGCACTGTGACTCTTTCCAACAAGGGCATCTGAAGCATGAAGCAAAGCCAAGAAAACAAACCTCTTTACCTCTATCCGAAACATTGAAGTGCCACAGTACAAAAGAAAAAAAAAAATTAGGAATGATATTCTGTAATTCTGCATATGGCTCCCCAAAAGCAGATTTTTCCTGTTAGTGGCAGCTGCCACTAAATCTAAGCATCATTTTATGTATATAAATAAAAGCAATCATATCTTAAGTGTTCGTGTGTGCTTTGTATATAACTACATATTCAGTAAATGTATCTTAATTAAAGGTATTGTTTGTCAGTATTACCAGCAAACTCTGAAAAAATTACAAAACTAAAGCTCACGCAAGAACTTATTTTCACATCTGGCTTTTCATTATTATGAATATATTTGTTTCTCAATTTTAATATACATGTATGTAATTTTAATTCCTACACTTTTTGAATTGCACTGGCACAATGAATAGCCTCCTTCTCTAAATACTTACCAATACATAACAGCTTTTAGGTGCAACTGCCAGAGGAGTCAGCTCATCAGTTGAATTTGGATGCTCACCATGCACAACTGTATCAGCACCTCCAGTCCATTCAGTACCAGGTTTTAAACTGTATTTTCTTTTTTTTTTTCTTTTTTTTTTTTTTTTTAAATCTCCCCCATTCCGTATCTTCACCACTTGTCAAATCATCCTCTTATAAACAAGTCATTCCATTAGATACCATATTGGTAAGAACATGATATGGTTGAAAGGGTATTTATGTAAAAGCACTCATGTTCTGTCCTCATAACAGAGCTATTATTTCATTAAGAAAACATCAAGGCGATTTGAAAATCTGGTTTTTCTTTGAGTGTATTCTGATGGGCTCACACAGAAGAGCTTTAAGTCTGCTTTGCCAGGGTAGAAGGAAAATAAGCACTTCAGTAACATAACTCACTAGCATCAGTAATCATCTCAGTGAAAAACAAAATTAAGCTCCTCAGAATGGCACAGGCTGCACAGAACAAATTCAGTACCATCACCAAACTAAACATGCTGATCTTTGGCAGAGCAGTAATGTCAAGACTTACACAGCATGTCAACACAGCACAACACTGTTTAGAGACACCTCAGCCAGCTCCGCACAGTGCCGTGCCACACACCAATGTGTATTATCCAAGACCCTGGAAGCAGAACAGCCACTGATGTAGAGTGGTGCCAGCCAGGTTGGGTGCAGTGCCACACTGACACTGCCAAGCTGTTATAGACCCAAGCTTGTTTGGCAATAGCTTGAAGATCCCTAAACCACACAATGGTGGAGAATCATACAGCCTGGTGGTCTGGTTTTCATGAGTGCCACTGAACTATCTGTACTTTTCCCAGGCAAGTTCACTCACCTTACACTTATCTCCAAGAATCTACGCAGACTGAGCAACAGCTTTCCATCTGCTCTGAACAGCAAGAATTCAAACCTCTGGGAAAGAGTGTTTAAAGCAGAAACACATACAACAATTTTTACTATGCATATTAATAAATATTCTTTATTTAAATTTTGCACATTGCGCTTTAACATATTACATCCAAAACATTTTGCAAATGGATGTCTACTTTGTAAAATCTTATATCCAGCTCATTGTCATTCTGTACAGAATTATAGGTACAACATTACTTTGCCACTAGTTTGCTTTTTGTAAGTCTCACAGTAAGAGAAACATTTAATGAAAAGAGATGGCTTAAATTATAAGAGAGGCTTGCACAGCTATTCAACTAAAGATACAAGCCTGAAGAAAGAACAAAATTAATGAAATCACCTCCACCAGCCTCCCCCCCCAAAAAAAAACAAGAAAAAAAGAATCACATTAATTTAAGATAAAATTTTGCCATAAGTCACTAAATTAAGTTTTTGAAAGAGAAGGCGCAGTAGTCATCTTGAGAATTTCAATGAAAGACAGAGCTATTTTATTGTATTTAGTTCGCTCCAGCTGTTGTCAACCAACCGTTACAAATGGGCCTCTTGTGATCATTTAAGCGGCAGTATTTATTAAATTTCTCCTTCAGATGCTGTCGGTATTGTTCTCTATTGCTGTAAAAAGACTTGTTGTTTGCCTTAAATGACTGTATTTCATCTTGTGAGATAAAGATTTCCTCATCAGAAGTGCATTCAGATTCATCCTACAAATGAAAACAGGCATTTAAGAAATCCAGCATTGCCCTTCCTATACAGTACACCTGTCTTGCAATTGTACATGTCGTCTACAGTTGCTCTGAAGAAAGATGTAGCCTTCATGTCACAACACAAGAAGTCTTAGCTGGCTAATCCCATCATTTGATTCACAATGTTCTGCTCTTTTCTGGGTAAGAGGCAGCCCGTACAGTCATGAAATCTACCAGAATAAGCTTCACAGTCTTAACACATTTTCATTGAAAGAGTATGGCTTTTATTAGTTTTTGTTGTTGTTGTTCTNTTTAAAAAAAAAAAAAAAAAAAAAAAACACAAGGAATGGGAAGGAGTAGGGAAGGAAAGGGAGACAGAAGAAAGTTGTCCAATGAGCCTGTAATGGGAAGCAATATTTGAGACATGAAGGCAGCAGTAACGTACGCTTCATTTTATGGAACGATACAATCCTTATGAACAAATACTTATAATACAATTTCTGTCACATGCATTCCAGTGACAGGCGATTTCTCCTCCTCTGCAAAGCAACTGAGTTACAAACTTCACAGAGAAAATGCAAAAGCAAACAAACTGAACACTGGGAGAGTAAGTTATGAATTTTAGCTTCAGTTACGTTACCTGCTGTAACAGTTCATTGGGATTTGAAGTTCTAAACCCCATCCTCAATCCTAATGATTTAAAGCAGTATGTGACAACCTAAAATTCCAGTGTAAGTGGCTACTTACAAGGAGCTCCACTAAGCTCTTGGCACCTTTTCCAGTATCAGGAACAAGTGACATTTCTGTAGGTTCCGCAAACTGTGACACGTTTTTCATATGCTCAAACCAAGGCAACTGCTGCCCACTTTTTTCTGAGCTACAGCAGCTTTCAGCATGTGTGTCTTTGGTCTTGTCACGATGAAACTCTGTGTGCATGATATTTCCTGAGGTCTCTCTGTTACCTGGATCTGCCATACAGCTTCCAAGTTTCTGAATCTAAAATGGAAAATGTTAGTGTTAAACCTGAACCATTCAAGCTTCAGATGGAGGCAGGAGGGTAAGAGGAAAGAAACTCTTTCAAAAGGAGAGCAAGGATATATATTTTTTAAATGCATGTGCCTGGGGGGGGGGAAATGGCATATTAATACATGGAGAATGCACAGAAGTGCACATGCTTAGGAACACAGGAGAGAAGAGACTCCCTCTGCCACAACCTGTTCTAGGAAGGACCTCTATTTCAAAAGTTGGATGGAGAGGTAACAGAAGATCTGTGCTACCCCATTTACTGCATTAGTCACAACTGAAATTTGAGATACTTCTGTAACTACTTTAAAATGTATGCATTTAAATAGCTATTCCAGATTACTTATGTTCCTTACATGTTCATTCTCACACTTCAAAGTTTTACTCTTCTTTTTCTTCTTTTTGTTTTTGCCTTTTGTGTTATTCTCTTCTGAATTAGCCCAACACTCCACGCAGCTATCCCCATCCTCCTCTTTGTCGTCACAGCGATGGACACATGAATCATCTCCTGCAAAAGACAGGGTATTTTCTTCTCAGATACACTTAAGTTTTGTGTATACTGACACAATATTGAGTTCCTTCCAAACCTACCATTTTCATCATGGTTGCAAATGCCTTCAGTGCAGGCCACATCCGATCCCTCTCGAGATCCTGTTTCGCTGCCCTCCATGCTAGATGAATAGCCGCAATCACTACCATTACAATGTGGAGATAAACCTGAGATGAAGTGAAAAGTTACAATAATCTATAGCAGCTGTTACATATTCTTTAATCATGCCTCTAATAACAGAGATTTGTTTTTTTAAAGTTATTTTTAAAAATAACTGAACACTGTTTACTCCACAAATGATAAATGTTTTTAAAAATGAAAAATGACAAAATTTAACATACCTTTCTTTATTTTAGGTGAACCTAATAGGGTACCACTACCAGGACAGGTGCAAGAAGTGCTTTCATTAGTAACAATTACTTCTACACAATTGTTAGCTTCTTCGGTGCTACCACAGGCTTTGCAACTACTTTCCGTGAAGTCCGAATTTTCCTTAAAACAATATATGAAACAAAACAATGCATGCAATTACTGAAAGTAAGTAGCTCAGCCAGCATCTTTAGAAAGGACACTCCTTCCACAAGAAACAGCTGACACTGATAACAGCCACAGCATTGCTTATAATTCTTCAGAAGATCAAGATAAGTCAGAAAACTATTTTCCTCATAAGAATATGACCCACAGTTAGCCCAATAAGTTCAGTCATGATATTTAGAATAACAATTGCAGTTACTCCACCAATTAAAGGAGCTTCCACCCTCCCAAAAATTTAATGGTAATTCTCTGCAACTAGCATTTGAAATCCCATATTCAAAGTGATCTTTAAAAAATGACATTTCAAAAATATTCTACCATAAGCTGACCCCCTAGCTTCAGAATTAAAAAAAACAAAAAACTCATTCCCCAAGGTAACTTATTTAAAAAAGACTGTGCTAATCTGAGAAGTATCAAATTCCAGTAGTGATCAGAAACTAGTTCCCAAAAATGAAATATAGTTAAAATCTCTCAAGAATTCTAAAATGGAACAGCCAGTTGATGAATGAAGCACCAAATTAGAAATCCAGTTATTTAATGCCAGCAGAAAGCCACAGATATCAATGTTTACCTTTGCTTGATTTATTTCCTTCTCTTCCGTTGCCTGCAAAGGAGTAGGGATCTCACACACACACTTATTTTTCCGTCTATTCTTTCGTTTTTGGCGCTTCTTCTCTTGCTTAAGTTCTCGCACTCTTTCTTCTTCTGAAAACTCTTCACAGAGCTGTTCCAATCGACTAATACCCTGCACTTTTTCCACAGCCATCTGTTTATAAGAGGTTAGATCTATTTATAGATGTTAACACAACTCAAGCTTTTACATTTATAAAAAAAAGAAGTCATTATGACGGAGGGACTGAGGAGAGAGATATCTATGTAATACCAAAGGGGAAAGTAAATGTACAATTAGTGTACATTAAAGAAACTCTATGAAGTTCTGCCTGAAGTTCAAAATCCTACAGGATTGCAGAGTATAGCTGGAACCAGCCCACAGACATACCAAATGCAAGATTTAGCAGTTGTGTTTGTAATTCAAAAGCACATACACCATTTTTACTAATAAGCCAGATAAAACTGCTGTAGCCAGAGCTACTTTAAATGATATCAGGTAGGAATAATTTCTCTGTGAATTAAAAACACAAGAGAACCGGTATACTGTAATGTGCAGCTTGGAAAGTAAAACTAAGCAAGTATCAATCTTTTATTTTCCAGGACACTTCACATCAGAATGCAACTTAGCTGTGATATATATTGATATTGCACAACTGTTGCCTGCAGTGAACAGGGCATTGAATGCAAGACCCTGAAAGGTCCTTCCAGCCCAATGTTAATAGAAAGCAGAAAAATAATTTCAGTGAGAATGTACACTATAGCAATTCAAATACAAGTTAGATAAAAACTGATTTTTACCTCAAAGCTTTTGCGTAAAGCATCAACACCTAGGTAAAAAAGCATCTGCCACGTTTGTTCCTCAGCTCGCAACTTCTGCCAGATTCGGTGTAATCTTTCATAAAGATGAATACCCAGGCAGGTCAAAACTTCTTCTTGGGCTATGTCTATTGTCTTAGCATGCCTCTCTCTTCGTCTAAAGGAAGAGTTGAACCAAAGTATTGTATTGTTAAAGTAGCTGGAAGTTTACCAAAAGATCAAAGCAATTCAATGAGGTATTTTCTGTACGTACAACTGAAGATAGGTTTGCATGACCAGCTTTTTTAATCAAGTTCTGCTGTGCTGCATGCAGATGCAAAATAGAAAGAACCAGCTCAAAACTACATTTCTGACATGATAATTTGTGCATGATACTGTTAAGCTGCACTATGCCTTCCACCCTGTGACTTCCCCCATCAGTCTCTGTTTGCTTCTACTAGGAGGGATCATCAGAGTTTTAATGCCAGAGGTGCAGCCATTCTTTTATTTCCCAGAATTTTTACTTAGTTTATAGCAAATATTTTAGGTTCCTAGATTCTTGTGTGCCAGTTAACTGAAGTTTATACATTACTTACCTTACAAAATAAAAAAACATTTCAGTATTAATCTGTATCTATCATCTATAGATGAAAAATCATTATAGAAGTATTTATCCTCCTAATCACACAGTTATGATCTAGTTCTAAAGATAGAGAGCTCATATTTGTATTTTTCATTGGAAGGATTTTAAGATGAAAAGAACAGGTTCAGAAATTGCTATAAAATACAAATGGCAACAAAATTAAATTCAACACTTGGCATTCGGTAAAACTTTCAACTCAGGTTCTCTTTCTATTTCACATACTCTGAGCACTTCAATGGAAAAGCAGGCAGCTCTAATGAGTGAGCAAATGAAGTAGAAGACATTTAGCAATTTCTTTCAGTTTTGCCTTCAGAGTTAAATGCACTTAAAAGCACATATAACGCCTTCACTACTTTGAAGCACTATCTTGAAAGTCTACTTCAACGTGAGTATTTACATTCAAAAGTTTATTATGCAGCAAGGAGGCAAAAATCACTTTTGCAAAATACATTCAAGAATAAAATAAAGAAGCAAAGCGCTAGATAGCCCACTCTAGCAAATTACATACTCATACCCTCCTGCGAACTCTGGTTCAGCTCGACCCAATAGGTGTGCGATGAAATCTGTTTCACAGCATACATGTATATGACGCTCATGCGGACAGCAACGCAAACCCTCATAAAGTGCAGCACAGTAGCCCTTTTCTTTGCTGCAGTCTAGCTCGCCAATAAGAATATTGTATGCCCGAAGTACTTTATTTTTGCAGTCAGTGCAAAACCTGTATTGAAACAGAACAAAACAGAACTGAATTCTTATTCAAGCAGAAATTTAGAGCAGCTTAATCTAAGTTTTAACATACTGAGCTCTTTAAGAGTGCATGCTATATTTAAAATAGGTCACGCTAAGGTTTATGTTACTTCAAAAGGTAAAACAGTAAGACTTTGGATGTAAGCCATATAAGTGTACTATATGTATTATACTACCTATCATATATTACAAGTATGGGTATCAGCTTTCATGCTCCAAGGCATAAATCAAGCTAATTGTTAATATGAAGAAGTTCCTATATGGATATGCAGTTCCATATTCATTCACAGATCAGAAATCTAATAGTGAACAAACTGAATTGTTAGTACAAGCCAGGAAAAGAGTCCTCTCAAGTAACACAGTCCAAGTTACTTTATAGGAATTATTTAAAGTATACTCAAGTGAGTGATAAGCTATAAGAAAAAAAAAGTTTCCTCTGTTGCCCGCTGTATAAGAATGGTTTCCACTAAAAGCACCTTTAAACATATTTTGAATTATTATATTATTGCACAGATAGTAAAATGAGGTTTATTTATAACACAATGTATTCAATTTAAACATGATAGCTCAGATAACTAATGTGAAAATAGAACAGTTATGAAGTCTGTTATAATTAAAATGCAACAAAACTGATTTAAAAGTAATCTTCAAGAAGCTACAAAACATCTTGCTGTATTATTCTAAAAATGCAAGTCAGACAAGCTGCTCACATTTCAGCTTTCAGCTTGAAAAGCTTGCTCTTCATGCCATCTCTGGATAGTGATTTTCCCTTCCCTAGTTTGTCCAGTCACTTGACAACACTAAGTCAAACATATTTTGATGTTTGATAGAACTACGATAACTGGCTAGTTTCTGTGGTGAAAGGAAAGAAAACAGTAATATTATTGTAGGTTAGCATCAGGAATGCTGCCAACACCATGTTTAATGTCAGAGGAGATTAAAGTTATTTTGTTTCCGAAGTGTTATTTCCACACCACCACCACCCCCGCACCCATCTGTGCCCCCATAGTTTATATTTGAACCTTGAAACTACTGGAAATTTAAACTTTTTAATCAGCATTGTAGTTACCATCCCCGTGCAACACTATGTTAGTGGCCTATTTTTTCCCTGCAAGAGAGATGTAATGGCGCTACCACTATTAAGTTATAAACACCCGTTTTAAAACTGTGATTTGTACGCAACACCAAGCCTAAAATCTGCATCTATTAATTTAGTTCACATTATTTTGAAATTGCACATACTCCCTGAAAGCCTAGAAGAAGGCATAGCCCCAGTCAGAGTAGGCTACTTGTGAAAGAGTAATTCTGGAACTCACTGCATTGCATCCCAACTAGCTCCTGCAGGAAGGAAAGTTTCTGGGATAGAAAGCATCAATTTCAACATTCTATGTTATTAAAAATGCATGGCTTTGACACTATTATTATTCTATATTATTATATAGAATTACTGTTATTCTATATTAATGTAGCAATGAAAATAATCCAAGATTCCCTCAAAAACATAGTTTAAGCACATCAATTAAAATCATTTAAGTAATTCAAAAAGGGTGGTAGAGTTACCTGAAGTCAGAATTCTTACTATCCTTCAACAGTTTACATCCCCTACTACCATACACAAAAAAAATTGATGTCCATACAGTCAGTGCATGCTGAAACTGCTGCTAGAACACTAATTGTTGCTACAAGATTTAAAGTTGCAAATAAGACACACATAATATGTCTACAAAGGTGAACAAAAATACAAGTATATGCAATTTTAATACATCATGTTGTAAATCATAATTTAATTCTAACCCCCAAAATTAAGAGAAGTAGGTATGACTTCATCTGAGGTGTGTACACTTCTCCAACTATAACCAAGAACAATGAGTAAAATACAACAGTATTTCATCATCTTAGTCTCGTCAACCGTTACAATGCAATCTGGCAAGGCTCTCTACCACCGTGAAGCTTACATCTTAAGTTTTAGAAGGGTAGCAGAAGAACCCTGTAAACTTTTAAACAATACGTAGACTCTACACATATTTTGATTCACAAGAAAACGCAGCATATATTTCTCAAAATGAAGGTGTGTCTTTGCTCTTTTAACATACCTGTGTTTTCGTAGATATGTTTCTAATGTTTCTAAAAGACAGCTAGAATCAATTAAAACTACTTCATCCCTGCATTCTTGGGACATGAGCTCCCACACATCCATCCAACAACCCCTGAAAAAAAAAACAAACGCACACACACACAAAAAAAAACAACAACAACATAAGAAACAAGGACTGTACATTATCCTGCTAGCAGTTTGGAAAAGAAGCAAAATAAAATATCATTAGTTTACCTGACCGCTCCCTGGAAAGGTCCATAGTGGAAAGTGATCCTACACTTGCTCTCCTCCTTCTTGCTGTCTTCACTACTTCTCTTATCTGCACTTAATTTCTCTGTACTGAGTGTACTACTGCTCCCTTCACTGTCACATAGTAAAAGAAATTTTAAACCTGTACCGTATCTATTATGAACTAGTTATTTTTCCTAAACAAATGCTATGAAAATGCTGCAGTGTTCCTTGATTTCCTTTGTCTCCTTTATAGGCTAAGCCTTAAATTACATAAAACTTAAGAGTCAGATATGAGATACAGAGTTTGCTGTCCGTATTCATAAACCCAGATTCATGATGCCTTTTAAAAAGTTATAGCTGAAAGCCAGTAGCAACTTTTCAGTATATTAGCTTAAGTATTATCATATACAAGTTTTAATACTTCTTGCAGATTACATTTCATACAACAACTTACTGGAGAGAAAAAAAAGACAACAAAACAACCACCCACAAACTCCTACACGTCTACTACCACAGAGAAACCATAAAAAGCTTCATTAAACTTCCAAAATTTGTTAAAAAGCTCTACTACGCACCATTGGATATGCTGAAAGTACACTTACAGAGCCAAGAACAAGCTTTAAATAGCAAGTCATGTTTACTTACAGGCTTGTCTACACTTGACATTTTACCAAAATGGTCATTTCTGTTTAAGCTCATGTCTGAATTCAACAGAGCAGTAAAACAGAGGAAGAAATACTCCTTTTTAATAATTAGCTTCTCAAGAGTATTTATTTATGCTATTATCTCAGTAATTTGCCACATCATATGTGTTTCCTTTCTGAAAGGTTAAGACACTCCTTAGTCCCAAATGGAACTAAGCAGTGATAAACGAGGTACATTGAAACAGAACATCAAGTCACTCTCCAGAGCGATTAGCTGGCATTCTTAGTTATGTAACTTGTATAATTAAACACAATTACAATTCCAAGCTTTTTTTTATTTTTTGGTGTATATAAAACATCTAACAGATGCAACTCATTTGAAGAAGTTTCTTGTAACAAAGTCAGGTAGAAGCTCTAAGATGATAAACCAAATTTGTCCTGTAAGACAATTCTATTTGATGCCTCCATGTCTACACTGTTAGCACATTTGCTTCCACTCTAGGGAGCAGATTTATTTGGAGAAGTATCAGTACTGATACACCCTGATCACTTCTGTAGCACAACAAATGGATATCGACTGAGCAAGCAGAGTGCAAGCTATGTTTCTTTGGCAAACTACACTGACTGTCCACATGCCACGTTATCAGATAAAGCTGAAAGCTTTACTTGCAGTATATTAAAATATTGCTCTTCCACTTATTCCCTACTATCCTGCCACCGTTCAAAATACTAAGGGGATTTATTCCAGCATGAACTGAGGAAATATAGGCAGCATTTTCTCTATATGTTCATTTGCAGTACTGTTTTGCCCTGCCAAAATGGCAAGTACAGTGATATGCGTTCTTACACAGAAAATATTAAATCTTACTAAAAACAAACTGAAAAAATTAACACTTTCATAATGCTTTGAATTTGCTGTATTTTTTAAAAATACACCCCTATTATCTTTTGCTTGTGTAACATAAGCTTTAAACCAATTATATGAAAGGTCTGGAACCAAAATATAATAGGAGACAGTGATTAGCTACCGCCACCCTCAAGCAGCACAAATAAAAAAAATCAAGTATCAAATTCCACATGCATAGCATCCCAGGGGATTCATCTAAACCCAAAGAGACTCAAGTCTGCATAGAAAAATACATGCCCTGTAACTGGAAACCTGATGATCAAACTTTGACAGGTTGTATGCTTAACCAGAAGCAGAATGCAACTGACTGAAGTCCTCTAGCACTCCAACTAAGCATAGTAGTGAAATTTATTGGTTATCATTTCAACAACAACACTATCAACAATGATCAAACAAACAAACAAACGAAAAAACACACCACAGATTTACAGGGTGTGTTTTTCTGGTTAGCCAGCTGGCATAAACCATTTCAACTTCTAATACACAGAAGCATATATGCGTCTTTTGCACTGATGTATTCAAAACATGCTGTCACATTTTGAGAAAATACATCTCACAGATTTTTAGTTTTAACCCTGCCTCCTAACCACAATAAAGTCCTTTATTAATGACTGCACATGGCATTTTTAACGATCTCTAGCAAAATGATGTATATTTGTTTAGCATGTACCCTTTCACCTCACTGGGAGAAAAACTGCTGATTCAGTGCAGTGCAGAGCACAAAAAAGTTTGTCTTTCTACAGCATTGTTTATATTACAATGCAGAAGCCATCCATGCCCCAAGCAGACTACATTCCAAGACATAATCCAGATGAGATATGAAAAGCACATCAGAGAACACTGGTCTGTAATGGCCAAGTTAGCTTTTGGCAGCTGGTTTTGAAATTAAACGTGGGTATTTTTATGGAGGGGAAAAAAAAAATACACAAAGAAATACGAATAGTCTGACACCAAATGAAAAACCCCAAATCCAAGAGTCAAAAATGCAAGAGATAGAACTAACAAGCAAGTTTGGGGAAACAGCTGATTTCATACAGTAGCCTTAAACTTCATATAAAAACATCACCAAGTGGCCTAGGGAACTCTGACAAAGGGCACAGGGACAACTCTCACACTGCGAAGTGCGAGATCTCATGTTGAGAGGGCAGGAGACCACATAGCACTATTTATTGGACAAAACTGAAGTGTGAGCAAAGGCAATGTGGAAAGGTTTAAACATCCTACTGCAGTAAGAGTGACAGTCTTATCAGCAGAAGGGCTAACAACTTTCTTAAGAAAACCTACTGAGAAAGGCTCATGCCCTATAACACATGCTGCCCCGAACTCCTGGGGGCATTGTGCATGTTAAACACAAACTTACCCCAAAGGTTTTGGTTTGTGCGTGTCCAGAGAGTGTAACTGACATCTCTTGTTCTTCTTACTTTTGGGAATTGCATCGATCATATCATTCAGTTTGGACCTATGGAAAAAAATGTAACTTAGTATTCTGAAAACATAGTTATCCAGAGAAATTTCAAAGGGATTGATTCAGCTCATGTATCAGAAACAAGTATGCTAATGAACATTAAATCTAAAACTTTCTTCCTGTCCCCTATTTTTACTTATGACACACAATCTTGCAGTATACAAGGAAAATACAGTATAGATTTTCCAGACAAATCCTAGCAGTCAAGATAAAGATAACTCACATATAACAAGCTATTGCATTTCTTTCCTTTAAAAATAACAGACTTGGAGCAATGACACCTATTTCAAAGTGCAGGAAACCATTAAGTCCAATTTATCAAGTTATACTACCTCACCCTCCAGATCTCAATATCCCCCGCTCTGCACTAACCTTTCCTACTTCCCACTGGCCTGCTAACTGGAGCAAGAAGTAGAATGAGGTGAAGCCAACTGGAAGGTAAAGGCACACTGTGGTGAGCAGTCACTGTTTGGTCCATTGACAGCTGAGAAACAAATGGCACTGAGACTGAGGCTATTTATTGTGCTAGCCAAACCCAGAGGGTTTCACTTTCTCAGCATTACCTTTCTACTCAGGAGTAGAATTTTTATTTTTTATTGTTTGTGTTTTACATGCAAAGTAGCAGGGTGAAGAAGCACTCTTCTTCCAGAGATCATGTAAAACCCAGTGCTTATTCAAAGATTAATGACTAAACATTTTAATACTGGTATCTTTCAAATGCAATCATTGCAACTGATGATATGAAAGGTTAGGCATTTGGGTTTGTTTTTCCCCAGGTTAGGAAACAACTAATTTAACAGAGCTGTAAAATACAAGTATGTATTATCAGATGCAAACTTGCAACAACTCAGTATCTCCAACAAGAAAGCTGCAAAGAAGTCACATGCAAAGAAGCTAGCTTTCCTTTTCTTCAGATGAGAATAATCTGAGCAGTTCTAAGATAGCTGTGGGTCTAACTTACCCATGCACATAAAACAGTGTATAAAGCTTCTTTGCATCAGTCATACAGCTCCGAGTTACAGAAAGAACCCCCTTTGGCCCTACTGTTAGGGGCTCAAGTGCTGGATTTCCAGACTCAACAAGCTGAGAAAACAGACGTTCCACACTACGACGACAGCCAACACATGGGACGAGCTGAGAAAGCGCACTCAAAACTTCACGTGATGTCACCATCATGGCAATATTTAGATCCTGCTGTTTAAGCATGCTATGTCTCTAAAAGAGAACAAGAAATGATATAATTAGAAATAAAAGATAAAAACACACCTTAAACTGTTCAAAGTTTCTTTGCTTTTGACAGCATTTCCTCATCAGAATACACCTGAGGTGGAAACTGTATGCAGTGCTCAGAGTTTCAGGTCACCATCTTACTACCGATCACTTACAATACTTACTGTATGAACTGAACCGCATTCATTAATAACATAGGAGCAACTCTGCTTCAAATCTTACAGTCTACCCTCAGAAAAGAAATAAGGATTTTTCTCTTCTGCCACTCAAATCAGCAAGTATTGCTTCCAAACGAATGGCACATCTCCCTATCCCTAACATTAAAGGGTCCTTTTTTCTCCAACTCAGCACAGATGTTTTAGTGAAGGGCCTCACATACAACTCTGCACATCTTCATTTTCTACTCGCTCTCATTTTATCTTTGGCACATAGAAAGGAAATTCCTGGATGCTCATTGGCATATATGGAAATCTCATTTACAAAAAACTTCGTCTGTTCACTCCAAGACAATTTAGTAGTACTGTTCCTGGAAGGCTAAATGTCATTTCACATTACAAATCTAATACCTGAAATTAAAAAAAGCACGTTACTATTCAGCATGAAACATTTTACTTCAGCAGCAAACATTCAACGCGTGCTAATAATAGAACTTTAAAGAGAATACCTTCTAATATTTCTTACGTCAATAAACAATTTTAGGAGCTTCTCCTTGCTCTTCTGTCAAACATATCCATGCACACGTATACACAAAAAGCACATACCTTTCTATTTCTTTTTCTAACTGCTAAATTACTGGCTCAGAGTTCATCAACTTTGAACTTCCACTAGCATAGCTAAACAGAAGAGATGGTCCCTTCCTCAGAGAGCGTCCCTTCCTCACGCACCAACCAACATATCTACTCTTCGAATATCAGCACTACAGGCACTTCTCAACTTTATCTGTAAAAGCAGAGTGCTGTCAGTGTATTAACTGTGTCATTTTCCCCTGTTTATACAAAATACAAATATGCTTACAAAGCTGTATCTATACAGTGAATGTTTTGCCATACTGCTGTCATATCACACCCTGTTAAACACTCCTAATGTAGAAATGACATGTCACAACTGCTGGGGAAAGAAAGAAGACCATGCAACATAGCAGAACTAATCAGTCACATGGAATGCATAAATACTTCAAGTGAAGTGAGAAAATATTTTCATTTCACTTTAAGTAATTCTTGTTATAAAAAGTAAAGCTATTATCAGATAACATTTAATGTTTGTGCTCTGAAAGGAAGGCACATTAAATAATCTGACAAGTGATAGCACTCTGCAATAATCCTCTTTTCTGCAATTAATAGTACTAATCACAGCAACAGCAGAAATGAGCTATTTTCACAACACAGCTATGCTTCATAGGCAGCATATGTCTCAACTGCTGCTGCCAAGCCACAGTGAAAAAGTGCAAGCTGCCTATCAGCAAACTGTCCTGTTCCTTCCCACATCAAGTGGCAACCCTTTATTTTTAATTTTTATTTTTTGCTACAGGTGTTACAGTGCTACAGCTATTTGCCAGAGTGTTAGCAGATAAGTTTCAGGGGCACCACAAAAACATCTCTTACTATTCAACTACAAATAATCTATAAACTAGCACATTAATTCTATCTTGTTATGGTACTAATCAAAAGAACTTGGTCTTAAGCAATACACACTTCACTTGAATAAGCAGTTCAAGAGTTTTTAGAAAGAAGTCAAAATATATCAAGAAACCCTAGTGTCCATTAAGCATAAACTGGCAGTGACCAGTTTTCAATTCTAATTGGATATGCAGCAATTGCCTCCTGGGAAGGCAACGGTGAATAAAAGCTGTGAAGTATAGAAGATAAATGTACCCAGTGTACTCTGGTACCAATACATAATTGCATATAGTTGCCGATGTGTCTTCCAAGTCATTCATTAAGTCATTCCAGGAATGACAACCTCCTGGAGAAGTGAAAACATGAATCTACAGAAAGCAAGATCTAGTATGTGTCTTTCTTAAAAACAGTGATGTATTTACCTGAATGAATTGCTTTAATTGTGCACTGTTATTCTGATGTCCATCAAGGTTTAGCATATTATCAGGAAATTCCATCACCATCTATGTGAAAGAGGGAAAAAAAAGTTTTCAGAAAAAGTTGAATACAGAGCATTAGTTTGTTTTACTTTCTCAGGGAGAATGGGGAAATAAGACAGCAATTATGTAAACCTTATTCAACTATATTGGAAGCTTGAAACACCATAAAAACAGCTTAAGACGGTGAATGTTTCAGCAAAATAACTAAACATTTTCACTAATATAATGTTCTAGAGGCAGTTTACAAACAGCAAATCTTGAGCAGCTGATACAGGAGAGAGCAGAAGTTGTTAAATGGAACGTCACTATTTATATTACATTACCTACAGAACTTGAGACCTTGCTTCAGTTAAAAAAAAAAAAAAAGAATTGTACCTCAATACGAATTGACCTAAAAGCCTAACACAATTTATAAAGCTACGAAAAAATCCAGTCATAACAGTTTAATGACTACGAGTCTACTTCTTCAAAGACGAATTTAAAAGCGTCTTAATTCAGTAACGTACTCCAAGATATATTTTGTTTCGTGTGACTGCAGCTGCAACTCTCAAGGGGGACAAAGTTAAAATGTGAAGCCTACAGAACAATGAGATTAACAGCAAGTAATTAATATTTCTTTCCCAATTAATAAGCAAAGAGGGCAATTTCTTGAAAGATCGGTAAAATAACTTTCAGTCAAAAATCAAACATAATGATGGAGAAAAATGAAGTCAACTAGAACCAAAAGTGAAGACTGGCTCAGTTGATCTTCTTTGTCCAAACTGAGAAATAGAGTTTAACAATACGAATATTGGAAGTTCACTTTAAAATCTGAAAGACAAAGTAATAATTTTGATTAGTAACTCTAATATCAGTCAACACCAAAATAAAATTATGGTTCACTCTTTTTTCACCCTCCACTAACTTCCTTCAATTGTCTGGTAAAGAGAGAATTCCCTGCTGCCTTCATAATTGCTGACACTACCTCCAGAGAATTGATACACTTACTTTTACAGGCACTCAACATTGCTCTAAAATAAACATCTATTCTCTAAGGCCAGAAAGCAAAGCAATATTTTGATCTCACGTGTGCTAGAATTGGAGCACTAGCATAGCTGCCTGGTGTTTGTGCAGAACAGTGCCACAGCCACTGCTAATTCTGACCTCTCAAGTATTTCTTTTCCAGCTTCCCTTTCCTTGCCCCTGACCCATACACACTTAGCAGCAGCACAAGTTTTTGCTGCAGAATTACAGATTTCGTAGATGGATAATTTGATGTTCCTGTCATGAATGAGCTACATGCAAAAATAAAAGCACTATATGCTAATGGCAGAAAGAGAGAAATCTGCACATTTCTCTCCCCTCACCTTTATCACCCACTATCAGACAACGCCCGTAGGTGTACTGTACAACATAGTGAAATTATCAAAGACTAAATTAATTCAAGTGTCTGTTTGATGAGATTTATTAACTGGTTAAACATAAACCACCAATTCTACACTACCACATCAAATGAAATGCCTTCTAGAAATCATAAAAGCTGCTTAAGAAATGAAAAGGGTTAAATATTTAAACTTCCTTTAATTTATAGTTGAAACATAAGAAAACAGAAAAGGAAGAACAAACAATTAATTTAGAGGAACGATATCATACTACACCTAAACAGGTTTCTACGCTACTAGAAAGCAATGTTACAATTTTAAGAGTAGTAAAAGCAGCTCATTCAATATTTTGCAATCACCAATTCACTATTTTTAGATTTAAGGCATAGACTAAGACTTCCAACTGACAAACAGAAAGGAAGTAGTCCCATTACTTGTCAATTTTGAGTTTTAAACAGGGTCAACACAAGCCAGTTAATTTGAATAAACATGTAATTTTACATCTTCAGCATTATCTTAAAAAATTAGTTTCAAAGACAAAAGCATCCATTTCAAACACACACTGCACCTCTTGCAATAGCTCTCTTTAAGAATTAAAAAAATAAAATAAATCATGGCTCCAAGACAAGGAAGCCAACAATTCATTCCGCTGTTTCTGCAGATTTATCCATCTTCAGACCACCTAGAAATCTGAATACTTTGTAACAACAGTAACAGAATGAAAAAAAAAGTGCAGATGAGAATGTTTCTTCGTGGTGAGCATGATGCGCTTACATAAACGCCTCTCGTCCAGATGGATACAAAACTGATACACAGCTACAGGGACCTCTTCAATTATGACTATGGCTTGCCTCTGGTGTAAAAAAAAAAAAAAAAATAGTGACAACATACTGCAATTGTGCAAAGTTTCAGGCAGGGAGTTAAATTCTGGAACTAAATCACAAATGAAATTTTAGGTCAGCATAAGCCAAGTCATCTATCTCACGCTTGCTATGGCTGAATATTCACATTCTCTCAAAGTATAACAAATGGTTATAAGAGCATGGTAAGTCTTCTACTTAACACAATCTAACAAGTCATTTTTACAAAGGAGTCCAGAAAAAAAAAAAAAAGCTCTAAGACCTTAAAACAATATGGGGAAAGGAGGGTCAAAATTACTCTCAAGGCGTGGACAAGGCACTAAAACAAACAAACAAACAAAAAAAACAAACTTACAGTATTCCTACACAATACTGGGATTCCAGTAATAAACCACTCTAGGGGAGCTATATATTGCTTTGAAAAACTCAAGGGAAAACTTTGCCTCATGTACAGCACAGTTAACAAGAGATGACAGACTATGTGAGGCCAAAAAACAGTGACGATTTTTGGAAAATTAATAATATGCCATCATTTACAATGATCAAAACTAAAATACAGCAAGGACCTCCTCTTTGAATGTAGCAAAACCAGATGGGATTGAGACAGAGCATCTTTTAACAATGTGACAGTGTTTAGAGACTGAAGATGCTCAATTGTTTTACTCTGGAAGATGGAAAAAATTACATTATAAAGTTGGTAAAGTTAAGAAAAAATAGCAAGTCAGGCATTCTTCCATATTAAAACATGAGATCAGAATTGTAAAGCACATATATTTTACATCATTTAAGTAACAGCAGTTACTGTCACGTGATACATCACTGACAACACCAGACTCCACAGTAAGATACCCCGTTACACTAGGTAAATCCAATTTTATTTTCAACCCAACATCTTAAGAATTATGACGAACGACAACTGGCTAGTTAGAGGGTATTCTGCGCTCACCTACTATGCAATTTCCAACTCTTCCTCCAAACGTGTGAGGAAGAGAAAAAGAGACTTGAGAGCCTCCAAGTTGCATTTAATTCACTTTTCCACTGAATCTTCTAGAACTGGCAAAATCCCCATATTTTCAAAATCACAAGAATATGCTGAAATTGAAACTCTCTGAGATCTGTTGCTGTAGACATGGCAGCATTCATTACACGATCGATAACCCTTACTTTAAGGCAAAGCTATCGAAAACACCTTCAGCCTTTTCCTGCCTGTTAATAATGGAAATTACCTAGTCTGCGACTTGGGTTTTAACGTTAATATGGCTGCTTTCCTTACTAAATAAAAATCGGCTTTGCCCCACATTTGGGCTCTGGTACCGAGACACGCCTGTCACTTAGAAATGAGTTACACGCAGACCCCAATACAACGATAACTTTCTCATTGTGCCGTTCACAGGATTTTAGAGCTGGGAACCAGATAAAAAAGTTGCCACGTTAAGCACCGGTAACCCGAAGTGCTATAAAGTCCCAGAGATTAACGCTGCAGCAGCAGCCAAAGGAGGAGCCTAGGAGGCCCGTCTAGAGGAAAGGCCTCGCCTGGGAATTGCAACACACCGCCCGCACATGGTGCAAGCGGGGGTGCGGGGCCATCAGGTGCTCCGCGGGGAGCAGACACTCACCGTAAGGGTGTCATCGATGTAGAGGGGAATCTGCCTCTTCTCGAAAGGGAATTCCTCCTCCCCGTCTCTGCACACTGCAACCAGCCGCGCCATCTCTGCTGCTTCCTCACAGCTCCAGCCTGCGAGCAGCCAAACCCCGAGAGGTAAATAACCGCTGTGCTTCCCCGGCACACTTTCACCAGCAGGGGAACGAGCCTGCTTTACCCCATCGCCTGATTCACCACGGAGAGTGCGCT
>VXAA01007450.1:314699-336063 GCA_013399115.1 Anseranas semipalmata
CGGGAGCGGCGTCACGCAGCCTCTGAGGGCGGGAGGGGGCCCGGGGCCGTGCGCGGCAGCGTCCCCGCCAGGTGAGTAACGGCCGCCGGGCGAGGACGGAGCGCTCCGTGGCCGCGGGGCTGGGGGCTGTGCTCCGCGCGGGGCCTCAGGAGGCGAGCTGGAGGCTCCTTGAGCTGAGCCGAACCGTGAGGCTCCCACTGCCTCCGGGAGGAGGCCGGCCAGCAGGCGTATCTTGTTTGTGCTGCAGTACAGAACTTCTCTGAGTCGCTGCTTGTCCAAAGGCACTAGCTTCCCCAACACTGTCAGAGCCACAAATCTTTCTTATGTGTCTTAACAGTAGGAATTTAACAAAAAGTTGCAAATTCTTGCCAAGAAACTTTGCTATATTGACTCAAGAGAAAGAAAGCAGTTTATTTCTGCAGTAAATAAGGATATGCGGTTCCCTCCAAATAAGCTTTATTTGCAGGGGCAAACGGAACGTGTGATTACTCTGATGGTGTGGGTGGGCTTTCTAGCCCCACTGGGCCCCAGTGGGATCGGTACTTCTGTCCGATGCCTTTGGGCTCTGCTCCTGGACCCCTCTGGAGAATGGTATGCCTGGAGTTATTTGGTTCTAAATGTCTTTAATTTTATTTAAGGGCTCTTCTGTCCGATTTGAATGAGGGACCCCAGAGTAAAGGCCCTGTCAACTCTGCTCTCCAGCCTTCTTGTCTGTAGGGTTGGACAGACTCACCTGTAACACTGCATTGGAGAATTGCCAAGATGCCAAAGCAGGTAAAAAGAAAACCAGGAATTGTGTGTGCTAATTAAATTTTTACTGCCAGGAAAGAATTTTTGGCTCGTTTCCATGCAGTCCAGATTAGGTAACTACTAATGTATATTCATCCCTACTTCAGGAGCTTACTGGACATATTAACTGTGCGGTTTTGAGCTGTGTTACTAACACTAAGTAGTGATTTTTGTTATGCCCTTGGCAGTAATGGGGCAAGTGTTAATATGTGTAGCAAGTACATCCTTAAGGGTAATTTTTCAGCAGAATGAATGGACACATGAGCTGTGCAGCATAGCTTTCACAAGTCGTTGCATTTTCAGATATTGTTTTTCTTCTGGCTAAGCAATCAACATTTTTTCTCAAATGATGAGACTTTGAGCAAAGGGGTGGAGGCGAGCAGAAAGAAGCCTTTTCTCAGGTCTTGTGGCATCAGCTGCACAATGGACTTCTTAAGAATTTGGTTGGTGCCAGTATAATACAGTAAACACGTGAGAAGGCACAGGAAGAATGGGCAATTGGCAGAAACTCCTCTTGTCCATGGGGTATTTCATAACTGCGCGTCTGTTCTCTGTGAAAGCAGCAAGCTTCTTAATGTTCATTCAGAGGAGAGTAACACAAATCACTTCGATGGCAATGCTTAACTTTGTTGCTAAGCATTTTTTCCTTGATATGTAAAATTTTCTGTTACTGGAAGTGAATGTCTTATACTGTCTGCAAAAGATAATAATACTCCTAAATGAGTACATTATTCTTGCTCTGTTTTTTAGAAATGTGTTAATGGGGTTTTGCATTATATTTTCCTCTTTATTAATGAGCTTAGCTCATTTCGTGAGAATGCTGCGAACTGAATTTAGCACTTTCTGAGCATAAACAATGTGATACTGTTCATTAACTTGGTTAACTTGTAAAGAATTGCAGATATGCTATTAAATACAAATGAGTAGGATTACTTTGAAGGAGTTTCTGTCAAGGGGAAGGGGAACAGAAAAGGAATATCCAGAATGTAAAAATCAGGACTGGCGTCTTTTCCTTTCTAGCCCAAAAAATAACAAGCAGGACCTGAAATCTCTCTTCAGGCTAAGTTTTCCATTACGTTTGTGCAACAAATGTGTCCTTCCAACTAATATTGTCAAGGACATGGGAGCCCAGAGGCTAAGATTTAAATACTTTAAGTGATTCAAGGGGGTCAAATCTTCACCCAGTATAATCTTTACCTCTTACAGTGCTACCATTTCTTTCCCCTGGCTGCAGTGCATGCACTCAACAACTTCAGTCTTAGGGCCCTCAATCTCTGCTCTAAAAATGAAAGTCTCTCCTAGGAAAACTGCTGTTGTATTGGACCACAGTAGGTTTTAGCTGTGCCTTAGCCTCTGCACCCAGTCCTTCCTGCTTCCCAAAGCAATGTTTGCACTGAATGCATGACATTCATAGGCTTATAAATATACCATTTAAGAACACTGTACAAACGTATCTGTGTTGAATGACCTGCACAATTGCAAGCGCTGGATAGTGTGAGTTTAAGGACACATTCTTTCCGAGCGCCTTTGCTTACAGCCAGAATTGCCAGCAATGAATTCAGCTTACAAACAGTGTTGTCAGCCTGCCATCTCTCATATGCCAGATAATACTTTCTAAAAACAGAGTACACCATGGGAAGCACTGATGTAGGGGGAGGACGTTGCTTTCAAACTGAGAGGAACAGTAGCTCAAACATACTAAGTTATGGTTCCTGCTGAGCCTGAACTTCTGTTACGTGGAAGCTGTAGAAGAGCTATAACCTGTAGGGGATGAGGTGAAAGTCCAGCTATATTCAGCCTTGGACTGGTGCTGATCTAACATCCTCTCTAGGTAAATGGCCAAATAGAAGATTCCGTCATCCAGAATGACCTCAGTGAATCATTTGAAGAAGAGGTTAGAGCTTTTCTCAGTGATGAGGAGAAGCTGCATCTTTTTGATGACCTCACAAAAGTTAATCCGGTGACAACGACAACAGGTAAGCAGCCAGCCAAGAGAGGCATCTCCTAAGGAGTCACTTTCCCTCGTGGCTACCGATATATGGTCGTTACTGTTCTCATCACATTCATATTATCATGAGCACAGTAGTTAAATAATCAGAACCTATTAAAATTAGGCTAGAGAGTCATGTTTGACTTGGTTGAATTTTTTTTTCAATAATTTTATTGTAGATTAAGTCATACTGATCTTTCAGCAAGTTCCGCATGCAGAACTCATATTTGTGTTGTTGGTTCAGGTAGCCAGGGGTTGGTTGGGAGTTAATGCTATTGAAGGACTCATGGATGACCTCGTGACTGCAGTTTGGTTTTATACAAACATATCAGAAAATGAGGCTCTGACTTAGATTCAAAATATGTCCAGGAAATTGGTTTTGAAAAGTAAATTCCTCACTTGACTTTTAAAGATGGTCCTGTTGAGACAAGCTAAGGCCTGTTCCTAATGTAGATGGGGAGTTACTGCCTCCATCTGTTCTGCAAATGAACAGCTTTGCTTTCTGTGACTTACTGTGTAAAACCTTATAAAAGTGCAGGATTTAATGAACTGAAGAGTTAACATCCCTTAAGCTTTTTAAAAACAAGGGCAACTTTTAAAGCCATTTTTATGTATATGAGATCTATAGGTCTCTCTCTATCACCTTCTCATTCTCTGTTAATCATATTAGATAACATTTCTGAAGATTTTTGTTACAAATGGGAACAAGAAGAGTCAAATTCACTTTTTAAAAGATGCTAATAGAAGGTGTATCTTTCAGTTCTGAAATGTCTTCAAGCAAGATATACAGTAAACTTGTTTTATACAAATGCTGGCTGCAGCCTGGTGGCTTTAAACCCATTTCAGCCTATCTCCTGCCTCTATTCACCTGAGCTTATGAGAGAGTACCATGTTGCAGTTCGCCCCCAGGTAATTGTTATATTTGAAATAATTGTCCTCCTGCAGAACCCAGATTTCAAGTTCTTCAAAATCTCTACATGAGCAGAATAATTCTAAAGGATAAAACCCATTTCTACTGAAATACAAGTTCTACTAAAAGAGCAGTACTATCTTCAGACAAATGTGAGAAGACCTTTGCTGCCTATTGCTGTAGAACTTTGTAATTACTGTTCTCTTAAATATGAATATTCTGTTTTACTGCCAGGATTTAAAACCTCACATCTTTGCAGTGGCTGAACAAACCTACAGAAATGTTCAAAGCCAGATAGACCCCGTAAACCAGTCTATAATTGTTAGTGGAGAAAGTGGTGCTGGGAAGGTAAGGAGATTTTTTCTGTTGTCCTGACATTGCTTTTATGTTTTGAGATTTGGTAGTGATTTGTAGTGCAAAGTATTTCAGTGAGCAAGCAAAGAAGAAAAAACATTCCTGACAGAGCATGTAGCCAGTCTGCTCTAGCAAGACTCTCTTGAAATATGCATAAAGCATTAAGTGATTGTTGCAATCAAATAAGACTCAGTATAACTACTCTCTAGGAAACATCTGTCACTTCTGGAAGGGCTAGATTTGAATCATTCAATAGGAATTGCGCCTGAGTTAAAGTCTCAGTCTGTTAGGGAGCTGTTGTCTCAGCAAACCCTATATAAAGATTTAAAAGAGGCAGGAGAGTTCAGATCCTATCCTAGGCCCTTCTGTAATGATCCATTCCTATTCTGCAAAATACTTGAGGATATTTTTAAGCCTGAGAACAAGATGATTTGCTGAGTGTTAATGATTCAAAGTCCATTTATATTCAATTCATCTTAAGATACTAGCTATTAATTCTGGCTGAGCTTCCAGATGGTTACATCTTGATAAAACTGCCATTCAGCAAAGCACTCCAACTCCAGTAGGATTTAAATGTGTGTTTGTTGCATGTAAGCATATGCACAAAAAGTTTCTGCTGAACTAGAGGTATAAACCTGACATAGTTACTCTCTAGCATCACTGCCAGCTGCGTATTGTGTTTTCAGAAGCTAGCACTGTTTCACTAACTGACATAACTAATAACACAGTAAAAGCAAAGGCCTACTGTCAAGCCTGTCTCTTACAGACCTGGACATCTCGCTGCCTTATGAAATTTTATGCTTCTGTTGCTGCTTCAGTTACCTCCCCAAAAGGCAATGAAACTGTGGAGAGGATAGAGAAGAGAGTGTTGGATTCCAACCCTGTCATGGAAGCATTTGGTAAAAGTAGCTTTTTAATAGCAAAGACAAGTAGTGGCCATGATGGTAATTTTGTTTGTTAATATACAAGTCTAAGCTACCTCTCATTCCTCTCCTTAAAAGACAAAATCTTCAATACTTGAACTGTATACAAATCACCCTTAATGTGTGTATGTCCTGCATGGAAAAGTAAAGCCACTCTGATTATGCTGTATGTGTCACTGGTAATTTCACAGGAAATGCATGTACCCTGAGGAATAATAACAGTAGCCGTTTTGGAAAATATATCCAGCTTCAGTTAGACAGGTAATAATTACTGTTTAAAAAGCTTATCTACTGTCTTCTTTCTTTAAATTTTTACAAACCTATTTCTAAAGTCTGCCAGAGAATATTTAATGTCTTTAGAACATATTTTGTTTTACTGGCAGTTTACACGATGATTTCTTTTTTTTTCTGCCAGCACTCATCCTGATATCTAAAAGAGAGCAATAGAAAAACAGAGATGCACTTAAGAACTCTGAATAAAGTATTACATTAAACTTGCACAAAACTGAAGGTGGACTGCAGAGCATTCCTAGTCTGTCTGTATTGTGACAACAGAACACCTCTCAAATTCTGTGAGGGACTTTCGTTAAAATCTTTGCTTTTTTTTTTTTTTTTTTTGCCCTCTAGATTCCACCATCTAAGTAGTGCTTCCATTCAGACTTTCCTTTTGGAGAAGACAAGAGTTGCCTATCAGGCCCCTAATGAAAGAAACTTTCATATTTTTTATCAGGTTTGTGTTCAGTTAATTTTGCTAGATATTTCCAACAAACAGTGGGTATGAAATCACCAGATTTAGCACAGTTGCAACTTCCAGTATTTAACAGTTCACCTGTCTGCCATGCTTCCAAATTAAATTATACTCCCAGTCCGTTATTCTTCCCTGTCTGCAAGATGTAAATACCAAAGGCAGAATCCAGTTATTACCTTGTTTTCTGTCTCCAGATCACAAAAGGTGCCACTGCAGAGGAGAGGCTGGAATGGAACCTTCCAGAAGGGGCTGACTACTGCTGGCTGCCAAATTCTGAAAGACACTTAGATGGTAAAGATCAGTTTCACAGCCTGTCCATTAATAACAGCTGTAACTTTGAAGGAAGGCAGGTGAAAATGCGTCTGTCCCATTAAATCCCATGACCCAGGTTGGTCAGCCAACAGATTCCTGATCTGGCCACAACAGACATTTTGCAAAGCCACCTGCATTAATGTGATTCAGTTTTAAGTTTTAGTTTGCACTGTTAATAATTTTCACCTGACTTGAAGCAGCAGTTTCTGGCCTACTGAATTTGCATCACTCTGTGGTTATGTTTAGAAACTGTCTCATCTTTGGATGTGTTTCAGCAACCTGCTGCCTAACTTCCAAGCCGCACAGAGTCAGTATTAAGCCAGTGACTCGGTTCTCCGGCTTGTACTCTGGGATTTACCAAAAGAGCATCTGGCTTCCTTGATCTCCTCTGACATTGCCAGCTAAACTGGACATGGTGGAGAGTGTTCTGCATGCCTCCGTCTGTGTGCATGGCTTTCTTTTAAATAACACCTGTTTGGCTTTTCAGAGGACTGCTTCGAGGTGACCAGGGATGCAATGTTTCACTTGGGCATTGACCACTCCACGCAGAACAATATTTTCAAGGTCAGGTACAATGCATGGTCACCATGAGGCTGATGACGATGTTTAGAAAGTCTTTTTAGCATGGGATTTCTACAGAAGTAAATCTTTACCAATGTCCAGAGCATGGGTTGTTTGGTATTAGATGCAGCAATATTGCCTGGAGAGTCTGCAGCTACACATTAGGTTGCATACCCAAATATTAGTTTTTAACTAAAAGCCCACACCTGTGAACTTTAGATTTCCTTCGGTAATGCAGCTCTAGGAAGCTTGGAATCTACTTCCTTTTTTGTGTGTGTAGAAATGTTTTGTCTTGCCCTGTTCGTGTAGCAAAGGCAAGGCTAAGAGGACTCTGCCTTGGAGGAGCGCTCTGTTTTAGAAAACTCAATGCTTGATTATATTGCAGGTATTGTCAGGCCTTCTCCATCTTGGGAATATTCAGTTCTCTAATCCAGTGGATGAATCTCAGCCTTGTGAACTTGAAGACAAAGCCAAAGGTGAGGCAACAAGCATGCCGTACTCTAAAAAGTGTTATCTTAGTGCAGATACCTAGTAGAAAGGATGACTATGCTCTTAAGATTGATAAAGACTATCAAGGTCATAGGCAGACCAAAGTTTAAGTGTGTTTTTGTTCAGTGCTTCATGGTTTCAAACTACTGCACAAACAAAATCCTAACGCTCCCCCGTTCTTAGAGATAATATCCTTCCATTACAGGTCATGGCAACTGTAACGTTAGACAGTCATTTCAGAAGGATTATTGGCAGAACTGTTACTCTTGATTGTAATCTTACACTGGCATCACAAGACTTCCAGAAATCTGACCTAGGGTGGAAAGCAGGGCTTTTAAAATTGAAGCTTTGAAGTTTTCATGATAAAGGCTAAAATTCCACAACAGATCTGTTGCATTGCTGCATAGAACGTAAGTTGTTCTGCACATCTTTAGGAGATTCATGGCTCTAGTTTTCTTTCAGAACTAAAACTGTCCTGAACAGTGAAGTTTCCTACTATTATTTCACATGCTCTGTATTCACACTGCTTAATATTCAAATAGTTTTGAATACAGCTCAGATTAGCATATCTTAAATCCTTTGTTAGCAAATACTCATTCCTCTAGTGAAGGGATTACATATCCTTACTACCCACAAAATTCCTTTTTTTTTTTTTTTTTTTCTTTCTGGTCATGACTGTTTCACGTTCTCTATCTGGATTTAGAGGTTTCTGCTCAAAAAAGGTGAAAAAGTAACAAAGATATACCTAGAGTATTGTCTATAATGCCTACTTCAGTGTGGCAAACTTCAGACTTTTTTGATATTGTTGTTTCATTTTAAACAGAGTACCTGCAATTCTAAGTGTACTGTAGGTACTGTACTTCCAAATTAAGAGGCTGGTCTTAAAAAACCTTCTCCCAAGTTTGTGTAAAATGATCCAAAATCCCACGTTTAAGTTGGTGAGTTCAGGGAAGTGCCATTTTTCGGTATCATCTCTAGACCTTCCATAACTGTAAAGGGGCTGCATTCATTTGACACTCCAGATAATCTTGCAACATTTTTTTGCCTGAATAAGATTTTGTGAAGACCGCTGGAGACTTGCTGAAGATACCGGTCGAGGAGCTACTGGAATCATTAAGAATTCGAACAATAACTGCTGGAAAACAACAGCAAGTCTTCAAGAAGCCATGCTCTAGAGCTGAATGTGAGACTAGGAGAGACTGCCTTGCCAAAGTGATCTACGCTAAGTAAGGACACATAGGCCAGGCTGCTGTGCTAATCCATTTCATTTTTCTGATGGAATAGGGAGGCCAGGGAGACTTACTTTCTCTGGCTTTCTGCTTGGACACAATAATAGTATAACCCTGCCTTTCCCTCCTGACACACCCTTGATTCAGTCACAGATACTGACATAGCTGCAGTATATAACAGATTTTCAGAGAACTGCTGTTTCATGTCAGCCAGGCAGCATGTCAGAACTTTTTGTTTGATCAGTAAGAAAAGCAGGCACTTTCCCAACTAATCCAGTTGTCATTGTCCGCAGATTGTTTGAATGGCTTGTGCTGGTCATAAACGAAAGCATTTACGCAGATACGTCAGTGTGGACCAGCTTCATAGGTATGGTTATTCATCCCTGGTTTAACTGAGTAACCATAAGTCCTTCAACCTACTCCTAGACCAAAATGCACTATCTTACCATATTCCTCCTAGGTTTGTTGGATGTTTACGGTTTTGAAGCCTTCCCTGAAAACAACCTGGAACAGCTTTGTATTAACTATGCCAATGAGAAACTGCAGCAGCACTTTGTAGCACACTATCTGAAGGCACAACAGGTAATATTCCACTAAGATCAAATGTCAAATACCTAATTTTAAAACAGCATCTTTTGTCTCTCTAATTGTATTTCTGTGCTTCTGGTCAGATTGCAACCTTCAGTTAAGCAAATAATGCCACAAAAAACAGTGGGATATGAGTAAAAATTGCTTTTTTAAGGAGGAGAGTGGGTCAGTTGGTGGAATGAGACAGTTAACTGCTCTAGGAAACCTCTTCCCAGTTAAAAAGCTCCATTGGCTCTGTGGCCTGTTAAACTCTTTGCATTCTGTCAGAGCTGAACAGTGAAAACTACATTGTGATTCTCTTGGAAGCTGCTGCTCATAACCTTTCACCGAGTATGAAGTGCCTTCCCTAGTGCCTAGGGAGTTTCTAGACCTGGACTTAGTGCCAGGGCGGAGAACCCAACAGAACCTTGTAATCTGAACATCACTAGTACGTGGTACCTTGTGGAGGCCTTCTCTCACAGGAGAACAGCTTCATAAACCCAGTTGTCATTCTGGTGCCTTTAAGGACAAAAGCATTGCACATGAGCTTTTATTCTTCAATGAGGAGTTACATGACTTGTGTTGTTTCACAGGAGAGAAGGTATCTGCTCCATGGTAAATACATTGCAGTCACTTACCTAACTGGGCATACACTGCTAATTCAAGTTCTCATCTGAGTGCTCTGAGAGCTACAAAATCCCTGCCAGGCCTGGAATGCTACTCTAATAGATGTACTTCAGTCCTGGTTGAATTCCTCCACATTACACATGCATTACCACAATGATCTTTGCCATTAACTGAAATCTGGGAAATTGTTCCCTTAATGGCACCAACATGATGGCACCTTCTGCCTCACAGCATAGTTGTACCAATTTATTCAGGAGATAAGTACCTCTTTGCCCATAATTTGTGCTTTCATATGCCCAACCTTTTTTTTTTTTTGCCTACCTGCCTTTGTTAGTATACCAGAAGTCAATGGTCAGTGAAGATGGAAACCAAGTTCAAGCACACGATTACTTTCCTTCAAACTGATTCACGACCTCTGTTTATAGCACTCCTGCCAATTACTGCCTGCTGTCTTACCTCTCTTGATCTGGCTGTGTCCCAAACGATTTGAACGCCATTAGTGGCTGTGCTGAGCAAGCTCTTGGCAGGAGACTTTTAAAATAACTGGCCAGGGCTTCTGCTTGTTAAGCATTCCTGACAGTTGGTTCCGTAATTCGGCATAAATATTGTACAAATTGTTTCAACTGATGTCTTTCTCCATTTCCTTTTGGATCAGGCTTTGTTTAAATGGAGCCAAGTTAGTAAAGTTTGGCACACAATGGTAGTTTAGGGCTATGTCCCAGTCTAAGGAGTTCTGTGCATTCCTTGTACTTCAGGGGAAAACCCAGTACAGCCAGGAGAGGCTTAGAGTCTATTTGTTGGTGTCTATTTGTCTTAGTGTCTTAGCCTCTATTTCTTTACTTTGTAAAGCAGCTTTGCAACTCTCACTGATAAAACTGTAAATTTCCCAAATAATGAAACTAATTGTTCCAGTAGGAGTTGCTGCTACATACTCAAAAGCTACTTGGGGTAAAATATCCTCAGCATTTTTTTTTTTCTTAAGATTCCCATTGAACATGAACTGAGCTTTCAATGAGTAGGCCAAGTCTGTGATTAACTGTGATTAACTTGATTAACCGTAACTACATCAAACTGCAACAAAACAAAACAAAACAAAACGTAGTTATTTGAGCTGTAGCGCCCTCTGCTGCAGAACATCCAGTTTCTCTCTCACTTCAGGAAGAATATGCAGCTGAAGGTCTACAGTGGTCTTTCATAAACTACCAGGACAACCAGAACTGCCTTGATCTGATAGAGGGCAATCCTCTCAGCATTTTTTCTTTGCTGAATGAGGTAAGTGCACACCTAAACTCCGAGTGCTTCTGGCCTAGTTGCCTGCTTTCAGTCCCAAGCCACCAAAGAAAACATGCATTAGTATTAATTAGTATAAATAAATTAGTATGAAACTTGCCAGCTATAAAATTTCTGCAGAATTTACTTTTTGGAACTACACACTCATTACAATCATGACATTTCTTTGTCTTATTTGGAGTCTTCTTTTTTCCCTGATCCAGGATGTTTTGATTCAAACATGAAGCCTTAATTACATTTTTTTTTCCACAGCATTTCAGAGCTTACATACCAAGAACAATTCTAAAAATGAAATGTCTATGATTTTAAATTAAAGTGTCTTAGCTTTTAATTATTAAAGACAGCTGTTTTTGACAAATAACAAGATGCTGCAATTTTGCCTTGTTTGTTATACAGGAATGCCGTTTGAATAGATCCTCTAACCCTGACCTGTTTCAAACTCGGATTGAGAAAGCTTTGTCTCATAATCAATGTTTAAGTCGAGACAAGTTTAGTAAGAAGCCTAACTTCATTATTTCACATTATGCTGGCAAAGTCTGCTATCAGCTGGCAGCAATGGTGGAGAAAAACAAGGTAGGTGTTTTCAGAATCAGCCGTTTAAAAACAAAACAAAATCACAACCTAACAGACCAAAAGCAATTTTAAATTAAAGCATCACTAACGTATATTCAGCAACGTTTACTGAATTTGCTCACCTTGCTCCAAATAAACCATTTAGGCCATGTAAAATTGAGTAATGTTCTTGGTCTGGTTTTCATTGAACAATAACTGGCACAAGTAAAACCTTTTTTAGCCAATCTTTCAGCTGAGGATTAAGTGGATCATGTATTACCAAATCAGGGCTTCTTCCATTCCTGAGACAATGCAGAAGGGTTAATGGCATCGGGGCATTTATATAATCATAAATATAGCCCTTAGCTTCCCATAAAAAAAATTCAGGTAAGTGTATGAAAAACAAGAGCATGGACTTCACCACTGAAACTTCAGAAAATACCAGGAAACTCAAGCTTTGGCCTCATTATGCCATCATAGGATAAAAGAAATATTCTGCAGATATGAGGGTCCCATAGCAGTTCTGACATCATCATAAATAACAGCAAATTATATTATGGTGATAGAAAAAATACCAACTCTTAATTAAAAGGAAGACTTTCTAGTATTTGTTGCAGACTGTCTAATTTGGATTAAACTAGTCCTTAGACTTCTAGCTCACTTAAATTATATAAAGAGAAAAACATTAGGAGCAGTCATACATTTGACTAAATTTGCTAGATGTTTTGCTAAACTATTTTCTGTTCTCAGATCTGACTATGAATGAATGTACATAGTCAGATTTGAAACTACTGCTGTGGTTAAGTCAAAATTGGCATCAGAAATACTATTCCATTTATATATGTGGATTTTTTTGTAATCTTCAAAGGTTTCTGCATAAGTCCAAATGCTTATGAGTCATGTTTGTGTTTGCAGGACCCCATTCCACCAGAACTCATCCATGTTTTGCAGAATTCTAAGGACCCTTTGCTTCAAAAATTATTTCCTGTGACAGAAAGGAACCAAAATAATATCAAAACCCAAAATAGAGCAGCTGTTGTTACAGTAGTGTCAAAGTTCAAGGTACATTCTATTCAAGTTTCTGCTTTCTATTGCTGTCTTCCTAACTAGATGAGAAAACAGTCTAGTTGGACCAAGATCAGTAAATGTTATTAAGTGAGATGGCTGTAAAACTGAAATAGCGTCAGGCTTCTGATATTCTCTGGGTTTAGAGTTTTAACTCACTCCAGTTTTACCTTTTCCTTAGCAGTTGGGCTCTACCTTTATTAAGCTTCTTCCTACTTGTTCTTCTTGATGGGTTAGCTTCAAATGATGGCCCTACTACAGTTTTGGAAACTCTGAATTTACCATCAGCAATTTTTAAAAAGCATCCAGAGAGTGGAATTTTCACTCAAAATGTCCTTAAAGAACAGCTCTGCTAATACTGAGTCTGTAAAGCCATTCTTGCAAAAAACAGCTTCACTGTTTTTATAGAAGACTACCGATTATCTAAACTACCTATGGAGGAGGAATCTCTAATTATACCTGTGTTTGTTTTCTGTAGGGTTCACTTGAAAATCTCATGCACATCTTGAATAGCACCAAACCACACTACATCCGATGCATCAAGCCTAATGCTGACTGCAAGGCAATGACTTTTAAAAGAGAAGAGGTAATTCTTCAAAAGCCTTCCCTCACTGAGTCAATGAGAAGCTCCCTAGAGACAATGTGCAGGGCTTTGCTTTGGGTCTCAGATGATCTTGATTCACTTGCAAAGCTCTTTTCACAGCACATTTTGCAGCTTCCAAGATAAATGTCCCTTCAGAATCACTGATGATGCCCATCTAAAATGGCACTAGAAAGCTCAGCTGCTTGTTCAGATGCCACTTGTTTGTCGCTGTATCAGAAATTCTGTTACCAGAGTGCTCCTGGGTTATTTGGGGTGCTATCATTGCAGCCCGCAAAGTAGATAAAGGTGATCTGGCTGTTGGCTGCCCTGGTCACACAGATATCTTCACGGTGCATACCCACAATAAGTTTGCTTGCTTCTGGTGTCTGGTCTGGGAGGGCTGCCAAGTTAGATGAGATCAGCTGACAAGGATGTCTTTGGGAGAAGAACGGCAGATGCTAAAGCTATAACTAGAGAACCTTCTCCGATGTGAAAGCAAGCAGCTGAGGTAGTGCTGCATTTATTTTAAACATGCTGAGAATTTGCTGATTGCATGCTAGTGTTAAAATACCAACACTGGGTTTCCATGTTCTGCTGCATTCGGTCAGTGCAGGGTATGGGGATACCACAAGAGAAGGCACAAGAGGACTGTCCCTCCATATCAGCACTGCCTTGTCCCTGGTGTGGGTGTTATACAATGCAGAAACTCAGTAGCTGTGTAATCCTCTTCTCCATTTGTTCCCTGACTGCCAGCATGGTGAGGCATGCCAGGCACGCGCTGGCATGGTGGCTGAGCTGAGCTGAATGTGGCTTGGGTTGAGCACATCCCATGCACACCTTCACTGCAGCTTCCAAGACAGCGTTTGTCTAAGCCAATTCAATTTATGCCTCAGGTTCTCAGCCAGCTTCAGGCATGTGGAATAGTTGAAGCCATCACCATCAGTGCAGCAGGCTTCCCTATTAGGTAAGTCCAAACTTCTTGAGCAATGTCTTGCATAATCCATTTCTATAGCAAATAGTGGTATATTAGTTATTCAGAAGAGCTGTTAAGCAGGAAATATAAATATTTTGCAGTCTGTTTCAAGCCACAAAACTTCACTGATTCTTTCAAAGCTATCGGAAGGGTTCTGCTCACTGCTTGCTTGTAAGCTTTTTTGAGCACCTCTCTTTCATGTTCTGGAGACAAAAATATGTCACAAATCTGGACTGTTTTCCTGTATTTTGGATAATGAAACTGTGCTAGTTCAGGAAGCACAGAAATGCAGTAACAGCACAGTAAGCAGTGCTAGAGCAATGGGATTCTTAAAAATATACCAAATACCTAACAAAGTCCACGTGTATGTGACATCCTCCTGGTCTGAGAGCTCATGGTACCATTCCAGTCTGAGAAGCTACAGAAGAGATGTTTTGATGTGGACTATCACGCACTAAAACTTTATATTTTAATGTGGCTTCACAGTAACACTTGCAGCAATTGAAATTAAATGAGAAAATGTCATTCATGTAAGAGCAGTCCTCTTGAAGCAGAGCATCTATCGCAGCCAGTCACCTTGCTGGGCTTTCCTGACCACCTTTAGAGGATGGAGGGAACAAGGCCTGAGCTAGTCAGGTTATTGACAGCTCAGTATTGATGGGGTGAAGCTTACTGTTACCATAAACAAGCATAATTCCTGCCCAGTCTTTGTTATAAGCAAAAGTAATTGTATGTTACTGGGCAACAGACAGCCTCCTGAATTTCTTCAGCAAGTTTATAGTTTCTTGCATGTTGGTGACTACATAGGCATCAATCTATTTGCGGTCTGTGAGCTGGGTTTTTGAAGCCATTCTGCAATTTTTTCCCTTCAAAGGATAATTTATTTACCAGATGGAAATAAATGATACTTGCCTAGAATTAACTGTACTTCTGTCTATCAGGATCTCTTTTCAAAGTTTCACTGAGCGCTATGAAATACTGAGAAAATCATGCGGGTCCAATAAAAACAGAATGTATGATAAAAGCAACTATCACACTGCCAAGAAAAAAGGTATGTTTCTTTAGATAATACCTGTGCTATAAAATAAAATTATCCTGCAATTATTATATTCAGCACTTAGCAACACCAATATTTTTTTGATTTATCTAAACCGACTTCAGTTTCTAATTTGCCTAATGCGTATAGCACGCTCTTTTTAAGAGAGCAGATCTTTCATCTTACTGCTGTTTTTCTGTGTTCCTCTTCAGAAGAAAAATTAGTTATGATGGTGTTTGGGCTTGCCCCCCCAATATAATTTGATTTAGAGCTGGTTCTTAAGTAAACTTGAAAACCACTTACCTTTTTGCTTATTCCTTCTCCTTCCTTTCTTTTTTTTTCCACCTTGTTTCTTTGCCAAACACACTGACCTTCTAGCTTACCTGGATTCTGCTGCTTCTTCTGCCTTTTGCCAACTTCTGTATGCAATTCTTTTTTCTAAACAAGAGCGAGGATGGACTTTAAAAAACATGATGCAGTCTACCAGGTAATGTCTTTGGTATGAGCCCCTGAAAGAAGGAGCTCATCAGGTAGTTACATTTAATATTGAAAGTTACTGCAAACCCCTTCCCTCTCCCAGAATAATCCCATCTTCTTGCGTATGTTCAGCAACCAGTAAACATGGGAAACAAGATCAGTAAGTACCAGATTATTTCAGCTAAGTAAAATGGCTGGAAATCTGTTAACGTTGCCGAAATAGAATGAAGTAATGAAGTTCAGGCTGGAAAATTACTTACACACCATATCCTTCTCCCTCAGTTATAAACCCATTAGCTGAAATGCCTCATTGTGATAGGTTACTACTTCTTTTTATCTGTAGCAGGTTATAAGCTGCAAACAAAGTAAAACAATTTCCTAAACACAGGGACAAGCTTTTGGTTCCCTTATCAGCCTAGCCCCATGAACACCATCATAGTCACCAGATGTCTTCCTGTGAGCAAGAACTGTTTATATTTGTTTTCAGTACCTTAAAATGCTCTCATCTCCTTAGAAATAATTACAGCAGAAAAGCAAATAGTGTCCAGGATGGAACGATACAAAGACCATCAAGTTCCGGCATTGGGCATGCAGAATACTCATGCAGCATTGCCTTGAGCAACACAATCTCTTTCAAGGACAGGTCTGAATTAAGTCTACCTCTCTTTCCAAATAGGTTAATCTAGCTAACATGTTTGCCTCATAATGTTAAAAAAAAAAAAAAAAAGTCCCAGACATGCTTTTAATAACCTCTTACTGCTGCAATAAACTCCTGCTTATTATGTGTCCCTGACTACTTTAGCTGCTTCTGATACCCCGTTAAAGCTGTAGAACTGTGTAGAATTCGTTTTCTATTCCTGCATCTTTCAGTACATTGAAGCTGTAAGTCTAATGCCTTGCTTTTTGCTCTTTGTTCCCAATAGTTTGGGGTTTTGGTTATTTCCTCAGATTTTTTTTTAGGACTGAGCTGCTCAAATCTATTCTCAATTGCATTGCTGTTGCTTTCTAATGTTTCCATGTAGTATACTTCAATGTGAGAACAGCTGAGCCCTCCCCATATTTGTTTCATTGTCTAGATCTACCTAAAATATCGTTTGTTATTTGTGCTAGCCTATCTGAATAGGCTGTAATGGAGGCAATAAGACAACATGTTGACACCCAAACTACATCCCAGTTTAAACACAGTGAGCTGTCTTTCTAGTTGTTACCACATGGCAAAAATCTATGCTGTTGCATTTTTTCCCTTATAGCTAGAACTAGTAATATCTCAGCCATCACCTCTTCCACTCCTGTTGTAGGTGTATACCCCCTAAACGGCTAAGAAGTCTCAGTGTAAAGACAGTTACTTGGTCTTGATTTACAAGTTTTGCAATATGTTCTCTTCAATGCTTCATTTGCAGGCAAGACTGCAGTGACGGATGATGACAAAGCATCATGTTCTGTCATTTTTGACATCCTTGAGAATGTTGTTATGGGACAAAATGCTGCTGAGCCAACAGGGAAGAGATCAGAGAACACGTCAGTGTACTGTGGCAAAACCAAAGTATTTATGGCTAATTCTGTGGTGAGTGTGCTATTTCCTTCGCTAACAGTTCTGGAGTGTACTCATACCTAGTGTTGCCAGTGTCCTCTCAGTTTCAGTAAAATTACAGCTTTCCCTGGCTTCAGCTGACAGACTTGGCTACTCTGACAGGCCTAAGCAGATTCTTTTTGACAAACACAAAAGCAAAAGAAGGCACTTCTGCACTTCTACAAAGCTTGCATACTGAAAGGTGTAGCCATAAAAGAAACACCATTCAATGCAGCTATTTTTAAGCCAGCTGCTACTGTGACTTTGGGAGCGTCTGCTTTTTCCCCAGCAACACTCTTTCTTCCCCCTCAGATACTTATACTTTTCATTTTAATTTTATATATTATCTAAAAAGCATTAATGACATGCTGTCACTTCAAAAATATAAGCAGTCTTGGGACACTGAAATGTACGTGTAGGTTTCCAACAAACAACAAATGATTGTAGAAGTGTTAAGAACACAGCTCCATCCCTGACTATTAACTGCAGGCTCGTATCCCCAATGCAGCTAGAGCAACTTGAAGCTAAAAGAGCAGAGGTGTTAAATGAGAAAGCATTTTGCATTCAGTGTTGCTGGAGAAGATTTAAACAGAAGAAACTTGAGAAGGAGAGATGGTCTGCAACCCTCATCCAAGCAGGTAATTTGATGAGGGTGTGGCTGGACATAATACAAGAAGTAACATTTTCAGTTACACTGGGTACTTAAAATGGAAGAATGGACATGCTAATTGACATGGGGAAAGCTTAAGTGACACTTCTCTTATATTGTGTGCAACAGGTGCTGAGATTCTTTGTACTCACATTTCTTTTAATTAAATCTTCAGCTATTCGTTCGTGGTTAGCCAAGAATCGCTTCCAAAGGATGCGCAAGGCTGCTAATGTTATTAAGCATGGCTGGAGGAAATGGAAAGTAAGTACATTGGTACAGGAAAGCGTTAAAATTGAGTGACTGAGGCTTTGCAGTGCTTGAGAAAGAATCTATCACCTTCAAGTAACTACGAAACCAATGCTGTCAATTCTCCAGTAGACTTTTCTCAAGCTGAAGTGTAGAAGATGGATGCAAGTCTTCTACAGCTGCTTGCAGGGTGGCAGCTAGAGACTGCAGAATAAACTCATTCCTAATTATCTTTATAAAGTGGGAAAGCATCCCAGATGGTGTCCTATCTTTTATGTTGGCCTATTTTTTGGACACTTAGTTTTGCAGTTTTAAGTTTTGTTCAAGATGTTTGAGAATCTTGTTTAGGGATACTGTTCTGTGTCTCTTTATCAGGCAGAAATGGCTGCTTTAGCAGCAGCAGAATTGGATGAGGGTGAAGAAAAGGCACCCTTCTCAGTTCCTGGCACTACAGCGATGGCAGCCAAATCACCTTGCTCTTTGGAAACAGCGTGGCCTCTACGTGCAGTAATTCAGTTCTGGCCTCTTGGCCTCGTCCTGACTGCTGCACCTGTTACTGTAGCCGGACTCCGGAGAGACCTGTCCCTGCTGGCATGCTTGAAAGTACTTCGGGAGAACGAATGCTACAAGATGGAAAGCAGTTTCTTTGGCTGTGGCATCACTTCTGTTAGAGCTCTCCCACAGGTAACGTACCTCACACACTCAAGTCAGCAGCACAACTAAGCTGTCATGAGTTCAGGATCCTGTAACAGCACTGGCATGAAGTCTGCTATCAAGCTCCAGTCTTCCTTTTTCCACTAGTTTAGATACGCAAGAATGATTCTGACATCAATAGGTCAAGCTAGACACAGGACTCAAATGAGACCCAAGCATGAAAATTCTTGTTAATCTGTCATAGGAATAAACTGATCAAAGCTCAGCTTCAGAAACGGACAGAAGATTCAAATGTGGGCTCTGCTGTTACGTACTATATACTTTTTTCTGCTTAGGGAGATTAGTTTTGCACAACAGGAGAAAACAAGAAAAAGTGTCCATGTGGAAAAAAGCCACTGGCTATATTAATATCTGAGTAATTCTGCATTAGCATCACCATGCAGATGACTGCACACAGACTGATTAGGATGGTGGATTTTCAGGGCAGAAAGCAGGGAGCAACCCTCAAGTACTTCACCTCCTACTCACATGCAGAACAGACTTAGAAACTATTTACTAAAAACAAGCCACAGCCCACACTAGCTTCTCTGGGAGGTGCTCTGGTTGCAGATCAACTTCTTCCTGTTCTTGTTTTTGTTAATTTTTTGAGGTTGCCTAAAATCTTGCTTGCAAGAGTGTAACTTGTGCATGGCCACAATTACTACAAGTAGAAAGAAGCAGTACCAACTAACTACTCAGATCTTCAGAGTTTAAGCTAACTTCAGTTTAAGTTATGGTATTAGTACTCTTCATAGTAATTATTTATCTTAAATCAATTTGTACTAGGACTCCCCTGGAGGTCTTCCTCTATCCTTAGTCATATTCAACAGTTGCTTGTATACTAAGGCAGTAATTAGTTTGAATAGCAAAACGAGCTCATAATCTTGCAAAGCATCAACTGACCTCTCCACCTCTTTTTCTTCTAGGGCTCTGTCAAGTTTCACTGTAAGAAGTCTCCCCTGCAGTATGCAAATGTCAGTCCCCATACAGCTGCCTACTCTATCACTGGATTTAACCAGATTTTATTGGACAGAAAAGAACTCCTTCCAACATAAGTTTTGGCCATCTGCATATACTGATCAAGGAAGGACTGTCTGCAGGCTGCTGCTTTCAAATTCCTCAACGTCCATATCTGCTGCTACCTCAGAGCTTTCTATAGCAATGCATTGTATGTATAATATAGTATACTTCAAATTTAGAATGCTTGGGGGGCACTTCTCCTTCCACACACATGCACGTATTAGAGGAAATGTCAGTACTCTGAGAACACTCAACATAATTAAACTAGATCAAGTGCTTTAAACAGTATATACTTGAACAGAACACTTCTGGCACTACATGGGCGGAGCAAGAGGCTGGTAATAAGACAGCAAAAAAGACAAACATTTCTGATGTGTGCTGGATTCTCGTCAGGAGGCACAACTAGTCAGACTGATCACAAACCTGCAACTAAGGAAGTAAGTAGCAGTCAGCTGTAACGCTAAAGGCAGACGTCTCAGGGAAAGGCAACACTGGACTCTTGCTTTTTATCGAGAGGACCAAAATACATGTGCTCTCACAAATGCCACGTTTCTAGCACTACCTAGCCAGTACCTCTGTTAGGGGCCAAAGTTCTCATTAGGGGCACCCTATACTGTCTCTGCTGCATGCATGGGTCTCGAAAACATTCAGCTCTTCTGTATATGCCACTTTTAAATAAAACTGTTAAGTAACTTATGAAGGTGTCTGACCATCCATAACAAGGGTAACAAAAGCATTTCAGATTAGTTTGTGGATAAAGATAAATGCTGGTATGTTTAATATAATTGTTACTGGGAAGCAGCATTTCCCAAGGTTGACAGGATTTCTGTACCAACAGATCGCAAGTCCACATAATATCAAATTTACTTTCTAGTATCTAGAAATCTGTCCAACACTATGTCACTGTTTATCAACTCTAAATTGAGAAGTAGAGTACTGACATCCATGAGTGACGTGTGACCACACCCAGAGGAAATGCATGGAATGGTGCACCACAGTAGCACAGATCTCTTCCATCAGAGGAGAACTCAAGGAAAGCAAAACGTTCCCAAGACAGCTCACTCAGGGAGAATGTTCTCCTTCTCTGGCGGTTCAACAATTCTCAAGCAGCAGTCTGCAAACTCAACAAACAATGGCTCCTGCATGTACTTTTTCATGAGAGAGTTCTTCTCTTCTGCTTGATCAACTGTCAGTAGTAGCTGCCTGAGGTGTGGGTTCAGGAGCAAGCCTCTCAGTTCTTCTGATTCGCCTTTAAAGAAAAACAGATAAACAGTGCTAATCGTGAGCAGCCACAACTGTTAATACCACCCTTACTTTGCAAGTGAATTTTCAAAGCAGCATAGCAAAAGGCCAGATATCTGACATTTAAAGCTTTAAGGCCGTAAGATGGGCTGCACAATCAGGACAATCTGCAGTGCTCCGTGAAGAACCGATGGGGATCGTTAACACCTCCGTTTGCTTTGCCGAAGGCCCGCCGCCACCCCCGCACCCGGGCCGCCTTCTCCGGATTACCTAAAAGCTGGAGTTTCTGCAGCGGGACCCGATCCTGCTCGTCATCTTCCGTCAGGATGTCCGCGACCGACCAGGGGCTGCCTGCGGCCGGGGGCGCAGCACAGCTGCAGCGGGGCCGGGGGCGCCCCGTGTCCCCCCGGCCCTGCCCGGCCCGGCCCGGCCCTGCCGCCCCCCTACCTGCGTGCTGCCCGGCCCGGCC
>VXAA01007450.1:336449-364810 GCA_013399115.1 Anseranas semipalmata
GGGCGGAGCCGTGGCCAGCCCAGGCCCGGCTGAGCGGCGCGGGCGCCACCCGCGGGGCGGGCGCGGCTCAGGGCAGCCCTGCAGCTGCCGGCAGGGAGGGGCAGGCGTCATGTAGGAATCGATCGCTTACGGGTTATTTCCTCTTTAGGGATTCTGTCTGGATTTCAACTGTTACTTTTTTTTTTTTTTTAATGACAATCGCTGTGATAGACATAAATACTCTGGTTGTCACAAGTCACCTTACCAATGCCCGTATGGATGTGAATAGAAATATACATAATAAAACTACCCCAAGTTGATCTTTATCATCCGCCCTGTGGTATGCTTTGGGATAATCTCCTGATGTTAAGTTTAGGTTGAAATACGTTCAGTGAGGGACAGATGTTTGGTTTCGGGGTGAACGGTTCTTAGGGCTGGCGGCGGTCAAGCTAACAGAAAATAGTTACAGGAACAGCAGTGGTCAGAAGAAAAAATGGAGCCAGATTTATCTTGCATAACTTACATTATCCATTTAAATACCTAATTTTAATTATGTATCACTTAGTGCCTTCCAGTTCCTTAAACGAAGTGTCTGAATTCTCATTCAGACAAGAAAATCTCCCAGAGCTCTGCAGTGTAAAGAATTACAGAAAAGGTTTTTTTATGGCAATGACATAGAACACGAAGTATCCGGTTTGTTAATGTAATGGCACCTGCCTATTTGTTACATTAATGAGTTTGAAATGCTGAAACAATGGCAACAAAGCAATTAAACTGGAAATAAATCCCTGAAAACTCCAACGTCTATTGGAAGGGCTGATTTTGGTTGGATTGTGCTTGTGTGTCTGTTTTATGAGTGTGAAAACATTACCACAGTATGTACTATCACATTAATGTAATACCATCAAATAACATTTGAACATAATTTAAAACTAGAAAGACAAGATAATGTCACCAGGATCTATTCAACCAAGACTTCCAGATTTGTAACTGTGCAAGAGGAGAGAGAATTTAAGCATTGAGATTCTTCTAAGCAATATTAAGCATAAGCATTCATTTCTACTAGGATCTGACAAATTCATTAGTCCAAAGCCAGTTTCCTTTTTGGAGAGGGAGGGGGTGTGAGACCTTTTCCTTTTACAAAATACTTGGCCTTGACATTTTTATTTTGTTTTGCTTTGTACAAGAAGCTTCACTACAATTCTGATACCAAAAAATTCGAGTGAGCTTTTCTCCTAAAGCAGTTCAAGTTTCAACAGCCGTGGACTCAAGCGTGCTTCTATTTATAAGCAGAAATATGAAAGGCGTAGTCACAAATGTCTCACAGAAACACATAATGCAGCTATATACTGCAGTTAAAATTACAACAGTAAAGCAACACTGAATGCCCCCAATAAAAGATTCATCAAATATTCAAAGATACAATTCTACTGACTGTAAATGAGAAAGTAAAATTACATTTTCCCCGACAGTACCGAAAATTTTCTAGCCATTTAACTGCCTTCAAAAACATAAAAACAATCCAAAAAGGCCGTGAATCTTAGTAGCAAAGCGAGCACAGCGGAAGCGTTTCCAAACGCAAAGTAAACACGGCTAGTGGCTTTAATTCCACCTCCGAGCAAAACACCTCTCCTGTTCCCGCCTAGGGACAGCTAAAGCAGGCTGCTGAACCGCCCGGCGCGCAGCCCGCGGGCACAGCCGCAGTCCTGAGCCGAGGGCGGTCCCGGTTAGATGCTCGCAACGGTGCAGGCCTGCACACGGTTGGCGGAAAGGCATTTCAGGGACTTGAGTTTAGCCCCTAGTGTTTTGGCTTTCAGGGTGTATATTATGGGGTTTCCCAAACAGTTCATGGTTATCAGCATGGCCGTGCAGTTTCGAAAGATGTAGACGCTTGGGTAGAGATCAAGGGGGCACTGGTGGTTTGTTGCATCGAATATGACTCCTGCAAAAAAAGGAGCATAGGACACCAATGCCAGGAGCCATATAAAAATACTAGTTCTGGCAACCTGGATTTCAGCAGATTTGTAGGTGCCAAGTGCTTGTCCACGTGCTTTCATTCTGAGCTTTCTTTTCCTCAGGATGATAATGATTCTAAGGTAAGTGAACAGAGGAACAATAAAAGCCACCACAACATTGGGAATGGTGATGAAGATGAGGTAGTCAACACAAAATGGACTGTAGAGGACAGAGAGGTTTTTTTCCATATGCAAGCAGTTCCACCCCATCAATGGCAAGCAGCCCAAGAGGAAAGCAAGGATCCAGTTAATTAAAACTGCAGCTATGGAATGTTTTCTAGCAACCCTGAACCTTGTCCTGATACTTTCAGCCACAGCCAGATAGCGTTCAATTCCAATGCTTACCAAGTTATAGATGGTGGATAAAATAGATGTAGTATATAAGGCGTAAGGTGCAAGCATACCCTTAGATCCAAAGATTGTATTGTCAGGGTTGGTGATGAACAGCACTGAAATCCAAAAGCCAGAAAAACTGGTGAAGAGATCAGAAAAAGCCAAATTGCAAAAGAGGATAGAGATAGGCTTGTGCAGATCCTTTGTCGCCATTCTGGTGATGATGACTGTGCAGTTGAAGATCACAGATGTTATGTTAATGGTCAGTTGTGGGATTCCCAGTGCAAGTACTAAATAATGACTCCAAATTTTAGTATGGTTAGCAGAGCAGTTTGGGTATCCATTCATGGTGGAAAATCCTACTTTCAACCAGTAACAAAGTCTGCTTTACACATCCCATATTCTGCAAGAGACCGTACTACTACATGAGTGTTACTGCCACCTTGTTCTCCAGTTGAAAAATGAATCTTGAAGCACAGCTTCTATTGCCACATCATCATCATGACGGTGGATTAATCTTTAACCACTTGTGTTTTTAAATATTTGGGTTACCAACTCAGAGCATAGCCAACTACCATTAAGTTGCTAGGATAGCCAGAAGCGTAAAACATATTTACTATTATAGAGCTGATCTGCTTAGAGCAACCTTTATCAAGAGCAAAATTTGGCCCGTTCTTGTGAAGATAAATGATCACGCGTAGTTTAAAAGTCTTTGAAGATATTCTAAAATTGAGTGAATGTGAATTCAGCTCTAATACACAAATAGATTAGATAGATAAAGGATTAGAGAGTCAGAAAATGGAATGCAGATTTTTTTGTTTGTTTTTGTTTTTTGTTTGTTTGTTTGTTTTAGGGGGAGGGTACGCAACGGATGGCACTCAAAGAAGAACATCACTTTTTTGTCACTAACCCAGATTCCAGTTCAGGGAGGGATTTAAGCACCTGCCCAAATTCGAATCAACGTTGGTGACTTCACACAACTCATAAAGTGCTCAAGGTTGAGCATCTGTTGAAGAGCTTTGCTGGATAAGAAGTGTAATATTCCTCAGTTCTTTGCATTCAATATCTATATAAGAAGATGTCACCTTACTACCTAACCTTTACTTTGCACCCAAATATATGGTGTCTCTGGTTCTGGAGTTTATAGATCTCCAGTTTTAGTACCTCTGATTGCCCCTGCCCAGACTGGACACAAGCAATGGACAAAAATACTGACATTAAGCTAGAGATTTCTTATTTCAGTCACTACCCTAGTCACACAGCCTGCAATTTTGTTCTTAAAAATGTTGCTTTGCAAAATAATGAAAGATCCCTCTTAATACAGACTTAAGACAGCACACTTTTATGTGCTTCATAATTACATGAAGTATGGTTGGTTTTAAATCTTAACTGAAAAAGAACAGAACTTAGTTGTTTGCTGTCTCTTACTTACAGTTACAAATTGATGTGACCAACAGTGGCTATTTTTTTTAAGTATGGCTAGATCATGTCCACTGAACAAACCCCAAGCTGGTAAGCAAAATGACACAATGAAATGCAGCACTACAAAGGGACTCCAAAAAGGTAAGAGGCTCTGTCTCCACAGATATTCTTGCGCTTGGGCCTACAGAAAAACTCAGTACTGAGTATTGGAGTACTCAGAAGATGTCAGACTACACCTATAATTGCACATATTTTCTTTCTTTTGTGTAAATCAGAGGTACTGATACTCTATGAGAAAAACAAACAAAGAAAAACCTAATGAGATGTCGAATTAACTTAATTTTTCAAAAGCAAATGCAGGAGAATGGCTTAACTCTTTATTAGAGTAGCTAGAGTGGGGACTTAAGATGCTTAAGCAGTTCTAAAAATGCCACTTTCTCCCCTTAATTCTTGGATGAGAACATAGCAAGACAATGACAGACAGCTACACTCATACATTGTTATAGGACATTTTGTATTTGATTTTTTTTTTAAAGTTAATCTATAACTTGTACACTAACAAAGCAACATAACATTACTGTATCTTTTCTTTCTCTGTCTTTTTAAATGTAAATTATTTTTGAGAACTAAGTTTAAAATATGTGAGACGAAAAAATATTCTTTGGACATACATTTAAGTCTATCAGACAGCAGAGGGCACTACTGTAACAAACAATTATCTACAGTATACAGTGGGGAATATGGCAGTCTTAAAATACTGGAGAAGTTTGGGTGAGCAGTAAGTACACCGTGTATCAATGGGAACAGCATGGATATTTTTTCTGCTCAGAAGTGGCTGCTTTTGTTTCCTAATGCTCCTCTATGCCACCCCATGTTTGATTCAAAACACCCATATACAGAGAGACCTCTCCAACACGCTCTAGCTGCTACCTGGCATTGAGCTGCAACTGAGCAGTGAGTTTTTGCAAGCTTGCTGTTAGTAAAAATATCCAAGTGAAGCCATGTCACTTACAAAGTTAGTCTGAATGAATTTGCATGGCTCCAATTAAGTGGGTTTTGTTATTGGTGGTGATGGTTTAGTTCGTGTTGTTGTTGTTGCTTTGTTTTTTCCCTTTACTGGGATTCTAACAAAGGATTAATTTGTATTAGTAATAATTTTATACTGTGATATTGAAACAGTAGCTCAGCTATGCTTACGGGCTTTCCATATTCAGTTGGTGACGTCTGGTCAGTATAGCAGCAATTTCAGCTCTCAAACTGTAAATCTGTGAACAATACAATAGCTCTGTCAGAATTTTCAACATAAGAAATTCGTGCAAAATTGTTGGGCTTAAAAACGAAAAAAAATTTCTATTAAAGTTGAAGTTTATGAACATATATTATGGTTGGTGTGCAATTAGTATGCAATTACTATATATTAGAAATACTTTATACAGGTAAGTAATAGGTATTTCAGATGGTCTCAAGGAAGTCCAAAGAATGATTATATAGAATAAGGGCTGAGAATTGATTAACCAAGTCTGTTGTTTTATTAATATCCTATAAAATATTCTTCTCAAGTGTCACAGACAAGGCATTCTCTGAAATCCACCTCATACAGATTTGTCAGCCACACCTTTGGTGTGAGGTTGCTGCTGAACAAGGTCCCTACTATTTCTGTCACCTTCTCAGCACCAGCACCACAAGTCAACAACTCCTTTTAATAACAGCAAGTGAGGCAGCAAGTAACACACAGCACAGATGAACATCTGTCAGGAATAGCAGTGGACAACAGACCAAGCCACAAGCACTCCTGATCTCTTCCAATTACTTTTTCAATGGCTCTGTGAACTGATGGAGGGTCTGAGGGTTGTGACGAACTGCAGGCTACCCACAAAGTATGACATATTCAAAAATATCCTAATTACTTAGAAAAGTATATCTATGAACTTGGGCTCTAAAGTGCCCTAGATATTCCTGAAAATGCTGCTTGAAATTTCTCTAATTTGAAAAGATGGTGTTCAAGGATGAAACATTGTATGAGGTCAGAATGCAATTAAAAATAATATCGAGTAACATAAAAAATCTTAATCTTGTAATCTTAATTCCCTAATGTAATTGCATAAAATAGTATAATATTACTAGATTAATGGATACAATATTATTATGGAAATATTTTTTTTTAATATGCTTCAATACAAAAACAAAAAACAACACAGATTTGTATATCTCAGCTCTCTATAATAAAGTCTGAGCTCTCAACAACATAGATGAAAGGTAGTTTCAACTGCAAGCAAACACTGTGAAAGGTAGAGGGCTATTGTGTCACCAAATCTGCATGTGTAACAATGTCTATGCAAGGTGATTCTTATCATTGCGTATTCTGGGAACTTGATAATCTTTTTGTACTTGTGCTCACAGCACACCTGTGAGGAAAGAGTGTTATCTACATTTTACAGATGGGAAAAGAGCAATCAAATTATTTGCTTAAGATCACACAGAAGTCCGGTATGGACAGAGCTGAATCTCAGGCTAACCCTTTAAACACTGGCTGTACCTTGCTGTTGGTAAGTCTCTGATTAATATTTACCTAGATTTCACCCTCTACACCACTCTTTTTAGTACTATAACTGTTTTTATGTTTCTTTATCTGAATGTCCAAATTGCTACTGTTTTGATATTTGTCATGAGTGAGACATGGCATTACTTTATTTTGCTAAAAAAAAAAGTCCCAGCAATAATGTACTTTTCTTATTGACACCTCCTTTTGCCCTAGAATCTATAAGTTCAATAATAATTATCCTAAGATTATGCCTGTGGAGAAGACAATAACCACTGAACATGCGAAAGAGATTGAGAAAGAGATGCACTAAGCCTTGGGGCTGAATTTTTAATGACCATTCATTTCAAGTAGCCCTTCTGGAAAGTCTACCTTCACACAGCTGAACTTGCAGTTTCAGAAATGCCCAGAACCTGCAGTGCTTGGGCTTCAACAGGAATCACAAGTGTTCAGCAGCTCTCAGAACAACAAGCCCCAGCTGTGACATGCCAAAGTTGATTTCAAAACAGGAAATTAAGTGCAGGAGCTGAGACTCTTAGTTCTGTGCAGTAACCCTTGGACATCATACACTTTTACCTTAACACTATGCAACAGCAATGCTCTTTATGCTGATAATACCCCGAGAAACCTGAGTTATACCTGACACTACAGGAGAAAAAGGTGCATCCATGTAATGAAAAGGAGTACTCCATAGCACAATCACACTACAGCTGATTTGGTGCTACCTTCAAAGTTGTGTACACACACTGTACATATGAGAAAAACAAGGCACTGAAAGGCAGTTTCTTTCCTGCCAGACATCCAATTCTTACTTCCATGCCTGGCACACCAGACCTTGTTTGTTGTGAAGTGCAACAGTTCGACTTTCTCCTCAACTGCCCCTGCACTCCAACTACACGCTTTACCAAGCTGCAGACAACACATAACCTGACTCAAAAACTACAAGGGAAATGCAGGCTGGCTAAGTATTGAGGAAAAATAATTCTTGTTTGCCATGACCTTCAGCAAAGCCTTGAGACAAGAATACCCGCCCACACAGTCTTTCAATGGGCATCATGAGGCCTGCAAATAAAGAACATTCAGGAAAGGGAGTAGTACAAATAAGGAGCCTATTTATCCAATTTATGTTTTAATTTATGTGGATTAAAGTCTTCCTCTTTGGAGAGGAAGACACAAATGGTATGTATGATCTCCTTCCAAGATTTTTCTTGACATGTTTTCAAAACAGAAAGCTCTCCGCTCTTCCTCCACCCACTCTCTTTGAGGAATTTTTGCATTACAACTATGCTTTCATGGCCCTCACCAGGAGCATAAAGTGAAGACAATTATCAGGCTTGAATGTCTCAGACTGCTATTTAACAATATGTTAATGACAAGCCACAAAATAATGGCAAGGACAACCCTGCAACCTCATCCCTCCCTCACCCCCCCCATCTTTGCAGTCTGAACATCTCTCTGAGATGTCTGAACAGTTATTTTAAATTTTGAGGAACTTGTATTATGCTGCTAAAGGGAGGCAAACATTGATAAACGTCTGAAACCAAAGTTGTATGGTAAACAAAAACTTCTACCATTAATTTACACGTGAAGAAGCCAGAATGTATCTTATCCCTTTAGATATGAATGAGTCCATATAAATGGCATCTTCCTGCTGAACTAAACACCTACAGAGGCGCAATAATTACTCCTGTTACAAGAAAGCAAAGGTCAGAAACATACATGCTTCAAAACCGAGCAAAATAACTAGACAGGCTGTAAACTCCGAGCTAAATATTCAGCTTAGAGACACCCATCCTTCAGAATACATCTTCATAATTCTAACACATGTTGAGTTGCACTCTGTGGGTGTTTTGTCACTCACCAAACAAAAACTACTCATCCACATAAAGAATGGTGCTTTACATCAGAAATACTGGGAAAAGGAGAGAAGTTCGGCTTTATTAATGATGACATCACATAATACAGGATCTAATCCTCAAGTACAGACTGAAACTGATAGTACGCAGTTAATGCACCAGAACTAAGCCAAAGACCGAATAAAGAGTCATTGCAAAATGCTTCTAAGTACTCCACTGGAAATGACCTCATATTAGAACAAGGTTTCCCAGCAGAACAGTCAGGGAGAAGCATAGCCAACCCATGTTTTTCACATGAAAGATGAAATCTTAACGTTTCAGGTTCACCAACAGTTACTGCTCATGAAATTCCAGATTTCCTGTCCAGTAGTCAGGGAACTAATAAATTACAACACACAACCAATGTAGAGTATTTAGTGTGTTCTCTCACTCTGAAGGGTAGGTTTCTCAATCACCCAGACACTAATCATGAAACTCATCTGTGTTTTATATCTCTTGGAAGTACTTCCCTCTCTCACTGCAAGGACGGTTCCTCCCAGGTCAGCTCGTCTATGAACAGGATTTGGACTCAAGTCAGTCTCACCTTGACAAGCCTTAGATCTTCCTTCTAAGAGCACCGGGTCCGCCCTGCTCCCCAGCACAAAGAGCTGTGCCACCATCTTGACTTTGGCTGGGACTCTAATGCATTTGGACCGTGGAGTCAGATCCAACCTGCTCTCATCCCCTCCTCTCTGTGCTGCAGGGGCACAGAGGGACAGCAGCCGCCCAGCTGGAAGGCTACGCACAGCTCTGGGCTTCCTCCCTTACAGCACATGGTAGGATCATTTGGCTCAGACACATGTAAGCTTCATTAGATGTCACGTCAGTCCCTCTGAATGTCCTGTGAAGCCCTTTTAGTAGTAGCACGCTATGGTCAGGTCTCACGCATTTCAGAAACCAAGCTGAGGGGAACATCTCCAAAATCTTTGCTGCTGTACTCCACAACAAGGCTACAAACTAAGTGCAGTTTCCACTGTTTTTGGTATTCCCACCTGCTCTTATCTATCCTGTTGGACACAACTGCAATCATTATGTCAAAAAAAAATAAAATAAATAAAATAAATAACCTTGAGTTAAATGATCTGTAATAAACTCCCTGCAAAACTTTGTCTCTTAGCTTCTCTGACCCACAACTTCACATGTATTAAGGTCCAATGTCCAAAGGCCTTTGTGGAAAACCCACCTACACTGCATTTCCTTGTGAAAATATTCATAGGTGCAAAGATGTCGGTGAGAACTGATAACCAAGCACTGATTAGGTAAGTTTGTTCAGTTAAAAAATGGAGATCAAATTATGTCTGTCCTGCTTACTTAGATTATAAGCTTTATAAGGAAAGGGAATGTCTTTCACTGAGTCTAAATACACTTTCTAGCAGAAATTAAATCTAAAGATTTAATTAAACATGACTGCAGTGCAAATTATTACCACTTTAATAATGACAGGCTGGAAGGTTTACAGAAGGAAAAAAAAGAACGAATCCTGAATTTCAAGATCAAAATTTTTAACCCTCAGATATTTCAGCCCTAAACAGAGGGGTTTCAGGAAGCTCTTAGCTTTCAGGCAGCTAAACACAGGTAGAGTGAAAAAATTTTATCAACGAGCTTTAGATAAGCTCCCACACTGAAGACCACCCCCAGAAAAGAAAAAGAGAAAAGCCCAAGAATAAAATGCCTCATACATGCCCTTGGAGGCTGGCACCTGACACTGCCATGTTCACACACCCATTTCTCTCTACGTGCTCAGCATGCACCTTGCTTAGATAGCTCCACAGAGATTGCCGAACTAGGAAGTTCAAAAATGCAACAAATTCCCTTATTGTTCTTGTCACTGCAGTAACTATTTATCTTAGCACCATGTGCTAGGCAAATCATCGCCTATTCATGTTTTAATCTACCTAATCCAGGATGGAAAAACACTACCCAGCAAATCTTCATTGTTGGAATGTTATTTATAGCCATCCTTTTTATGAATAAAGACCTGCTCATAAGTCAGCTGTCAGATTTCCCACTGTTATTACAGTCCTGATCCTGTGCGACCCCACTACTAACACCGTAGTGGCCATACCCTTCACCTGGGAGCCCGCAGCTGTTGGTAAGGCACAAAGCACTTACTAGGCTCCTTTTTTAATTTTGCCCTCCGCAGTGACCAAGCTTGCTCAGTGCAGCCAACATAATGCCACTCCACAACCTTTACACCCCTTCATGGAGGGGCACTAGGTCAAGCAGCCTGCTCTTCCACTTACACCCAGCCCAGGATTTGGGTTGCACACCCATGGACAGAGAAGCATTTGGGGGAAGGGGAGAAGTTGTACTCCCTCCTTTGTTTTCCTCCTCATCTGTATCAAAATCCAGCCCCAAATGAAAAATAGAAAACATGTGTGTAACAGAAACTATAGAACAAAATGTAGCAGTGGCACTTTTGTGTGCACACCTTTGTTTGTTGAACATAAAGCCTGAATTGCACTGAATCAGGCACATGGAATTAAAGTGTTCAGATAGGAAAGCAAAGGGGACAGAAAAAAAAAAAAATCTGTATCTTATACTATAGTACCAGAATCAAGAAAGTTAAGAAAAAGTACTTAAAGGGGGGAAAAAAAAAAAAAGAAAAAAAAGTGTGATCTTAGTTAATCCACTAAATGCAAAATCATATGTAAGTAAAGTGCTGGCATGCCACCTAATAAACCTTTCCTGTTAACTGCACACAGAAATCCCATTTTTCAGTCTCACCAATCTGCTGCTTGGAGGGTTGCTGGGTAGGGTTTGGGGGGGAGGAGGGATTTTGTGTTTGTTTGTTTGTTTGTTTCATTGGCTTTTTTTGAAACAAAAAGCTAACCTGAATGTACAAGTTCACAATTAATCTGAAAGTCATGTGGGCTGTCAGACAGAATGCTACCAGTAAATAAAAATGTAACATTTTACTCATAGTTTTGTAGATGTGCATAGGTTGCAAAGCATTAGCTATTCACTACAGGATAGTTGTTTGGTGTTAGAAAACCCTATTCCTTTTGCCATTCCTTTTGGAGAAATGAATAAATTTAGGCAAATCAGGAGTAGGGTAAATCTGGAGAAATTACAAAGGGGAGGAGTTCACCTTCCTGGCTATGGCTTTCAGGTCTGTCCAGGACTACTTACTCCAGTATAAAACTGAGAGCAGAAATATGATCACATACTAAGAAGTCTAATCAATTCTGGTTTCAACACTGAGCCTATTTAGAATAGATAATGGAATTGCTGTTCCTTGTTCTGTTCTCTGTGCACATTCTCAAGACAGAGGCACTAGGTAAGTCCTTGCCTGCTCTTTCTAACCCCATATACCAAGGTTACTCTTATTTATGATTTGTTTCTGAGTGTCGGTGCCTACAGGGCAAACTCTCTAGTTCTTCTATATGAAAAAGAAGAATGTTTTATTTGTTTCTCTGCCTTTCTCATTTGTGGGAAAATACCAAATGCAGATTTCTCTCAAGAATGAATGTTTTTTTTTTTTTCCACCTTTAGAGATTCTAGTTGCCTTACTCCTCCAAGAAAAAACAATGGGGTTTGACTTGATCTCTATGGTTACTTATATATGTAAATTCAAAAAAAAATTAACAAACAAGTAAAATATTTTTTGTCCATAAACTTCTTAAAATTCTGAATAGCTTGTTTCAGATTTCTACTCATATTGCTTTGCCATTTATGATATAAGATTAAATTCTTATAGTTGCTTACTGAGAGAGAAAGAACAATATGTCTTTTGCTGCATCAGCCCGGCAGATGCATCTATTTTTGCACTCTGTGCACTATGTACATAACTGCACTATGCACTTATGATGACTAGATTAAATAACAATCAATAATTAGTATTGAAAAATGCAGAAGGTATTTTTATGCTTCTGTTAGATCAGCAATGCTATAACATTGAACAAATACCCTTTCCTATGTGAATATTAGCACACAGTCTCAAAATTAAAAATAAACACTGCAGTCCTTAGTGGTAATGAACGGTCTATTGTTTGCACTAAAATAGACTAGACTAGCATTAAGAGAAAAAAAGAGATACAAAATTATCAGAGGTATCAGAGGGAAGCACTGCACCAAGAGCCTATTAAAGGGACATGGTTTTAAAGCAGCTCAAGATTCAGTTGCCAGACTTAAAGTAACAGAGGTCTGAAGTGCTCAGAAAGTGCCTTGAGCATTGCATAAACACTGGGGTAATAGGGGTGTTTCCCACATTTTATTTCTCTATTCTTAATTAATCCTCCATATCCATGACTCAGTAGCTTACATTTTCCAGATTCATACCTTGCAGTTCAAATACCCCCTTCTTCTCTAGTGCGTATGTTGTAGGTGTTCTGTCTCTGGAGGCTTCCCACATGTGCTACAGGTACACAGACACAGAAAGAACCTTTGCTCTTCCAAAGTCTACAACTATTGCTTGCTTGATAGAAATTGATTACTGATTAATTAACACTTAGCTAAATTTACTGCTCTGTTAAGGCATTTATTACAGGATTTTAGAAGAACACTTAGAAAACCCATATAGGTTTATTAAATTAGCATTAGTAGTTAGTGTTTTAGCAGAAGTAGTAGTACAGGGAACGCATGTAATATTTTTTGTTGATTTTTTTTTTCCAACCATGATGATTTACACTTTCTTCTCTATGTAGAGGCAAACAGCACAGTCATTAATGCTCAAGAAACCTGCTCTCCTCCCACCTTCCTTTTTAAACTTTTTTCCAAGGTAAAAGCTTCACAGGATACATTATACTAAGTTAAAGTCTAGACATTTTAAGAAACCATGACTTTTGAGCATCAGCCCAAATTATTTTTTTGAAAGTATCTTTTTTTTTCTAAAAACAAAAACAAGAACAAAAAACAACAACAACAACAAAAAGGGGGAGGGAATGATTTCATTTCTATCTTGCCACTTTTCAGAACTACTTTGAGTGATACCCGTTTATTGGCTCATTTAACATACCTGCAACTGTGGCTGTTTTTCTACTCTGAGTAGCCTCACAATTCACACACTTAAATAGTCAACATAGATGGTTGCTAGTCTTTTAAGTTGCTTTCAGCCTTGACCTATCTTCATAGCATAGCAACTATTTTTAAAAATTATTACTAATAATCCTTATAAAGAAGCAAGCCTCATTATCCCTAGATCACCAAATGGAAATTGAAGCACATTGGTACGGCCCCCTGCCCAGAGACCAACCACCAGCAGGAGGAGAGACTATCTGTCTTGAAACTCTGTTCAGCATCTCATCCACTGATTTATATGGATCTCAGCATATTCCGTTAATAGTGGCATCGAGGCACCTCAGATGGCTTGCTTGGTTCTTTGAGATCAGTGAGCCTCTGGAACTGCTATTAGACAGGCAGAAGTGAGGTAAAATGTCTGCAGTGTTCCAACAGGAACATTCCAAACCTTTTGAGACAGGGGTTTTATTAATGGTAAATTCAGTCTAGTGCCATGCAGAGAACAACAATTGTAGAGGACAGTAATACACTTCCATCTAGAAGTTTTGTAGTGGAGTTACAGCCAGCTCCATGCATTACTGAAAAATAATTTTCTTTAAGAGGAATGGAATGAACCCTGACATTATCTCAAATTAGTTACCTTGTCTATCTCAGTACAGATGGACTTTTGATCTCAACTTATGATTGTTACGCAGGATATATTGCTTAGAGTTTCCTTCTCTTTCTTCGCTGGACTCATTCAAGCTTCCAAAATATATTTAAAACCTTATCTGTGTCTGCCTACCATTGTCCATACATATCAGTGTATGCCATCATTGTCAGATCTGCTGTATGCAAGAGGAAACAAGAGGTTGCATTTTGTAAGTTGCTGAGTGTGCACTGAGAGCAAGAAACACCTACTAATACTGCTCTGTGCTCTCCCCTCTCCATATAGCTACAAAAAGCTGCGTAGGCAGGCTTCAGATGGCAGGGAGTTTTCTAGCTCTATCATTTGTGCTGAACCAGTAACAGCACTTAGTACTCACTATCTTCAAAACTGAAAAAAATTTACTAACAAACTTTCCCATTAAACACGGAACCTGGAACTAAATTCTAGCAGATAAACTCTATAAGAGGGACTGTTATAGTCAACAGAGGTGTAGCTTTAGATAAGATCAGCCACTGTCATGTTCACTGTCGTATTTGGCTTACAGTTGGAGGGGTTTTATGGATGACAAGAATGGACACAAACTGCTTGACCAGGATATCTAAGGATGCAAATCCTGTAAACTCAGAGTACATTTATTTCTTTCCATAGCTTATGATGAAGGCACAAAGGGGTATTGCATTGTAGCAATTTCATTCTCATTCTCTCTTTGACATTAAAATTCAGCAAAAGACAGAAAAGTACTTGTGGCAGAGAAGCAGATGAGACAGAGAGCAGCTCTTCATTTAGCTGTAACAGACTGTTTTGTTTCGGGGAGACAGGGAACCAAAGATAACAGGCAAAGAAACATCGCGTATTACTGGAAGACTCCTGAAAGGCAGCTATAAGACAGCATTAGAGCCATATATGGAATAAACTTTGAAATATTTTTAACTTTTTACATTTCTGTAGCCAGCCAGGTATGGCATTCGGATATATCTGCATTGCACAAATGGATAAATTTGTGTCGGAACAGGAATGCCTTGGTTCTTCACATTAGTCTATGTGTGAAGTTATTCAAGGGTGTGTACTATGCAGTCATACTTTGCTGTAATTTAAATTCATCTGCAGATCCTGACTTCCTCTTAAAGAATTAAACTTGTAAGTATATAAGATCACCTCTGCTGTCTCCATTGCATATGAAACCAAAAACTGCCCCTCAACCCCATGCATTACTGTCTGAACTGCTGAGGAGTGATTGCATATAGCATGTAACAATGAGTGACTGACACCCCAGGTGACACAAATCCTGCTTTGTTATATTTGTGTTGCACCTAAGGCAGTAGGAGCTGAGGTTCTTGAGCAGATAGACTTTTTACTAGGTTTATGCATCCAAGGGCATCATAGCTACAAGTTCAAAAAACATTGTTCACTAGTTTGCAGCCTGTTTCTGCTGACATGCAACGAGTGGGCAATTTTCTATATACACAGTGGACCCAAACACATAATTAATGCTCAATTTAAGGATCAACCTGACCAGAGTGAGTACACCACATTGATAGCAATTTGTATTAACTCACTATTGACCTGATCCTCATGCAGAACTGCAATGTGCTGCATTACCTTGTCCTTCTCCAGCATTCAAGCCAGGGTGCCTTCCTGCTGCTCTTCCCTTCAGCTCTATGGCAAGGAAAGGAACATCGTAGAAGCCATTCATAGGAGCCATTCACAGGTGACAAGTGACATTACTGCAGCTTACAAATTATTCTTCTTTCCCCTACAGCAAAAGATACCAGCATAAGAATTAGAATATCCTTTATACGATGCAAGTTGTGCAACAATACTTAAACTTGGAATCGTGGCTTCTTATAGACCTTACATTTAGATTTTGAAAACTGAAAGCAGACAAACATTTTCAGAGACAGCTGCTGCTGTGAGACACTGTCCTCTTAGCTGTCCAGGTAACCAGTACAAACTGTTTGGTCTTCAAGGCATGCTGCAAGGTCCAGTTTCTCAGCCAGGTATCTGTCTCCATGCAAATATGTTTTTTTTTTTTTTTTTTTTTTCCCCTGTTTGTGGAGATGCTTTGTTAATAAGGTGCATAACATATGAAATGGCCTGCTATTAGATTACTAGTCACGTTTCTAGCCACAGGATCAGTCATCATAAATCCAGCACAGAAGACTACAATGAGGACAGTAAAGCCAGAAAGTAGTTTGTTTTAATTAATTTTTAAAAATATTTTAAAAGGTATTTATTGAATTTTGTTTGACACTGCCTCTGTGGCAAAGCAAAATACCCCACAGAAGCAAATCACCTTAGCCCTGGATACTCTGTTCTTGTTAAAAGCCAGCTTCCTTTTTTGATACAGCAAATTTACGAGGACACATATATATGACAGAGGCTTTGACAGTATCACAGGTCACAGCTGAAATTATTTTCCTCACTCTCTGACACAAAGGAAGTAGTTTGCAAGTGTTTATAGAGCAAATCTAGAATCCTCTCAACCTCTTTAGATCCTTCCTTTAGCTTGTATGTGTTACAGACTGAGACCTCATTGAGCATGTGATTTATGTATACATGTGCAAATTATAAACACCATGCTCAAAACAGATGTAGTTACTTGTAATGCTTCATTACTACAATAAAGTTTATCTTCAAGTCTAAGCCCCCATAATGGATTGGAAGGCGCATATATATATATGTATATCTTTATGAAAAATAAAATTTCAAGGCAAAAATGAATAGAAGAGATCACAAACGTTTGCTTTTACAAGGTTAGAGATACACGTATCTAAAGATAAACATTTGGAACTGATTTTGCCTGTCAAAGTGGTTGATCAGGACTTCCTGAGGATGTGTAATACTTAAAAATATATAAATAGACAGAGATATATATGCTTAGTTTGTGTTCAGCAACCTCATTAATTAGGAAGACAGACTTAGATTCCACTTGCTCTTAAGTTGTTTGGTCTTTTGTACTAAAGATAATAAGTTTCACAAAGCCAGCTAAAAATAGAACTAGCCCAACACAAACCAAAGCTAAAAATATACTGCATGCAAAACTAGTGTTTGTAATTTTCATGGAAAAGGCCAGCCTTCCCTCCACTACAATGCTGCTGCTTACAGCAGGCTTTAGGGATGAGTTTGAATTAGGTGGACACCAGAGCAGTAAAGAGAACTCTGACATTCAGGGGCGCCTGGGTTTTCTGAGAAGCAGGAGTGCAGTGGGAGCATTATCAGCTGTGAGTCTCAGAAAACAAGGAATTGTCAGAGAGGACATGGCTGAAAGAGGGTGATGAGATCTAAAGAGGCAAACAAAGGAGTCAGTCAGTGAAAGAGAGAGATTTTAACTAAAGAGCAACAGAGGATATTCTTACTGTCTCAGTACTTTGGCTGTCAGTGGCATAAAGGTTCTCCACACTTCAAGAGTTTAAGTGTGTTTAACAGAAACAGCTAACAGTCAGTATATAAAATTATTAGATTTACAAGCACTTTATTCAGAAGGTCAAAAACTGTTCCAGTAACTCTCTTCTGCAGAAGAACAAATTAAAAGGGCGATTTTCATCTAGCTTGAGCACCACCTGTCTCTCTGCCCCGAGTCAGAGGAGATGTGGGCTTCCAAGCAGCGGCCCAGCAGGTCCAAGTAGGGCAGTAAGCAGGGGACAAGTAGGACAAAGTAGATTTAGGAACTGTTATAGAATTCAGGCAATCTGACCACAGTCCAAAGAGCTTAAGGGTCTTTTCCTAGATCACACAATAGCACATTAGCAAACTGCTAACACCCTGGCTTCCAGCCAGAAGCACTGTCCTCCATCCAGCTGTGTAAGTGAACAGAAGAGGGAGTTCTCAACTGAAGGAATTTTTCCCTCAGGCTTCCAAGCTAGGCTTGATAGCTAAAACAATTGAAAACATTTACAATAAAATGAAAACAATACGTAATTGTATTGTTTTGCAGCTGTTCTGGTGCCAAGAAACAGCTTTAGTCAGGAAACCAGTTGTAAATTTGACAAGGAAGAAGCAGAGATAAGTAGGACGGCCAAGAGAGACTCCCTAAATTTAACTGTCTTGAACTTTGTGAAGGAAGAGGAGGCCTTCAGCCCAGTTCAGCCCTGCTCTAAACTAAAAGCCAGTAAAGTCAAGGTGACACCTATTATATGGTGCATTGAGACTTAAATCAAGACTCATAGTGCAAGAGTCGGATATGGATGATAACAGAGCAATTTCTAGGCATATATGTATACTGAATGTGTGTGTATACTGAATGTATACTGAATTATATTACTTCCAATGGTGACAACAACACAAAAGTCTCTATTTAATGTCAATAAGGCAAGGAGCTTTCAGAAATCCTGGCTAGTATTGAATACTGTCCTAAGTAAAGTATGGATGCTCATGGCTTAACTCACAAGCTAATAAAATCTATGGGAGTAATCTGTAACAACCCCTAGGGCAGCTGATATCAGAGCAATGGTTTCAGTATTCAACTGCAAAAACACAAACAAAACCCACAAAACAAACAACAAAACAACAACAACATTCTGCTGCATTTTTCTTGGCAATAAAATAAACAACATGAAAAAAAACAGGGGAGCTGAGGTTTGCCTGAAAGAGGAATGGAGTCAGAAGAATGCAAGAAAGGCACTTCAGAGAAAGAGAGGGGAAAGACTTGGCAGTGGAAAGGTGAAGGGCAGGTTGTCATGAGATGGGACAAAGGATGGATGAAGCAAGAACAGGAATTACAGATTATGAAGGAACTATTTGAATGCTGTAAATACTAGGGAGGGAAAAGAATTGTTTAGGGTGGTTCAATGATATTTCTAGGAGTGATGGGATGCAGATAAGCAAGTGGAAAATGTAAGCTATTAAACAGGAAACATTTCCTGACAGTGAAGTCTAATAGACTGTGGAAAAGTCTCCTGCGGGAAGTGGCAGGAGCCGCTTAGACAATTAAAACTAGACTAGACAACATACCTTAGGGCATAATCATACCTCAGACCACAGACAATTGACTGGATGTGACAAGTATCTTTCCTACTTGCTCCAGAAATGAAGTCTGGGGAAAAAAAAAGGACCATTGTAAATGCAAGGTCCATATACACAGGGAGGAATCACACTTGACTCAAACAAAATCCTAATACAAATTTTCCTTGTAAGCGACACAGGGTATGGCAGTTTGGTTTTTCCTGAGCCGTATCTACACAAACATCCTGTTCTCTAAGGTTACACTACCACCACCAAAAAAAGTCTCATTCACAATAAACATTAATTCATTGTTTGCTCAGGCATTCTGCAATGTTTAATTGACTCATGGTTTAAGTTTTAACAGCTTTAAGGTCCTTTTTCTAATGAATTGTTGAATTTACACCCTGCTCTATTTCACTGATACCATCCAGCTTTCTAAACCACAACTATGATAACTACTTGACAGAAAGCCACTAATTCTTTATTAGTTTGTAGACATTACGAGTTTTGCAAAAAGCCTGCAAAAATTAGACACTGTTTATTTGGTGTAGGTTTCATTCAACAGGAGAAAGGAAGAATTCTCGTGAGTGCTGGATGTAAGGCATCTGTACCACCAGAAGGCTGGACTTTTATGTTATTGTTTTAAAAGTTTTTCTCCCCAGCATTTCGAAGTGCAGGCTAAAAGATTTTTAGTGTGCTTGTGTTTTGATCTATTAAGACTTGACTGAAATCCACAAGCTTATTTTAGAGAACCTGCCAAACACCTACCAGATGGTAATAAGTTTTGTGGTCGCTTTTCTTGAGGAGGCTTGACTCAGACTCAGCAATGAGGGGCTCCATAACCCACTCCTATTTCACTCCTCTGATACGGAGGCACTGTATCAGGACCACTGACACTACCATTTGGCAATAGTTATTCTTACTCAGTGCTTTCCTTGGTCTTTGATTTTCGTGCTTCTACAATAATGGTCTAAAAGCTTCACAGTCTTGCACCCAATGAACAAAGTACTTGCTGCACTTAATCCTATTTGTGAATCATATTGACCGTAAAATTTAATTTGCATTGCAGTAGTGCTTTGAAGTCTAATTCATGATCACACTCTCATTGTGCAAGGCAGTATACAAACCCAGAACAGCAAACCCTGTTCCAAGAATTTACAGTAAACAGGTTGGAATACATCAAATGACCTTGATTTCTCACCTCGCAACTCTCCTTTCTGGTCTAAGTCACATCCCAAAGAGTTTGAGTCAAAATCTTCCCAGGTAGTTAACTTCTCATGCCGCATAAATGCTACCACCTTTAAACATTTGCAACCAGATCATTTCCACAGCGCAACATTTTTTCCCCTGAAGGTTCATGCACTTATAACTTGCAAAGAAAGCCCACTCCTGATCACAGGGTGCTCATGCATATGCATATGCTTTAACAACATAGCCACTGGGCTAAAGCAGTGTCCAAGAACATGTTTGCAGTCATTCATCTATGCAAACACTAACACATATGAAACACAATCAAGCATTGTGAAGATTGGCTTACCTGGTATTTGCTAGGCATTTATTGATTAAAATATCGGTTAAGGCACCTGGTGACATTCTGCGCTTGGAACTTCTGGTTCTACTTTCCCAGTGAAGATAAGAAATCACTCAATGCTGCTGAAGATCTGGCCACGGGCTTGTGTACACAGGCCTGAAAAAATGCAACGATCAATTTTAGAAATGGCAGGTTTTAAAGCCAAGCTTTGTAGATGTTTAGAAGTGTGTCAAAAAATAAAACTTTGTTGAAACTAATTTTTTGATAATTACAAAATATTAATGAAATGACAATGTAGCAATCAATACAGTTCTTACAGTAAGAACGTAGCAGTATTCTTTATTTTTCTTCTCAATATTACTAAACATTTGCTAAACTAGAGTATGAGTCAACATTATTTGTAGTTTTCAGCATAAATTTATTTTTTGTGAGAGATGAACTTAACTAGTATCATTTTTTCAAGAAGATTAAATTCATTACCACATCCAAGACACCCTCTTTGTTACTATAGCTAGCCACATCTTACATCAAGGTTCTATTTATAACTTTTTCTAAATACTTAATAGAAGAATGGCACTGCTCTGTTATTGATATGAAGATGAGGTGTTAAAAGCGGTTATGAGCCTTCCAGCATATGTGTTATAAAAGGTCACAAATTATGGTAATTAGCAGTCTAATGACATGTAGGACTCCATAACAATGCCTGTAAATTGATTAACCTACTTACTAAAATGTATGTCATTTACTGATAACAAACAGAAACTATAACATTAATCGTGATTATAAGAGTTTTTGAATTGTTATTGATCAAAGTTAAATAGGCAATTAAAGTCCTTTTACAATTTATTACTGTCATAAATAACCATTGAAACATGGTGCTATAAACAAAACAGTCCTTACTTTCCTGAGTAGATCGACTCAGAGTTAATTTAAATCAGCTCTCTTTGCTGAAGCCAAGGTTTCAAAAACAAATTATTTAGAACTACAACCCATCCAGAGTCTAATATTTAATGCTACCACAGTTTTTGGAAGAAGTATTAACAGGTGTGAAGTAATTCGTTTAAGACTAGAAGGAGATCTAGAAAGAGGACAGAGCTGCCTGCTGCAGACTCCGACCAGCTAGACTCGCCGGACGGTGTGCTCCATATTGCTAAGAAATCTCTAGCAACAAGTTAAAGAGTTATTTACAAAAAAACATTCACCTTTTACCAGCCATTGTCATTTATATGTTTAAGAAATTAGACTTCTTATTCTAATAATATTGGTCAGACTAAGCCAAAAAGTTGTAGAAACTTTATGGCCTGTCATAAGTTCATCGCTCCCTAAGGTTCGCAAGTTGTGAGCCAGTTTCGCATCTGCTTTTTTGGAGGAACAATTTGTACAGTTTTTCACTCATCTAATTTTGAATGTCTGATTTTTTTTCTTTTCAGTTGGACACCATTGGTGCTATCAGTCACAGAAGTATGAACTACCAAGCTGTGAAGGTACTGGTAAACAATTTATTTCTATAACCACATTAGTGTTTGGACTCTTCTGTTTTGCAAAGGGCCTCTTTATGGAAATAATGCAAAAATGCGTACAACAGCATTTGATGCTGCATGATCATGTTATAAGTAAACAGAAGTACTAAATAGAAAACCTAAAGAAAGATATTTTGAAAATGTCAGTGCTTGCTCTATTCATTTTGCTTTAGTGAAGGATAATGCTACAATTATAAAAATATACTCCCGAGGTAATGATCCTAGCAAGTTGCATATAAATATCTATTTAAATTCTTAAGGACGGTTATAAAGACCCTAATGTTCTACCTACAACTGCACCTTTTATTTCACCAGCGGTATCCATATAGGCTGTCGGCTCTCTTGCTCATCCTCGTGTCCAGCCCAGCCCTCCCTGGACCTGACTGTGCTGGAAATGGCATTTCACTCCCAGCATGACCACGACCATCATCACCATTATTTATTTATTTAGTTAGTTAGTTAGTTAGTTATTTTTGTTATAGTTTCTGATCAACCAGCTAACCTCGGTGATAGTTCACTTTTTAATTTTACAGCCATTCTTATGTGCATATTTTCCTACTAAGCTGAACAGAATATTCTTGAAGCATATTAATACTTTTTAAAACTACAAAAAATTATATGCTAAGAAAGTTCCTTTATTAAATTCCCACTACCCAAAGACCTTTCTTTCAAAGATGTCTTCAATTTCCCAAGCAAGAATATACTGACTCTTTGGTGTTTCGTCTTTATCAAGGATTTGCAGTCTACAGAAAAAAAAAAATATATATATATATATATATATTTTCTTCATATTTAAATAGATCCTCGACAATGGCATGTAGTTGATGCCACCTGCAAAGGAAACAAACAGTCACCTATCAATATTGTCACCAAAAATGTCATTTATGACAAGAGCCTGAAGCCACTACACTTTGAAGGTTATGATGTGAAGGGGTCTTCAAAATGGAACATAGAAAATAATGGACATACAGGCAAGTACTGTCAAATATGTTATTACAGGACTTACTTCTGCCTTCACTCTGAACCCGCCATTCATTTCTTCCATGTCCTGGGCAAGTTGTTAGATATCGCTACTGCTACTTAAAAGAAAGAAAGAAGATAGTACCCCTATATTTCAGAAACAAAATGTTCTGAAAATCTTCTGAACCAAGGCCTTCTGGGAACTCTATGTGCATTCTCTGATTGTTGGATCCTGGACATGGTCCCTGAGCATCTCAACAGAAATTGGTTCTGTGCATATGCAGAAACAAAGCTCGAGATGTCTAGGGAACCTCTAAGTCAAATAACATCTAGGACTAGGTGACAGGTATGCATATGGGCTTAGGGAAATAGTTTTTGCGGAGGAATATCAGATTTGCTGAATGCTCTTACACCCTTCATTTCTGGGCTTGCCCTTTCTGACACTTGCTTCTGTGTAAAGAAGAATTCTGCTGAAGAACATAATCTGGGAAACTCAGTCAGCCAGTGGCTTGTGAAGTGTGTGTCTTGCTAGTTCTGTACTAACTAGCTGAAATCTTTTCAGATTTCAACTTATTTTCTTCACATGCAGAAGTAATATAATGTGAGGTTGTTGATCAGCTATTTACTGATTCAGTGAACAGCAAATCAGTGAACAGTAAACCCATGAACCCATTCAACACTGATTCACTCCTCTTCACTAGAGGCAATATTAATGATGATGCTTCAACAACATTATATTAAATTACTTTTTTTTTTAAAAAAAGTCATTTTTTAACAGTTATCTGTAGGCATTCTTAAAATCTTAGATGTGTTGTTTCAACGGCCAAATTCTTAAAATGGGAAGTTGCAAGTGCCAAATATATTTCTAACTTAAAATTGAGAGGTAGGTACATAGACAGATGAATAGATTTTCACAGCTGGAGATTCTAGTTTAAAACATCAGTATTTTGACAAACCATGAGAAAAATCCATGACTGACTTTTCACTAATGTATGGGTTAATGAATTTCACATTACAGAGTGATGTTTTAGAATCTCCATATTACAGTTGCTGTGCATACTGATGTCTTTTACACAAAAATTAATATTCTTAAGGATTGGTCAGAACTCTCGTCTTTTCCAAACATGCAAAAGGATCAGGATTTTCATGTAGGCTTTTAAAATTTCTTTCTTTAGAGTGCAACCAGTTCCTGTGCTACAATGAGAACAACACTGACAGTGCTATTGCGTAAATTACAGCAGCAATTAGAAGCTCTATGTGAGATTAGACTATCATTATGCTCAGTGATGTGCAGACAGTAAAGGTCAGTGTCTCTAAGGTCAATCTCGATAAACCAAGCCAACAAAGATATGTTAACATCCATTTACAGATAAAAAGGCAAAGTAACTAAGTGACTCACAGAAGCTTCCAGTTCATTTGGAATTCAGAAACAGAATGAAATCTCCAGGGCTTTAATCCAGGTCAAAACAATCTTTCCTATGAAAAAAAAATTACTGGACAATGTAGAGGACTTAGTAAGTCACATTTTTAAGCATATCCCAGATGTCTTAAGCACATGACGGTGACTTACAGATAGAAAATACCTTTTTCTAAGAAAATTTTGTTTTGCTGTTAACAAAGAAAGCCATAAAAGTCTAAAAACCCCTTCCCAGAACAATCCTTAGCAGTGCTCTGCCCTTTTCCTGCATTTTACAAAAGGGAACAAGAATCAACTGAAGTCATGGGTAATTCAGCTCTCCAGCAAGTGAGAGGCCCTAAATGAGTCATTCAGGTTCACAGAGCAAATCCTAGGTAGAAAAGGGAATAGAAGCTCCAAGTGCTGTGCCACAGATGAGGGATGCCCAAACACTGTTGCATATTACTGGAAAGTGGGCTATGATATTTCTCCTTTTCATCTCAAGTTAATCTCAGCTAGCATTTTGTAAGAATTCAGCTTCTGTAGAGTTGAACTTCTGGAACACTTGGTATGAAAAGCCAAACCAGAACTTTAGGATAAATTTAAGTCACAGGAACATGCATTTCTCTAGTCTAGTAATGTATGATTTGAATATTTTTTAAACTACTTATTTGTTTTCTCCAGTTAAAATAACATTGAGCACATCCCCTAAAATTGGAGGTGGAGGTCTGAGAAGAAAATATAAGGCAATAGAACTTCATTTCCACTGGGGAGTCCAAGGTGTGCCGCATTACCTCCCTGGGTCAGAGCACAGCATAGATGGAGAAAAACAAGCTATGGAGGTAGGTGGGACTGTCTGGATTTTGGCCATAATTCAAGACCTCTGTATTTTTAAGATACTATTCGATGAAAAGTGTTGGCCAGTTCTCCTGTGAATCCCCAACAGTGGAAATAAAGAACCAATGACACACTGCTTACTAATCAGAGCACACAGGAAAACCTACTGGTTTTGTACGCAAAGGCACAGTAAAGATAACAAATATGGAATTTGATAGCCTTTTGGGAGGAGAAATATTTCAAAGTCTGCACAGTCTGATTACCCTCTCATGCTGCTTATTCAGACTATATATTCAATTCTGAGACTGCAACCATGAACTGACCTATACAACCGAAAAAAAAAAAAAAAAGAAATATTTTCTCCAATTTCAGACAAGTTGCCAGTGCTGGTATGAATGGGTTGGTGGAAGGACACCACCACCACCACTCCCCAGTCAAACCATAAAATAAAAATTTAACTGTTCCACTGCACAGGCTGAAAACTGAGGGTAGCAGCCGTCCACAGAGCACTTCAGCTTCTGATACACGGGTGGGGAAACTGATTTTGGTGCAGGAAGTTTCAAATTATAGTCCTTTTATTGCACAGTTCCTCAGCCTCGGGCTGTCTCTCCCCAGCCTGTGGGCAACAAAGCAGCTCTGGTTCCACTACAGCAAAAGTGCAGAGAAGCAGCCAGGCTACACTTAAAACCACTAACCGTAGAGGAAAATAAACAAATAATTGGCCTTGACTATTGTGTTTCAGCTTCATATTGTCCACATAAGAGAAGATGCTTTGAATATAACAGAAGCAAAGAAAAATGCAGATGGTGTAGCTGTGTTAGCATTCTTTATAAAGGTAGGTGGCCAAAATTCGAATTGATTATCTCAAATGTACTGGTTGAGTGATCAATTGTGTCAATGTTAGATTATTCTAAGACCTTAACCTCCCTAATTTCTACAGAAGTGCAGTGCTAGCACCTCTTTCCTTTATCTTTTCCTTTATTCTGTTTGCTGCTGTTAGCTTTGTAGTTCTTGTTTGTTTTATTCACAACTCACTTAAAATACCCAGTTGCTGAGAAATGCATGATTTGGAATAAAAATATTTCCATTTCAGGTTGAAGAAGAAAATAAAAATTATGCAACTCTAATAAATGAATTAGATAATATTCAATATAAAGGTAAGACATGGGTTGTTCAAAAAACAACATATATATACTTTGAGCACACATACTGCAAGGTAATTCAACATCCAATCCTGTTCTAATTGTAGTAGAGATTGCTATTGGAAATTCAAAGCCAAAGGATAAAGGTTAGTCTGCCAAGTACTCAGAGCATTGCAGGCAGGAGAAAATCTAGTTCTCCATATTTACAGATGAAGAACACCTGAGCACCAGAATGAGTATTTCTGTTTCTGCAGAAGGAAGCAAAATGAGAAGAAAAATGTGCAGAAGAACATTTTAACAGAGAAAAAAACGTTTTTAACAAAATAATCTGCGTCAAATCATTATCTGTGCTCTGTGAGATCCTGCAGTCGGCAGTCAGGGATTTCACAAGCAATGCAGTGTGTCTGCCCCAGTCTGCATGGGAAGGGAGCGTGGGGATGAGGCTTTACATAGCCATTAGCTGCAGTTGCATTTGAAGACAAGTGTGAACAATACCTTCAGCTGCACTCGGTAAAAGCAGTATTTCTGCATGGTTTGCCTAGGGAAAACAGTACAGATGGACCCTTTGCCACTGAATTCTCTTATTCCACCTGAAGATGATCTTGGAAGGTACTATCGGTATGAGGGCTCCCTCACCACTCCTGACTGCCATGAGGGTGTCATCTGGACAGTGTTTGAGAAGCCAGTTGAACTCAGTATTTCCCAGGTAAGTCGCGTAGGGACATTCTGAAAGATCTGCTTACAGTGATTTTGCCCTGTGCCTGCCTGCTCACTCATATGATTTAATACAGACCTGTTAGCTGCGCCACTGCTTATAGAATCACAGAATAGAATACAATAGAATATCCCAAGTTGGAAGGGACCCACAAGGATCATCGTGTCCAACTCCTTGTTCCATACAGGACCAACCAAAAATCAAGCTATTTGTCTGAGAGCCTTGTCCAAATGCTTCTTGAACTCTGGCAGGATCGGTGCCATGACTACTTCCCTGGGGAGCCTGTGCTAGTGCCCAACCACCCTCTTAGTGAAGAACCTTTCCCAATGCTTTGTTGCTATGACAAACAAATTTGTTTGGCATTAGTCTAAACCCATACACTTTCCTAGTGCCAGTTTTGACATCACTTTATAACCCTGTTAAATCTCTCAAAAAATGACAGGAAAGGGGAAGGAAGGGGAAATGACGACATGAAGAGAAAGCCAAACAACCCCACAGGTAAACACCTAGTTCAGCACTTCATTTGTCAACAGCACTTCCCCATATTCATCTGCTCACCCACAAATTTCATGGCCTTTCTCATCTTATAAGTATTAGGATACCAGAAAAGAATACTTCAAAATCCAAACTTTGAGTCTATCAGCATCAGCTTTATGCAACTCATTTTTGTCCTACGAAGAGAAACACGAGACTGAATCACGACTGCCTCTAAAACGTAGATTGTTCAGCTGACAGAGTACTCGATTAAACGATTAATATGTCCTGGAGTGGATTCTTAGCAATACTACTTGGGCAAGAGCCAGCACCTTTATTTTAGCTCCTTATTTGCAGTGTACTCATAATCACTTTAGTCAAAGGGCAATGCTTAGCCACACACATAGCAGGGTACACAGGACATCTGACAGAGTGGGCATCTGCTCACTCTGTGCCAACTTCTAAGCAGTTAGAAATTTGGAGGAAGGAGAGAAATGAGGCACATAATCCTAGTCCTCTTACTTGGTGTCACTGTGATGTGACAGACAAGGACAGGACTGTGCGTCAGAAGGACAGGTCTACCTAAGTCCTTGAGCTGGACAAAGCATTCAGCTCACACAGAAAGGAAGCCCACGTGATTTCCGAGACTAAAAGAAATTGGTGACCTCTGGCAGTAGCCTCCATCATGATGTTTCCTGCAAGGTTTAATGCATCCATACAGGTCAAAACAATGTCACAGAGTAAGGCACTGCAGCTATAAAATATCGAAATTTCCAGTGTTCCACAGAAAAAGAATCTAACAAATTTTTTTTTTTTCAATGTCTGCAGGTTTCTCTGTTCTCAACAGTTCACTTTGATGGGAAGAACTCAACATACATGGCTGAAAATTTTCGGCCTGCTCAGTTTCTGAATGAACGACATGTGTACTGGTCCAGTGCCAGCACCCTCCTGCCTCCTGCTAAGGTTTTAATGTTGGTCCTGATTCTTACGTACATCCTGAGCTCTCTTTTCCAGTGAACACTTCTCACCTTTTTTTCCCTTTTTTTTTTTTTTT
>VXAA01007450.1:364835-460163 GCA_013399115.1 Anseranas semipalmata
TTTTTTTTTTTTGGTGGTTGGTTGGTTTTTGTATCTAGTATTCTCTTTAACTACCAACTCCTGAATTTATCTGAATACAGAATGTTATCTTTTTCTCCTCCATACACTAACCAATGACTTCTGTTGCTGCTCTTTATAAAAATTAAATCCATTGCACTAAATTACAAGAATTCTAAGGAACGGTAAGATAAAACTATGAAGATTCTAATCTAAAAAACACTTAAAGTAAACATCAGGATGGATTATCTGCAATCCTGTAGTTTTAACACAACACTGGAAGGATACTTTATAATCTACATGGAGGACTTTCAGGAGGAATCTGTTCTTAAGTGCCTATGAAGGTTTTTGTCTGACATACGTTTACATTCAACACTGCAAATCAGGAAGACAAACATCTGGAGTAATTCTTATCATGCCTACGTTGTCCTACATGAAGGTACAATACAGAGCATAAAAATGCTCACACAATTAAGCAACATCTGGGTCATTCTATCTAGTGAAGGATATGTGACAAATTTCGTCTGTACTTACAAAAATTTTCCCCTTTCTTCTTTCAGACTATGTAAAGTTAATTCTTAGGTAAGGATACTGGATTCCTTGTATCTAACCTACTGATTCTGGGTTTCAAGTTTCTCTACTAAGCTTACTTATTCAGCCTACTACAGCATCCTATTTCAGGATGCCCATGGCAGATACGATGTGCTAGAAAGAAAAAGGGAAGCTCATCCACATATACTAATTGCACATCTGTGGAAATTCTCTCTCTTGGGAGGGCTATGTGTGAAGTGTGAGACTTTGATGATCCTTTACAGTTTTTATGTGCATAATAAAATGGGACAGCTCAAGAAATTGCTCTTTCCAATATCACATTTCAGAAGCTTTTAAATTTCATTTTGAACACTTCAGTGTGAACATTTCCACATTTTTTTTTTTTTTAGAATAACATGCCTGTAAAATATTCACATATGTTTCACATTCATAGTTTTTGCAAGAAGATTCCGATTTGAATTGATTTCTTCAGATCTCACCCAGTTACTTACAGTAAAGCTCAATATATTGGGAAATGGGATTTCCTTATACTATTCTAGTTCTCTCTCTGAAGACAGACATAACTGACTGTTTTCTTCAGCTAATGCCATACAACTTGTTGCAGCTTCTTTGAGAATTTTAGGTTTTGGCCATGCCAAAATAGGATTTCATGCTAGCAGACTTGAACTATTTTCTTTAGAAAATGTTTGCAAGGATGACTCCACACTACAGCTATGTAGTCATTTTCAGGAAAATCATGACAGTGTGACTAACCACAGCTCGCCAAAGGAGAACAATCAATAATATAGGCTTAAAAAAAAATGTAAAAGAAAATTCACCTTGTTATGTTTAGAGGAATGGTAAGGACTAACTGTATTTTTAGACAACTGAAAAACATTTAAGAAGCAAACATTAAAAAAAAAATAAAGATTAAAACTGAACAGATCTACTGTATTTTCATTGCCTTGAGTTTTTATTTCTTTTGTCCTTGCTGAAGAAGAATCCACACAACATCCATTAAGAAAAGGAATGACTTTTTTCTGTTTTCTCCACGAGTTTAAGGGTTGGGTTTGCTTTTTCTCAGGGTGGATTGGGGGAAGACAGGGAGTTATACTATATTGGGATGTTACTGATGTCAACAGGCTTCTGGAGCTTTTACTTCATTTTTGTATCAGAATATCACTCTTTCCCTGACAAAATTTCTTTGAGTGCAGCACCTTGCTGACCACACCCGGTGCACATTTACAGCCCATCAGGTAGAGGCCAGTCAGGTTTCTTACAATGCAGGAAATGCTACCATGGATTTACCCAGTATAACTTCACCTCTGTACAAGTTAGTCAGGATAAACAGTTGCCTACATCTCTCTCTGTTGATCATTTCTACGATATCTATTTTCATTACATCCCTCAACATCCCGCAAGTACAGAACGTGTTGAGAAATTAAGAGGAAAGATGCTTTGTTTTGAGGTTGGTTTACAAGATGTAATAAACGGAAGTATTCTGAAAGGCTTACATTTTAGTGCTCTTTCACAGTTCAAGAGCAACATCATAAACACCACAATCGCATACATAAGTCCCATAGAACTGGGAGCTCCTATTTTAAAGACCAGAGATGTGAATATTCCTCAGGATACCTCCACCGAGAACAATGCCTTTTGCATTAAACAAGCCCCCTGAATCTTCTGGGAGTATTGAGTAAGAGCCCATCATCCCTCTTCATTCAAATTATTTCCTCAGTTCATGAAATGAGTCTCATTTCACAAGCAGCTCTCTTAAGGCCGATCAGAAGAAATTAAAGAGCACCTGGGTCAATTGTCATTTACTGCCTGTGATTCACCAGGGCAACTTCCCACTATTTTGAGCCTCAGTTTACGATGCAGATACAGAGGAGTATTTACAACAGTTACTTAATACAAGGAAGGATCTTATTTGCTACGAAATATAATAAAAGATGACTAAGAGAAAGAAACAACAACAAAAATTCTGCTGAAAAGATTAGTTCCCTATAAGTACAATTCTGCATAAACCTCATCATGAATAAAATCTAAATAGACTAATATGACCATTTTTACTGGGTGTATCTGAACTCTATGACAATAAGGAAAAGGGAAATGAAGCTTTTTTTGTTTTGTTTTGTTTTGTTTTGTTTGTCTGTTTTTACATCATCTGGCTGTATCCTCCAAAAAAGTAATCCAAATCTTAAAAGAAAAACAACAACAACGTAAAAAAAAATATTGTAGGATTGCTCTCAAAAAAAAATCAATTCTACAGCTACCAAAACAACAACAACAAAAGTTTGTTTAAGCTCCCAGCCTATCACAGTGCTGACATTCATCAGAATTTCTTCTGTGCTCCTGTATCTCCAAAATCAGTCTTTTGTCCAAATCCCATTGTTAGATTTTACTCAAGTACCAAAGTAAAGAACAATCTTTACAGTACTATCTTATTTCTGAAATAATAATAAGAATTGTAATAACACCTTACAAGTCTGTTTAAATCTAAAAGATAAAATAGCTGATAAACTCATTCAATGTTTACAGTCTCTTTTGCAATTAAAAATGAGAATCAGAAGTAAAATCTCTAAAGTGGGGTTTCCACAGTACAAAAAGATCATACTGATCCTCTGCTCTAAGAAGAACACAACCTAAGTATCTTCAGTTCAGCAGATGCCAAGAATACAGCTCATTCAGTGTGCAGCACCATGTCTTGAGAAGTGGGCAGATTCAGCATATCTTTACTGAGTTCATGAGGACTCGGCAATGTCCTCTTCTCTTCCAGACAAAGATTTTGATTTTTCTCACACTTTTAGTGTGAGCCACATAGCTATAGTATATGATATTTTTGTTTCATAGGAATTAAAGCATGGAGGCCCCATTCATTTCCATTTTAGCAACATAGATTATTCATCCCCTCTGAGGATTCCCTGACAACAGCTCCATGTCCACATATCTAGACTTTTCAGACACTAATATACACCTGCTTATCTCAGCTATTGCAGTAGGTCATGATGACAGAAGTCTTTAAGCTGTCTAAGCCTCACAAGGCTTCACAAGTTCAAGCCAATCTGTGAACATCATCTGAATCCAAACTGGAAGTTGGTAAGACGCACGCAGCACAAACAGCAGTAGCCCATGGGAACTACAGTCCATATCTGTGTCAATGATCTAGTTCAATTTGTTCTTTGTCAGAGGTTCCTCTTTGCAACCAGATAGACACATGCTGTTCTGGTGCTGAATATGACAATTACAGGACTAGTAAATCAATACAAATCTACAGCAAAAGCTATTCAGTTAAAAACCGTAAAAGACGGGAAGGCTTGAAGTGGGACATTTGGTTTTCTTTTGTGAAGATAGTTATGCAAAAGTAATTTGTTATTCCACAGGTAACCTCAGGCACAGATTTTCAAGAATTGTATCTGCACTAAATTTGGCATGAAACCTCTTCAATTGCAAAGAAAATAAGAAACTATGGTAACTCCCGAAGAACTAATAGCCAAGCTGTGATATCACAGGAAAGGACTAGACAAGGAATACAGGTATTTAGAAAGACCCATAAAGATTAGTATTTTCCCACTTAGACAGAAGTTAACACAAAACTTTGCTAATACATTTTACATATGTTGGAACCAGAGTTGAAGACCACTTAGCTTATGTGACTAAAAGCTGGGATATAATAGAAAATGGAACAACACTGAAAACTAAAATTCACTAGAGTATTATATTTTAGGTTTAAAACAAAAAAGACTAGCAGAGGTTTTATCAGTTTAGATTACCATTTGGATTTCAGAACACTGGACGTATGAATTCAGTGTATTCAACAGTGAAAAGTCCTCTCACAAAACATTCTGGGAGATTAATACGAGGTTGGAAGTAGCTTTGCTTATAAGAATGCTGTCCTTTGGAGGCAGCAGTATTTTGGCTTAGGGTTTGCCTGTAAAGGCTGTCATGATGGAGTCCATTCAACCGTAAGGTTGAACAGCAACTAGGAACTCACCATACTTCAGCAGGGCCTCTCCATTTCTAAAAATTCAAAGCAGTCCTTTTCCAGTTTTGGATCAGACGTTGATCTGAGTGCAAGCCTTTGGAGGTCTGAGAGGTGGAGTAGCAGATCAGCCACATGAAAACAGGCCCAGCTTCACAGCTACTGGACAATTGGTGGAGAGAGGGAGGCTACTAAAAAAATAAATTCCTAATACAGTATGCTTTCCGCAAAGCATTTTCTCAGGAAACAGAAAGAGACAAGGAAACCTACCCATTACTCACAAGAAACATATTTATATTATCCACAAAGAGTTTTAACAAACTTGCCAGTTTCATTGTATGGTCACTTCTTCCCTACTGACAAACACAAGCTCAAAATGCACTTTTCTTCTGTACAGAATTAATTTTCTAGCTTTTTTCTTTTTTCTTTCCTCCCTTGCCCATCTGGACATGGACTTCACTGGAAAGACAGCAGTTGCCAGCACAGCTAGCAGCTTTTCAGTTAAACAGATGTCATAAAACAGATCCATGTAAAATATTCCTCCATCTATCTGTAATCAAAAAAGAATACAAAGAAGCTTAAGTAATTTCACAGACCAATTTAAAGTTTAATAAATGTATTAGTATGAGGTGTAATGTAAACTACTTCTGATCCAGAAATGGAGAGGCCCATTTTCTACCATCGTACCTTGCACAGGGGATAACACTCCATGCCAAAAAGGGTTATACTTGAAGACATGAGGCTCTGTTCAATTGAGTTAAAAATGTACTTGGCAATTTTCTTCCACTAAACATTACAAATGACATGGGATTTAGAGAAATTTCAGTGAAATTTCACTGAGAAACGAATGACATGAAAGCTCTGTGAAGCCAAAGGCAGCTGTGAGAAAAGTTTCAAGTAGGAGCAAATTATTTGTGTGTCTGTGGGTATTTGTATAAAAGCCAAGAAAACTCTAGTCGAGATGCACTGAAGAAAGCCATGGGGAACTTGAGAGCTGTATCGTCCCACCACGTCGCCCTGCCTGAGGGGCTGCTCCTCACAGACACAGGGGGACAGTGCGGCCGACCAAGACCCTGAGGGGAGAAGTGTCACATGCGGAAACATGCCTCAAGAAAGATCTGAAAACCACCTCGCTTTTATGCTAAATTTCTCACTTGCTGCTTACAGTGTCTTACAAAAGAGGTGAGAGTCACTGTGGCTGTTTCAGCATGAAGAGGTGTGCTGTGAGGAAGCAGCCAAGGGAACCAGAACATCCATCTGGGAACAGGGCTGAGGGGACCCAGGCCCTGGGGCAGTGCTGAGCCTCGTATGTCTTTGTGTATCTTGTTTTTGTCAGCGTTATTTCCCCATCTGTAATCTCCTTTGCAGACAGGAATGACTCACTGCTTTGCTGTTCACAGGCTGTGGAAAGTGGTGGCACGGTTGGGCTGGGGCTGCGCCTGGTGTGAGGTGGGCACGGTGGCATGGCAGGCAGGTGGGTTGCAGCACTCGCTGTTACCAAAGCTGGGATCAAAAGCCAGGCAGGGCAGCCCTGCCACTTACAAAATGAACTGAAAGAAAAAATGGGGGGAAAAAAAGAGAAAAAGAAAGGAAATATCCTCTCAGAATGGCTGGACTGGAAGGTGAGGGGGTGGCACCAGCAGGTCTCACCTGCCGCCAGCAGCCATTTTCTGAGGGTCCCTTCCAGTCAGGCTGAGGGGAGCCCCTGGGTGCATCCATGCCACCCCCTCACTGTGGGCCTTAGCCACAGCTCATCTCAGACAACGAAACCACCATGGCTTCTCCACCTTGTTTCAGGTATTGTAACCCCAGGGCATCAGGTGGCAGAAACATGGCAGCAAACATCAAACTGCAAGGAAGTCCCCCCAGAGTAGTGCTGCTTCAGGCTGAGAGGGAACTGATGGCTCCAGTAAATAGAGGTGACATTTCCAGTGTGCTTCCAGACCCTGGCAGTGCTGCGCTAGTGGAGCAGGCTGACACCTTGGGACCACAGATGCCAGTGCCCATCACCATGGGCTGCCTCTTATTTGCACCCATGTCCAAAAATATGCTTAGCACTAGGGCTGCTGTATTACAGAAAAACTTACCGGAGCCCCACATCAAACCATGCTGTCAAGAGTCCTCTTCTTCCAAACTCCAAAACTAAATTGAGCTGTGGGAGACACTGCCTCTCTATTAAAGATGCTCATTAGGGTTTTTGAACCTGAAACATTTCACAGAAGCAGGTTAAAAAGCAATCAAAGAAGTTGGGAGCAGCGAAGAGTCACCAGGAGCAAGAGGGCAGCACAAGAAGTGGGCATGGTGACCTCGGCAAGGTTGGTTAAAGCTAGGACAGTTTGCCTTGTTGATGCCCTCCACACTTTTTCTGAACACAGATACAACTCATTCAAGCCAACTGCTGGGAATGGGAACACACAATTTTCAGTACGAAATTCAAATACATTTCCTAAAAATAATCCCCCAGTTTGAGGCTTTTAGTCTCAGAAATAAATCCATATATACCCATAAAACTTGATTATAATTAGTCACACAAGTAAAATTATGAGTGTAATTAACTACAGCAATTAATTGAAATGCCTTTGGGACATTATTACCCTTCTTGCAGTTGAATGCAATCTGCATTTAAAGTTATAATATAAAGGATATATGATTTTCAGAGATTGTGATAAATTGAGGTTATTTTCTTATCTTTTACCTATTAAAGTCTTCTGAAATGATTTAGACATCTAGTACTCAAACACAATTCTGATAAAAAAATATCAAACAGCTGACACTATTTTATTACCTATGGTATTTGTTTCCTTATAATCTACTTCCATGTAGTTAAATTTCTCCACGCCTTTTCTTTTTTTATTATGTGAATGAAACCTCACAGAAAAATGTATTACTTTCCATCTACTGAAATTACCTTCATGACAACACCCATTCACTTCCCAGGTTACTGAGACTGCTCGTTGTTCCCAGCACGTAGGAGAAATATCTTGATTAGTTTATAGATATGTGTGGTTATGAGGAATTTATGACAGAGAAAGACAGAAGTTTTACATTTTGTTGCTTGTGCTGATGTTGAAATTAAGGCCTTAATAAGTAATTTTCTATCAAGAAAGCTATATCTTCGAAAACCTAGAATCACTTGAGTTTGTTGTACGTGTTACATTAAATGTTTTCTCACATGCAGTAAAAAACAATCTCGTGTATCTTGGAATCCAACAGTCCCTGATGAACCTAGGAATAATCCTAAGAGAAAAACAGTAACCTACCTAAGGTAAAGGAAAGCTGTTGCTTAAAAAAGGAGGATGAAGACATGAAGTTGACCACTGAGGTGCTGGTCTTCCTTCTGTTCAGCTGAAACTCACTGCAACTGACAGCTACTCAGGTTCCTGTGCAGCACTACATTGCAAACATGACTAAGCAAAAGTGAGGATTCACTATTAACTTTCATGTCCTCAGAGAACTTCAGTGCCCCAAATCACTAATACAACTAAAATATTTTTGGGAACTGGATGTTATGACAGTCAGATGAAGACTATAAAGGAGACCGTAATCAGAAAAATTGCCAAAGCTCCTTCTACTTCAATAGCTTTACAGCCATTTGAGGGGCAGAGAACATGGAGTCTTATCAAGCAGTGCAAAAAGTACTCTGGTGTCACTCCTATAAAAAAAAAAAAAAAAAAAAAAAAGTGTTTCTATTGTCCTGATTGTTACTATTGCAGTGCCAGAGCATAAACGGGAAGTTAGGGTTTCTGATCCTACAGATATGAATGCACATGTGATGGAACAATATTGATTTATTTTTAAAAACAGCTATTAAATCTCATAAAATGCAAACATTCTGGTTACGTGGGAATACATTTAAGAAATCAGTGCAATTTCTATTGCGACCATAGGAATATTTTGAGACTGTGACAGAGAAGAGCTTGTAGGACAACAGATAATGATTTACAAATGCCTCATATAAAGCCTATTAAAAAGAAAAAAACATGTCTGACTGTTTCTCAGCAAGTACCAAATGACCTTAGTAGCAGATCTGGCTTCCAGACAGAGATGTCAGTTTTGTGAAACCAAGTGGCTTGTTTCAGTAACATGAGGCAATACACATAGAGGTTTGTAAAAGGGCTATGCAACAGAAGCATAAACAGAAATAACTCTGACAGATAGATCTATTTACAAAGGAAAAAGAGCACACACAGTAAGCTACATAAGATGGAATTAACTTTCCCAATAGCTCATTTTCTCCCTTTGACTAAGATATATACAGCTAAGTCAGTCCTAACTTCTCCAGAAGACAAAGCTTCCTAAAGTTTTCGACTTTCTGGCTAACAGACTAAATAGAGGCTTAAAATAAATAAATAAAGAAAGAAGACTGAGAAAGGATAAAGAAAAAAAAAAAAAGGAGAGACAAAATTAAAGTTTATGTTACAAAAGTTATTTTGCAAAAGTTGCTGCCAGCAGAGCATATGAAAGTGGTAGTGTAATTTGCTTCTCCATTCAGAAAATCAGGAAGAACTGTACAATAATAAAATCTGCCGGTCGCATGGGCAGTGGTAATAAAAACGTAAGTATCCATGCCTGCTTTGCTGTAACCAACTGCCAAGTTCCTGCCAAGAAAGCTGAAATGGGATGATTAACACATCCTGTGCCCTCATTATAGTGCATTCAATTATCCCAGGATACTCTATGGCAAATAGATCATTTTCAGAACAACATTGTACCACGCTCTGCATTGCACACTCTGTAAAAGCTTGGCCAGTAACAGCCTACTTATCTGCACCTGATCCTGATGCTGGGTTTTTGTTTGCTTGTTTCCTTTTTCTTGTCTTCAAACTTACCTGAAAGGGAATTTAAGAAAAGGCAGTGCTATTATACCACTGCTCTTAACACTCCTCAGTTAGAATTTGTGCTCAGCAATTTCTAAAAGAAGCTCCTGGCAGCATGTTCTAGATCTACTCTCTTGCGCTCTCTGCAAGATGATGTTCTGGGACAGGAAGGGGGGAAAAATTGATCCAAGTCCTTGCTACAGCAAATAGTAAAACAAAGCTTTTAATTCAGTGAGCTTTTTGAAACATCTATCTGAAGTTTGCTGTAAGAATTATGAATAGTCTGTAAAGAAAAATCAGAAAATTAATTTGCATGTTTAAACAAGTGAATTATATGAAAAATTTGAGAGGTTATGCTTTATGTCAGTAGGAACCCTTTGTTCAACTGTTCATGTTAAGAGGACTTAAGATTCACTCAGCTGTGAATTTCCAAAAGGAAAAGAAAATTTTTGCTCAAAAAGATGAAGACAAATAGCAAGCCAGCCTGGAAGAAACCAGCCTCTACACAAACTACTATAAAGGCAATTTTTTAAATTGATCTGTAACAATTTCCATTAGAAATGATTTTAAGTTCATATTTAAGTTTCAATCTTTATCAGGGCAGAAGGCCAGGAGTGAGACTTATTACTGTGATGGCTGTTTGTATTTTTCACTAGTACACAGTAATGTGTGCTGGATTCCTGAAGCTGGGTTCCTCATACCTGTATCAGACACTAGCAGAAAATCAAGAAATTCAGTAGGCAGCTCTGTAAATCACCAGGATAGCGATGCTTCCTCTCAGACGACCCATTTCTAGAAAGTCAGACATTTGGGCTCAAGATATCAATACCACTTTAAACTAAGTCAATGTGGAACACTGTTTGTTGAAGAAGGATGTTCTTTACACATTAGATCAGGGTGATTTACTGTGTGAATCTGTAACCCAGGCAGGATCATCTATGTAAAGTGCAAAGGTCCAAAACTGACGGACTGAAGCACACAGCTGGGGCATAACCTGCCACATGAAGGTATCTCCAGCAGATAACTGCAAAGGCTAGACTAAAATACTAACATTCTGAAATAAAGATTCAGTTACGGCCCCAACAAAAGAAATAAGAAGTCCCGTACAGGGCACAGTGTCGTGCCCAGAAGTTAACACCACCACATAGCACACGAAGGGTATGAACTCCCTCAAAGTAGAGAGCACAGCTTTACAGTCACCCTGCTAGTACTTGCATTATGTGCTGTGACAAGCTGAAGTACCTGAGACATTTTTCAGACTGACCTTATAACATTTATCAGAGCACTGTGCCTTTGAGGAAACCCACACAAAACACAAGGCTTGAGTTAAACTCTGAGAATAGATAGCACCAACCATTTCAAGAACCACAGCAGAAAAAAAGGCTGTGAGGACACTTGAAAACTGGTTCAATCTGAATCTATTCATTCGGAGCCAGGGTGTACAACTGTGGATGTGGAGAAACTACAAATAGTACCAGTGACCTGCCCATAACACACTCTTTTTTCACTTTTGGTGTCCCAATTATTTGGGGGATTTAAGTAGTAAAATTACTGGAAAATATTTGATACATCTTGCAAGAGACTGTCAACGTAAGTCAGTTCAGTTAGCATGGATTTTCTACGTTAAAAGTTTTGTGGTAAAGGCACCTGTAAGCAGTTTGAAGCCCTCTGTACATTGTGCAGGGTGTTTTCTAGCTGATAAACCAGAACAGCCAGCCAAAATAAATGTGTTCTCTCTGCAAGTATTCTTCCTCAAATACCTTCCTTTGGAGTAACCTTTTGTTTTAAGCAAAATATATAAACAATAGAAAATAATGTCAGTGCTTTACTATTGTATACACAAATCCAAAACACCCTTTATAACCATCACAAAAAATACCATACTGGTTTGAAATGGTGGGAAACTACAGTTTTCCTTTCAATGAGACAGAGAACTTTAACATTTTATAGTAAGACATTCCTCTGGGATAATATATATTTTCATGGAGCCAGATAAAAGATATCATACATTTTTTTTCATATCAAGGCTATGTATATTACATTTAGTATTGTGGGAAATAGCAAAAGAACCTGATCAGAATCTAAAATTATTCTTTTTATGCAACAACAACAACAACAAAAAACAAAGCCCGTCCCAATGGCTCTTGCAAGCATCCCTTAAAACAACAGGCTTTTCACAAGAATCTGAAAACAAAATTACAGGTATTTGTGCAAAGAACCTATTCTCACATCTGAATGACTGCAGGCCTCCCTCTGTAGGCTAGTAGCTCTGTGCAACGTTTTTCCAGTAAGCAGTTTACAGTTGAATTACAAGACAGAATCCAGCTAAGAAAACACTCCCCTGACCCATTTTTTCATCTTTTTTCCTTCTTCTTCTTCTTCTTCTTCTTTTTTTTTTTTAACCTGCAAAGAAAAAAAAAGAAGTTTTGTTTAACAGACTGGAGCAATCTGAAAAAATCTGAGCTCAGGTTGCATATGTGTCAGCTTTTCCATTCCTGATACTGTTTCCTTCAGCTATTCTGCATTTATTTTTAAAAGGTCATTAAGCAAGATACAAAAGGTGAAGTGCAAAGTTACAGATTTATAACCTGCCTGAGCACTTGTTAGACAAAGGGTCAGTGCTGCCTTGAACACAAAAGCTGAGGTAAAGGAGGTTTCTGCTTTCTACCCTGAAACATCAAAACCCAGCTGTTAAAGGAAGCGAGACCAAACCCAGCTAAGAGTGAAATATGTTAGGAGGGGATATTCACATCTGCATTCTAACCCTCACTCTGCTTTAATCACCTCCTGATATTTTTTTTATTTATTTGAACTCTATCCTTCTTCACACTCAGCCTTTTGCTGTACTAGACTGCCTGTCACTCACATGAAAGAGAAGGTTACTTCAAAATACAGCTAGCATTTTTGCCCCAGTTAAATCAAAATAGGTTAAACAACAAGTCAAGCTTCTTATTCCTACAGATTTTGTACTAAAAGCCAATAATTCTTCAGGTCACTCTTAATTCTTACTACTTTAAACTGCTGCTTGTTTGCCTCATGCCTCACTGAGCAGTCAAATCTCTGGATTACGCTGAAAGCAAAATTTAATGACTACATTAACCGAGTCATTATTTGAAAAAATCATATACTCCAAAGGTAGTAGTATCATAGCTTATATTTCACTCAGACATTTAAAGAAATATAACTAGGGGGAAAGGTAAGAAGTTTAAAGACCCCGTGTGCCATCTTTGTTCACATCTCGTGGTCAGATTGGTCCTCTGATATGCTGCCAACATTTTATCAAAAAGCTTCCACTGCAATTCTCTTTGTTACAAGTTAAGTACCGGGGCTGCCTATGCTCAAAGAGGCTGTGGGCCCAACGGTTTATTCCCTTGTGTATGTCTTTTAAACAGGAACATTTTTGTAATCAAAACTGGAGATAAAAAGGAAAGACCACATGGCAAGCAAACATTTCCAATTCACTTGCTCATGAACAAGGTCGTAAACATGAGTGTGCACCAACGGTCAATGTGCATCATTCAGGCCTTCCTGTGTGGAATCCTTTCCTGTCCCTGGAACAAGCATACTCACATAACGTGAATATTTTTTGATTAAAAAGTGTCCACAGCGGTTTTATTACACATCAAAAGGAAAACATCATCTAACAGAAAATCATCTAACTTTCTGTTCTGTTTGCTGGTGGACCTGAACACAAAAGAAAACATCCAGACTCTAGATGGAGTATTGATTTAGATTGCTGTGTGAACATCTGAACATCAGAGCTTAAAAATCCAGCCAGTTCTACCCCAGTGAGTTTGGAAATGGGTTCAAATCATAGGAAAATTGAGTCTGGAAGGGCTCTTGGAGGTCTCTGGTGCGGAGCAGGCTCGGGTGTGTGGTCAGACCGGGCTGCTGAGGGTTTGACCCAGGTGGGTGCTGGAAGCCTCCAGGTCTGGGGATTCACCGCCGCAGCCTGCCCCAGGGCTGCGCTGCCTCCTGGGGAGCAAGTTTCTCCTCATATCAGCTCTGAACCACTTACTGAAATGTATCTGTTGTCTCCTGCCTTGCACCACTGAAAAGGCTGGCTCCACCTTTGCAATTACCTCCTTGTCCATCTTGAATTGGAGGGGGCTTGGGCAAAGCGGATGCCATATTCGCGATGTGGTCTGATGAGTGCTAGCAGAGGGGGATAATCACTTCCCTCAGTCTACTGGCTCGGCTCCTGCTAACGTGGCCGAGGGTGCTCTTCGCTTTCCTCGCTGGCAGGACACTCTGCTGGCTCCTGCTGTGCTCACTGTCCTCATCTTTAGTTTACTTCGAGGCTGCCTCACATCATCCACTGCCCATTGCTGAGCACTTCTTCCTAACTTGGGCAAGACTTCATCAACAAGCTCTGTATACTTTTTTCTCCTCACAGTACACTTCTGCGTGGCACTGGCACCGAGAGCAGCACACAGGAGCAATTGTCAGACTGTCAATGGAGCATTTTGGAGGAGAGATCTAACAATATAAGGGCCAGATTTTTGTAATCACATTGTTCCTTGCATTGTCTCATTGCTCCAAACATCATAACACAAACATAATTTATAAGACTTTCTTAATTTGGCACTGGTGGTGCTGGATCCTGTTTCTGGCTCTGAAGCAGCAGCTTTCCTTTGTTGTTCTCCAGTTCTTAACATGAACTCTTCAGTTTTCCTGCAGCTTCTCATTGGGAGGCCAAGGTTTATTTATAACACGTGTAAATATTTTCTCTATCAAAATGCTGCATTAAGTGAAGGGATCATTTTTAATCTGCAAACCATCTCAGCCATTGTATGCTAAGCATGAAGACAGTCTAGATGAATACTGTGCTTTCTGTGTCATATTTCAGCAAATTTTAAACAAGTGAAGTTACCTGGCCAAGCTTTTCTCTGATGTTGCCCAGTAAGACCAAGTTAAGCCTGTTGCCTCAAACTATTTCTATGACTTCAAACATAGCCAGCACATAATCCACCATCTTTCCAATTTATTTGCCAATTTAGTTCATTTCTTCTACCTCAGCTTGACGATGACCCCCACCCCCCAAATGGATGGTGTAAAGACAATATAAGTCACAAGATCGGAAGAAATAAAAAGGTATAGAAGAGTAAGTTAGAAGGGAACTTGTACTAGTAGACAAGATCTGAAAGTCTGACCTGGCTGAGACAGAATACTGACAAACCTAAGTAAAAAGAAAGTACTTCAGACAAGAATATCTTCATTTAAGTTTTTATTTATTAATATTTTTAAAATCAACTGTATCTGCAAGTACTAGGCCATGCTGAAATTCAGTGATGACACAGTTTTGAGCAGAAGGCTCAACTAGATGACCTCTGGAAGTTCCTTCCAACGTGAAATATTTTATGATTCAGCAGTTCTAAGCAAAATTATAAACCATGCTATTATTTTGTTTGTATTAAGTCTATGTTGCATCATATGGAAACGACAGATGGTATAGAACAATCCCAATCCATTCAGTTTGAATAAAGGGGAAATGCATCCATTTCTTTGACCAGAGAAAATAATTTCTGTCTTGGTAAGGCCCCCACTGTGCTTTCCACTGTCTGGAAAGGAGAGAAGGACATTGTTTGAGGATGTTACCCAGAATTCAGAAACAACTCACTGAAAACGTTCAAAGTGGCAATATGCAGAGTAGTTTGGATATGGTATTTCTAAAAACCGGAAAGCATGGTCATCTCACACAAGAGCTCTATAAGCCATCTCATTTGTACTTTGCACCCAATAAAAATCTAATGCTGAAAAACTAATTTCAACAGTACTAAGATAAATAACATCGCTTAACCGAGTACAAGAAGTCCTCTATTTTCAGAGATCAGACAAACATTTAACAAAGGCTGTGAAGCATCTGCTTCTATATTTATTTTTTGGGTTTTTTTGTTTGTTTGTTTGTTTTACAGAGGATGGAGCTACATGAACTCTGATAAACAAAAGCAGCATGTTACCCATCTAAGGACATCTGTTTGCTCTGTAGTCCTGATTTTTAAAGTTTTAAGTTAGCATGGAAGGTTCAGAAAGTCAGGTAAAGGTACGTTCTCCCAGCTCTGTTTTTACAATTTTATACTGACAACAGACATGAATAGCTGGAACCACTGTGGTGATGCTTGTACCTAAAGACTAGGGAGAACATCAGAATCTGAGAGTTTTCAAGAACTGCTGTTATGTATCATGCACAGTGATGTTACCAGGAAAATACACTCTGTTCCTTCAAACCATGTGGATGCCATTTGTTTGACCATACATGCTGACTGGGACGTAAGCAATAACTTTGATGGAAGTCTGTGCAATGTTAATTAGACTGAAAACATGCAGTAAACATGCAGTAGGATGACAGCTTCAAATACATCAAAAAACATTTAGCTGTTAAAGACCTGTTAGGCCTCAGAGCCTACTACTTTTCTTTGCACAGACAAAACAACTAAATTGCAAAAACTAGGATAAAGTCTGTCTCAATGATAAACACTATTTAATCCAAAAAACGCAAGACTCTTGTGTTTGGGTGCCTGTATAAACCATCTTACCCATCTGCTTTAGCTTCTTTGTGAGCTACTGAGACTCATGAAGAGAAACTGTCAGCAAGAGCAGCACGCCCAGATTCTACAAATATGCTCAGAAAATACAAACATATTAAATCTAGCAGTATCCTTAGTATTATTTCTAGTTGGTGGCTGAATTTGCTGAACAGCCCTTGTCAAACATTGCTTTTAATTTTCAGTAACAGGAAATCTTTTACACATGAACAAGGAAACTGGAGGCTGGTCCCGAACAAAAGGCACAATATTCCAAGATTCTGTCAGGATTATTTTCATGAAATGATAAATCAGCAAGCATGGATGACTGCATTTTACTAATTTCTTGCTCCCATTTACTGGACCTAAGGGAAAAAGGTATAACAAAAGCTGAAATTAATACATACGCTGATCCTGTGAGTACTCTGCCAGCCAGGGGCAGCTGTGCTTGCAGTCTGTGTGCTTTCTCAGGACACTTAATGGCCCCAATCTGTAGATAATGGACAAATGGACTATACAGAGAAAATAAGTGACTCCTGTGCCCCCCGAAGGGAGTACAGGGAACAAGAGGATACGTTCCAGCCATAACTGGCAACTCCAGAATAGATTAAAACAATGGAATAAAGATAAAAATTACTTTTGGAGTTGGGCTTTTAAGATTTAGGGGGAAGTGAGAGTGGTCAGCTCCTTTTGGCAGCAGGGCATTTGCAGGAGTTGGTACATCTATGCTTCCCATCAGGCTGAAGGAACCAGAGTATTTTGCGTAAGAAGGGACTTTCCCTTCTGCCTCTTTCCCTCTCTCTCCCAGGAGAAAGGCCAAAAGCCATTCAGTTCCTGGACTTGACTCCTTAAAGAAAGGCTGTCTACCTACCTTCAGGCCTAGGCCACGTATTTTTAGCTTGTCAGACATGCATAAAAGTATCTGGGCAGAACTTCAGCACAGGTCACTTGACCATGGCAAAATTGGTTTTGACAAATCCAGACTTCAGAATTAAATACAGCTTTACTACTGTAAACAGCACCTATGAACATCTTAGGTAACTAGGTTATTTTATTCCACTTTCAATACCTAAAAGCCTTAACAGAAGAAAGTCACAATAGGAGCACCTGTAGATGATATTCTTTGATTCAAATTAGTTTTTCACCATTGAAAATACACAAATGACTCAAACATCACTGTGAAATTTTCACACTTGTGAAGAACCAGTGTTGTGAATGCTCTAGAAATTTATTATCAGGCAGTAAAGATGACTGCACTGAGCAAGTGTCATTGTTTAATGCTCCACAAGTGCTCCAACTGCAACTGATAAATACAGCAAGAAACTGCCTCATTTCCACTGACACACTAGCTTCTATGGTACCATCCTCAAAAGATCCTTGGTGACACTGATGCACAATACTCCTTAGTTAGATATCCATTTAGCATCTTCAAGGGCCATAAAATAAGAACAATAGTTCATTTCCAGCTAAACGTAACCACAACATTTTTGGAAACATTCAAAAAACAAACACACCAAGCGATATGTGACTCCTGATAGGCCAGATTACCCTGGACTTTGGTCCAGTTGCCAGCTCAACCAGATTTACTTCCTTTTTGGAAAAAAAACAAAACAAACAAAAAAAACCATGATTATAATTGCAGTGTCTCATACAATCAGTGTCTGCTCAGAGGAAATGTCTCAACACTATATACAATCAAGAGAAAATACGTGAGCAAATGCTCATAGACGTAGAAGCGGCAGCTGGAACATAAGAGTACACCAAGACTGTACATCAAGTACTTTAAGATCCTTGTTTCAAAGGCACTGCTTCCAAGAGCAAAACCTTCATGTACATAAGAGATCATTCCACTTGTGAAATGGACTGTTGTCTAAGAATAAATATCATTGCTATTAAACTGCGGTACTGAACAATGGATTCAACTGAGAAAATACAAAACATACCTTTTGTAAATAACAGAATAGTTTCAGATGAAAATACAGTTTGGGTATAGTCTGCTTATCAGAGCTATTGGAGTTATGGTTTCAATTTTTTGAGAAATTCCACAAACCAGTCACTGCATACACCCTTCTGAAGTTTTATTTTACTCCTAAAGTAAAATCCATCTACAAATTCACATCCAAGCAATAGCAAGATGAATTCTGACCTCCTATTCCTGTATGTTTGTCTCAGAGCTGTTACCCCTCCAGTGACTAAACAAAAGACTTTCGCCTCTGACTTTCCACTTGTTAATCTGAAGTCTTGCCTCATCTAAAATCTACCAGTAGGGCATATCTGAAAGACAGTGGCATACATTAAAACAATATCAGTAAAAATTTTCTAGAGGAAATCTCATATTCAACTCTGAGTAAAAACACCAGTATTTTCTCAAATATTCTTCTGCTTTTCTTTGTAAATCTCTGTGTTACGGATCTGACACATGCAAGGAGTGCATGTGCTTCCTCTAGCAGCAGCAAAGCCAGCTCCCTAGTAGAATTTACCACAGTAAGATCATTTTGTATCCTGTGCAATTTTTTTCCCCAAAGACTTTCTGCCATTAGCATTAACCTGATAGTTACTTGGATTCATGATGAAGTGCATGCTCCTAAAGACCTCTGTGTACCTGAAACTCCACTTTTTAGTACCACCTGAGGAAATAAGATGGGCTTCAGGATGACTTCAAGTTTTTTTCCCTTCATAAGGAAATTGTTTGGAAAAGAAAGCAACCTACTGAGCTAGTGGTGTGTAACAGCAAACACATTTGCTAAGACCCGTAAAGAAAAAGAAAATGTAACTGAAAACATCACTCTCTGCATTGACCACATCCACAGTACAGGGAACTGTTACGATACCTGAAGCAAGGTGTACTTTTAACATTTAGACAGAGCAGATGACCTCCTCTTTTCCAGCCCAAGTTATTCTGTGATTTTACAGACGTAACAGGTTACAGAACAAAATTAGAGGAAACTATGACTGCCTGTGCTCCAACATGTGACTCTCTTCCTTTAGCTACAGGAAAGAATTTCCTTTGCTGGCTAGTGTAGCAGTTTCATTCTCCACCTATGCAAACCAATATCTGGAGAAGAACAAATACCTACACAGAAGCAGTACAGATGCATTATTTCTTGGCCCGTTATCACGAACTGTATTTTTTAACTCGCATCTTTCCTTTTACTTGTATATCTTATGTACAAATTATATGTTGAGAGCTGTTTCCATCTCATGAAAATGGGTATTCTGCTCGACCTAAAATGTCTATTGATCTATCATACAATAGTAATTAAACAAATGCTTAAACACAAAATTACTAAGCACCATTTATTTCAGATTCTATTATAACATGAAAAATTTTAACTTCAAGAATTGTTCCTCCTGGTGAGGCAAAGCCCTGTGGTAATTAGCAATATGCAGAAGATGCCCACTGTATCATAAAACTTTTATTTCCTCACTGCAGCAGGCTCAAAATGAAAGCTTTTTCCTTCTTCGTGAGCACACGACGGAACCCAACCTGCAGTGAGAATCCAGGCCTCGTGCTGCTGGCGGCAGCCGGACAGACAGGGCAGGCAGCGCTGCCACCCCGCGGTGCTGAGCACCGCTGCACAGCTGCAGTTCCAATTTCAGGGAAAAATTCATCGTACGCCATTAAAAGCTGTGTCTCGACTTCCTATCAAACCCTCAAGTGATAGAAATCTGCACATAATTTTCTTATAATTCCATATTTCTGGAACATTTTGAAGCAAAACCTTTATTCTACCTACTTTGTTAAAATCAAAAGGAGACTTATTTATCACTGCATGAGACCCTGCAGAACCTTACAGTCTTACAGCTTGAATTTTAATTGTCCAACTATAAAAATAAAAATAAAGCAATTAAATATTAAAAAAAGATGTTTGATTTTTTTTTTCCACTTTAATAACCTACCAAAAGATTCTCAGGGGTAGGTAACTAGGAACTCCAGGTGCAGCCACTGTGCTTTCAAGTCATCACTGATCTCATTTCAGATCTATCAAAAACACACCACAGAAAAATGAGGAAACTGCTTAATTAAATGCAATTCAGTGCACTAGTTCTTCAGGCTTATTTCTGCGAAGGAAAGAGATGTCACTCTCACTCTCTTTCTCTCATGTATACAGGCTCACATTTTAAATAGGATTAAATGGACTAATTCTAAAAACACAACAGAATGTTCTCAAAAGGAAAACTAAAATAACTTAAAGTGTACAACTAACTGTGAAGATATTTTAGCTCTGCTGAGAGCAATGCTGGACAAATTGCAAAGACTTGCTGTATGTTTACTCACATTTCAACCGTTGAGATGGAAAAATACATTTAAGCTTAATGAAAACACTACAGAAACTTCACAGCAGGAAAAGAGCTCTTAAAAATTATCTGACAAGAAGTGACACTTTATCTGCATCCACAGTATTTAATTTGTTTGAATAATATAGTTACAGATAAACAGGTTCACTCCATATACAATTACCGATACCTTTTTTTTTAATACAGCTCATATTCCAGTACATCAACACTATTTATTTACAAGGTATTTATGTACATTAACATCTTTCTAAAGTCAGTGCATTGTCAATAAGTTTTATACAATAATTTACAAAGTGAATGTAGTTAATAGTTAACTTAATAAATTTACTACTAAATCATGAATTAATTTAATTTAAAAAATTAATTACAACCAATGTAACAAACACAGAAGATCAAATAACATTAGTAGATTGTGCTACCTGCTTAAATAAAACATTTCAAAGTAAATCAGTTGAAAATCTTTCACTTTTCATGGAGTTTGTGTAGGGAGGAATAGACAAACGGGAACTGAAAAAAACCTTCTAACCTAGAAATTCACAATTTGTGTCTTTCTTCAGTCTCAGTGTTTAGACCACTTTAAAGATAAAGAGTGTATGGGTGTCCTGGTTTCGGCTGGGAGAGAGCTGGTATGGTGCTGCGTTTTGGATTTAGGATGAGAACAATGCTGATAACACAGCGATGTTTCGGGTGTTGCTGAGCAGTGCTCACACAGAGCCAAGGACTTTCCAGAACCTCATGCTGCCCTGCCAGCGAGCAGGCTGGGGGTGCACAAGGAGCTGGGAGGGGACACAGCCAGGACAGCTGGCTCAAGCTGGCCATAGGGATGTCCCATACCGTGTGGCCTCATGCAGAACCATGAAAATGGGGGAGTTGGCTGATGGGGGGGCAGCCAATGCTTGGGGACGGGCTGGGCATCGGTCAGCAGGTGCTGAGCAATTGCGGTACGCATCACTTGTTTTATATAGTCCTTTATGATTATTATTACTATTTTCCCTTCCCTTTTTTACCCTACTAAACTGTCTTTATCTCAACCCATGAGTTTTTACCTTTTTTCCAATTCTGTTCCCCATCCCACTGTGGCAGGGGGAGCGAACAAACGGCTGCATGGTGCTCAGCTGCCTGCTGGGTTAAACCACAACAATGGGATAGGGAGCAACACCTCACGAGTAAGAGAATACTTATTTTGGAACTGATCTGCTGTCCTGACTGAGGCATGACCTCCAACAAAGACAGGGAAGCTTTTGCCAGAGAAGAGACGGCAAGATCAGCTGATATAATTTTTTAAATGAATAAAACCCAGATCCTTCTGGAAATTATACACTTACTGGTAGGCTTGGCATTCTTGTAAAACACATTAAAAAGAAGCCAAACATTTATTTCAGAGATCAACAATGTAAGTATCAGTTGTTAGTGAAGATACAAAATCTAAAGAATTTGGAAGATGACACATGAAATTAGTAAGCTTCTTAGACTCCGCTGAAGAACAAAAGGTGAAACATTTATCTTCATTCATATATGCAAACAATTTAACACTGAAAATCTTTAAAGAAATGCCTACTCAAAAAGTAACCATCTTTTTTCCAGTCTCTGCTAAGACTCACTTAGGCTTTCCGTCATGCAGTAAGCCCATTGACTCAAAAGAGCATCTTGCAAGGGCACAGAAAGCAATTCTGTTTTAATTGCAAGTATATGCATAACCTGTTACAAGAAAGAAAAATTGAAGAGGCAACCAAAGTTCGAAAAGAAAAACCCTATTAAATTAAGAAATCGTTAAAAAAAAATAATAAAAATCCATGAATGCTACGATAGCTACCTGACAACCACAGCTTCTTATTTGTTTGAAATACACAGTGGATAATTCACAGCCATTCACTCCAGAGCCCTTACAACAACAAAAACAAACTATGTTTTTGAATTTAATTATACGAATTTTTAAAAGTGCAAGTTTAAAAGCAACACCAGTCATGAAACATAAGCTCAAGCATCTTTCCTTCCAAAAGCTGGGAACATTTTGTGCAATGTGCACATTTTAAGACACCATGCGTGTAATCACAACTACTCTCTTCAACCTGAAGTTTCTTCTTGAGGCATCTCAAAAGTTTAAGATAGCATACTTCAGGCAGAAAAGCCATTCCTGAAACTTGTTAATCTGCACAGCCAACACATGGAGAAAGCACAGTTATAATAAACCATTCAAGAGTAGAAATTAATCTCACCTCAAATTATGATTTGGTTGTGCTCCCAACATACAGAAAGAAAGCAACTGACACATTAGTGGTGGCAAAACTGGAAACATTTCCTACTCTTCATGTCCATTCTTTAAATTTGTGCACTTTCCATTCTCTTACTTTCCCTGTTTTGCCAATAAAATGCAATAAAACTGCAGGAAAAAGGAGGTAGCAATATCATGTTGTCCAAAGACAACACTACATTTTTTTCCCCATTATCTTAAATCTAAAGAGAGCTTTAGGGGGTTGTTAGAATGGTTGGTAAACTCTACACTACTTTGTTTAGCTCTTATTTGGACTATTAAATTTATCTCTTATTTGGTCCTCGTTGGCTTTTCTCAAACCATTTTATTTAAAGGCCAATGGCAGTCTCAGCCTGATGTCTAACATCAGAAATGTTTAGAGCATGTAGTGAGATAACAGAACAAAACAATACTATCTTTATATTAACTGCTATTTAATTAGGGTTTTCTTTTTGTGCTTTCAGATCACAGGGTACAATAACTACACTTAGCTTATCTGTTTCAATAACATTTTTGCCAAATGTAAGTTTCAAGGTGTTATCCCTCACATTCTCAAAACAGTCCATGGAAGATCATCTGCCTACTGTAAAACACAGTACTTCTTATAATCTGACTCAAAGTCTTCATCCATGCTGCTTGTGTCTGCCATCTTTTTGCCATCAATCTTTGGCAGAAATTGTGCATAGTCTACCCCCTGCTGCTCATAGAAAAGAATGTAGGCAGAGTCGGTGTCAATTTCATCAGGATGCAGCTCCTGCAAAACAGAAAAACGCGTTCCGAAATAGGCAATGGTATAATTGTATTACTGTCAGTGAACTTAAAATACATGCAATTGCCCTAGAAACGGTATTCTTAAGTGGCTGTTTACAACAAGAAGGATCACATTTTCTGCCTCCCTTATTACAGTTATCAGGCTCCATTATTTAGTTGAAAAGTATGACAAATTTTATAGAGCTAAATGCAAATACTTAGAAATATTGGAACTTAACTATTCAGTAATTGAATACAAAACAGCTAGCATAATGAAAAAATATTTTTGGACTTCCATTTTAAGTAACATTTCCATCTTTGTACAAAATAAGCATCTTTCCTTAACCATGTTACAGCAGCTGATGAACAGATGTTAACTTGAAAAAAATCTCATGCATGATTTCAGTTTAAAAATGTAATATTTGTCTTATGCAACTTTTGAGATGTTCATAATTTTAAAAGAACAGTTTTCACAAAATGTAAGTTTCTTTGGCTCCAGGTACCAACTTAGTAATTATTTGATACAAAAACAAATTATTTACCTTACAGCTACTGTCATTGTAGCAGTACCACTTGTTGTTTGGGTTTTTGGCATAAGTGACATAATGACCCCCTCCCATAATTCCTGAATGGCACTGAAGAAAATCAAGAAGAAAATTCTGGATCAAACATCAAAACTGAGAATTCACAGAACAGTATAACAAATTCATGATTTTTAACTGAGTGACAATGGTTTATGACAATCTATACATTCCGAAGATGCTTAAATGTTACAGACTCTCCTAAAACCTCTTTCCTCTGAAGTACCAGCACATTGTACATGCCAAAAACACCTCACGCATGCTGGCCCCAGCAGCTCAACATGCTCGATCCAAACGCAGCCTCCCTCTCACACATACCTTTCTCCCCTTCTCTTTTTCCTTTACCACCAAATTTTATGTCACTTTTTTCTTATCTCAAAAAAGATAAAAATTAGCTGGTGCTAATTCTGACAGTGTTTCACTCTTTTTTTTTTTTTTTTTTTTTTTTAATGTCTGGAGCTGACTGAGCTTACATACACAAGCTGAAAAGTATATCTGCACAATGTTTTTTCTGCTGCATTCACTTTTATAGTAATTTTACTTTGCTGACAATGGCTCTACTTTGTTCTCTTTTTTGATAAATCTCTCCTTTTTGTAACGTAAACCATAAAAACGTTTAGTCAAGTCAATGCCACATAAAGATAGTTTACTTTCATGAAAAGCCAACTTACCGAAATTGCATATAGATTGTAAATAGGGTTAACACAAACTTCTTCTCTTTGGTCATCTGTAATATCGTCCTCACTGTGGTTATCAATTTGACCGTTGATACTGCCATTACTATATGCATTCTGTTCACAAATATATCCATTGGCTAGAGTCATCTCATTGTCCTGAGCAGTATATAGTTCACTCTGGCTACCACCCAAAATCTGCCCTCTAGTAAGAGCATCACTTCGATCAGAAGTAAATTTCTGCTCCTGGTCAGTCCCGTTCTCTTTACTTGAATCCAGATTTTCTTTGCTACTTGATAGTTTGTTTTTACCCAGTTGTGGTAGCCGCAGACGCCCTTTACCTCTTCCTAAAGTCCTTGGGCTACTATTTGGGCTACTGTTTTTACTTGAAGGACAGCTGGTTCCACTTTTCCTTCCCAATGATGGAGATGCTAGAACAGAAAACATGTGGACTATTACGATAAGTAAACACAGTCTAGATTTTTTTATTAGAAGTTTTTTTTTTTTTTCAGATAACCAAACATGAACAAAATAGTTTCATTGCAACTAACGAGTACTACATAAAAGTAGAAGTATCTGTGTGTACACACACACACACTTATAAACTGAAATTTAACTCTTATGCAGGAGCACATTCCTCATTTTTAATCCACCCCACTACACAGAAGTAGACAGTGCTGATATTTGTTAGCACAGTTTTTTTTTTCTTTTTAAATGGTAAAGCTTCACTAAGCTTTCCAGAGGAAACAACAACAGAAACGATCATTTCAGAATAAATGCAGTGCTTTGGCAAAAACAAACAAATAAAAAACCCCACACAACTAAATTTTTTTCCCAAGTATCAGCATTTACTGGAATCTTCCCTAATCATTACCTACCTTTGATATTATTCAAGACATTAGTAGTGTTAAGGGATGATGGACTTCTGTTCAGTGTATCTCCTTCTGCTGTGTAAGTGATCTGCAGATCTATTTTTCTAGACTCCCCTTGGAGAGGGGTCCGTGGTTCAGGAAGGTCATCAACTTGAGGAGTTAACTGCTTTCTTTGAAAATGACTTGGATCCCTTTGTACCAAAAAGGCACTTGGGTCAAAATTTTCTCGGGGAAATTTAACAATTTTCTGAGATTTTATCCAGCGGCCATTTACGAACTGAAATCTTTTCAGGTGAATGATCTAAGGAGAAACATGTTAGAAAAAAATTAAAGGATTATATCACAGTGAGTAATTTAACTGTTAAAAAGTTTTTTTTTTCCTTGAAGCATACACATTTTATCATACATTAATAAAAACAGTAACCACATATATGTGACAATCTGGATTGTGGGATCAAGCTGGTAAAATACACAACTAATATTTCCATAGGGAAATGATGGAAAAGTTTGCTTCACTTCAGTGACCCATATTGTGGTGTTTTGAATAACCTACCAAGTTTCGAAAACAACAAATGTGGGTGTTACACAACTAGACAAAAGATCATGTTGCCAGAAAGACTGCCTAAGTGCGAACCCTATGTCAGAACAGGTGAAGCTAAATGGAAAATGCCACCATTTGCTGCAATATATCAGCTAAAAAGATTCAGGATTTGAGGTTTGTTTCAAGTTATTTGCCTGCATTACAAATATGCATGATGCAAACTAAGTCAATGCCCCTCTGGAGACCGTGAACAAAAGCAAACCCTATTCTGAACAAGGAGACGTAGCTAGCAATACAAGTTTGTAACCAATGCAGTTTGTTTCTGTTGCTGTAGGGGAAACAAACGATATCATACCAAAATAGGAGGAAGCCTCCAAAGATCTAGCTTTTTTGTAGCCAGACAATGGGTCTTGCATTTGGAACAGTAGTACATCTCATCCTCCCCCAGTTCTTCCTCACTGGTGAAGGCTCGAAGACAACTATCCAGATTGATGGGCTCTGCTTGAGCTCGCCGACTCTGTTCAACACTTTCATGTTCTTCTACAATCTGAAGTGAGATAGAACTGTATCTGACTTGGAAACATATACAAACCACTCAGAGGAAGACTGTTCACAGTATCATACCAATAACATCATGTAGTTATTTAGGGTTACAGATAAAAACTAGATGCACCAAGTTTTAGCAGAATTTTTTTTTTCAATTACAAAGAGGCAGGCAGACAAATAATGCACCGTCCTTATTCCTGGGTTTTGCTTACAAAATTATCTATAAAGCACAAGTTTATAGATTCTGCTCATAACTCTGAATAGCTATTCTAGATTAACTCAGCTGTGTGTTTACCCTTAGGTCTGTTTTGTAGACTCAATGAATCAAATAGGTTTACTCATGGATAACTGTTTATGACACTGGCATCCTTAGAAAATCTATCAAATTAACATATTTTTTAAAATATTGTGGCTAGAACAAACACAACTCACAACAGGCAAAAAATACACTGCTGTGGCTTTTTAAAAGCTTCCCTTCCACATTATGGTTATGTAATAGGTGTAACACTAAGAAATTAATTTATCCAGAATATACTGTTCCATGATTACTGCTGTTAGTTTAACAGAAAATGGACAAAAGAAGAATCAAATGCCTAATAAAAAAAAAAAAGGAATGCCTTCCAAACAGTCTTGGTGAAATGGGTTGTACTTCAGAACTATTAACAAACAATGAAGGGGTTGTGTTGCAATTTTACCCGTTCCTGTGATGTCTGGTAGCGTAGATGGAGTGCTGTAGGATCCCAGTCTACAGCAATGTAAGCATTACCAACAGAAGCTCTATCCTCTGTGCACTCAATTTTACAGCCACGGCAAAATCTAAGACAAAAAGTTAGATGTGGTAACCATCCAAAACCTTTTTGGTTTTACATTACTTCGCACACCAGTTCTACTTCTTATTTTGTATCATATGTGCCTCCAAAGTTTCAGGCTTTGCCTTCAGTGTAAAATGAAGGTATTACAAAACAATGATTAGGATTTTTTTTAATTAAAAAAATTTAATAAATGCAAAAAACTGAAGCAGTTGGGTAATCTCAACCATCTACCTGCATGTAATGCTGAGCAGACCTACCTACCGCACCAAAAAACAATATACAATGCTTTGTTTCCACAGGTACTTTACAATATGATAGTTAACACACATTTATCTAATTGTAAGGGACTTTTTTTTCTTTGAATGAGCATATGGTCTCAATACCTTCCAGCAAGGGTCTGGAATTTTCAGTAGCATGTCTTTTAGGAAAAATTCCAAACATGCTCCCAGGGTCCATTTTAGTTCTTAATCTCCAAATGTCAGAGAAACTAGTGAGGACAGATGATCTACATCTAAAAATGTTTAGTTTTGTATGAAATCCCCACAAATCATCCAAATATGTACACGCACGAGCCTGCATATAGGCACACATGCACACAGAAGATTGTAAGGGGTTAAGAGTTTTTTTGATAGTCTCCTGTCTATCTCCTAATTTAAAGTTTCTGTCAGCAGGGCTTCCAGCTCTCCAAGTCATAAAAGCTATTCTCCAGTGAAAGGCTGCCATGTGAGGGTTTTGGTTAAATTAGATTCTGGATTCTTATTGATATTACCTCTGAAGTCTGAAACGTATCAAAAACCCATTACCATAAATCACATTTCTGCTGAAGTGATTCCTTTCCTTAAATCTAAAAAGGACAATTTACCTGTACCACGGACACCAAGCACAAGAATTTCCATCCTTCTGAACTACTCTTAGGGTGAATGGATACTGATATCCCATACTATCATCACTGAAACAGAAGAGAACACAACATGAAACATGAGTATTCATTCAGACTGCCAATTAATTTTGACCTTCCTTCACCATATTTGCTAAAACACACAAAAAATCCCAATGATAATGAATATTAAACATAAGATATTGAAATAAGACCTGCCTCTGTGTTGCCTAAATTCCAAATATGCACATCATAGCATTAGCTTTAAGTCTACTCATCAGGATCACCACTGAACTATTAAAAAAAGACATTTAAAGCTGTAACAGGCAGAGTCCCACATTTTCATACTACTATCAATACTATTCCATTTTTATTAGCACAGTAATATAACTACAGAGGAATGGAATTGGAAACCCATTAAACAACTGCAGTTTCTCCTGCTTTGGAAATGAACTTTTTCATATAATAGTCTGAAAACTCTAAAATAACGCGAACATACAGTATCTGATCCTTTCCTCATGCCTTCTGAAGGCATTCAAAAAATTGCCACATGTAGTGGCAATTATAGAAAATCAGTGGTAATGCACTCATTGATTTTGAAAGGAACAGGACAGCATTCTACCCTATATCTCTTTACTAACCCAGTTAACTTGAACACAGGCTTGCTGGTTTAAATTGACTAAGTAAAATCAGTTAGTCTAAAGCCACATACACAGCTACTAATAACTTACAAGACCATCTAAAGTCGCTGGCATACTGATGAATGAACAATGTAGTAATTTATTGTTAAAATATATGAAATGTTATCACAAGACAGTCTGTTACCCATTTGACAGATATAATGAATTATCAATCAGTGCACAAGAATAAACCGATTAATTTGGGTAAAGCCTTAAGTGCAACTGGAAGGTACACTATATTTAACTACACTACAAAGGATTAAAAGGTATTTTCAGTTATTGCCATTATTAAATTTCAGGACTCTAAAATTACTTCTTACAAAAATAACTCACTATATAGAATCTGTAGGCAGAAAGCATTTGAGGTAAAAGTACACAAAATTGTTGACATTTAAAGCTTAATTATACATTTAAAAACGTATCTTTATTGAACAAAGCTATTATGAGAAGTTAAAATTGATGAAGAAATTAGTATTTTTAAAATTTTGTAAACAAGTCTAAGCTACTGTATTATGTGGTTCAAGTCAAAGGCTGGCGTGCCAAACTCACCAGTCTTGTGCATGATTACTAGCTTCCTGAGGTGGGAGAGGGCTAGCAAGCCTGGAAACCTGAATCCATACTGCATCATACAGGTCTTTTTTCCGTGTATGAACTGTACAAGGAACAATTAGTGGCATTCCAAAGAGACTAGGACGATTCTTCTGAGATGAAAGAAAATATAATTCTGTCCGCATCTGCATAGGTGAAATAAAAGAATGACTCAGATATAAGTATGCATAAACTCACATTACCGTAATTACTAGGATGCTGACCTTGTTTTATATTTTAGGCTTCGGCAATTAAAACAAACCATTGATTCTATTAGAAGTACTCTATTTCAGCATTTTTTTTCCAATATTAAAAGCGGTAAATTTTGATCACCAATTTGAAACTACCTGAAAACTTTTTTTTTTTGTATTTTATGATATCAGAACAATGTTATTTAATCACTAGACCACATCAACACAAATCTATTTCAACCACGTACTTTTTTTTTTTAATATTTCATATGATGGAGATTTCTTACTTTTCCCACTAAACTGTAACGTTGTAATGCAGAAAGGCACCTAATGATGCTACTACCTGTCCCCATATGACCTCTATATTAGGCAAGCTTACATTCCCTAGAGAAAGAAAACCTCTACATTTAAGGAGGCACTGCAGACTTGTACACAACTTACTCCAAGCAGACAAACTGGCCTTCGTGCTACATCTCTCATTTGTAAGAAAGATTTAACACACTGACTGAATGACACTTGGGTACAGTAAGCTGCTACCACCTTGCAAAAATTTATTACAAGTGATCCTTTCCATCGATACGCTTTTTGACAATGACAAGCATGGATTGCTGGAATAGCTTCCACAAAACTCTTACTATAAGCTGTAGAGCTAGCAGACTAACAGCTCCAAAGCATTGTACCAATCACCTAAGAAATTCTACCAAACTTGAATCAAGATGGCAATGATAGAAGTGGCTATTGGCCACTATGTAAGAGAATAAAGCAAAAAAGCCTCACACAAACACACAGCAAAGAGCAAATTTAAACAGCCTCCCAGCCCACATCCACTAGGTTCTCAACGTCAACAGACTGAAGTCAGGAGACAGTGCACACTGAACGCATGGCTATTTGAGGTGTTCAGTCACCCAGTTTTGACATTTAGAGTTCAACACAACTACAGATGCTTTTACAAAGAGTAGTTCATGCTAACAGAATGAACCACGAATATACTACGTATCCTCACTCTGTTTCTTTGTAAGAAATAAGGCTGTTCCACAAAATGGGGAAGAAACATATTTTAAGTAGTTCCTCTAATTAGATTTTTTGCTGCTCAAAGAATCCTGGAACATTTAATCAGGGAGTTAGTGAGTGCCCAAGTATGCATCTCAGCATTAAAGAACTGGGAAGCATGCCAATACTAAGGGAAGAAAAATACACCAACATTAGACATTATGATTTAAATCTACAAGAGTTGTGTGTCCATATAACTTGGTGCATACATAATAGGAAAACATATTCATGTTCCCTCATAAGAAATACAAATTAATTTATCATATGGACATAAAAATAACTCTCACTGACTTTCTCAAAGTGTGTTATGCGAATAATTTATAACAAATGCAAAATCTACTAACCATTTTTCTATGGACCGCAATTATATACCCTGTACATGGACTATCAGAAAGCAAGGGCACATGACCATTCAGAGTCCAGTTGGCAAGGTTACGCTCTGTTCCACATGGCACTACAGTATTTGGCATTCCATTTGGAATCAGGGTTGGTTTGGGAAGGTCCCCGTTCATCATTATGTTGGGTGCTCCATTAGCTGATGATCCAGTCGAGATATCTGTACATAGACAATTACATTCTCACTTTTATCTACAGCAACTATAATTTATCACAATTTTTTTTATGCCTTCCATTCTGTTCAATGCATTTCATGAAATATCTTCTACTCTCCTTCAGACCAATACATAATCTTATTTGTCTAAAACTTTGCAAAATCAAAGTATGCAAGAGCAAGGAATAACAGAGGTGTTTACAATCCATATATGAAACCACAAACAATAAAACAAAGGCCCAAACTGAACACCATGCTTCCAATTCTTTTTACATCCTACTTTAGAGACAATCCACAAGTAATAAAATATTTTTCATGTTTCTAACTAAAATGTGTATACAGTGATCTTCAGACTACTGTCCTGGGTGTGACCCCAAAAAGGATCACAGAACATCAGCAGACACTGAGACTGCTCACAGCTTCTCTGTGGAGCAAAACTCGGACTTACCTGTCTTTTCTTTAAGCCTCACTTTTTCCATTGTACTAAGTAGTAAAGTTTTTCTTCTGAATTTCTGCAGTACCTAAGAACTGTGAATTTTAAATGAACAGGAAAATACATTTTCTTTTACCTGTCTGCACAGGACTTGATGCTGATGTAGGTGATCCTGGAACTGGTATTTCAAATGCACACAAAAACCCACTCACTGATAACCGGACTTTCTGGTTGTCTTGAGGAAAGTTCTTTATTGCAAGCAGGGAAAAAGTTAGTCAGATATGTATATACTTCTATCTGTGATTCTGAACATGTTTTGTTCTTTTGAAAACAGTACACCTGTCAGATCACCTCTCCCCTCCCATCTGCTTTCTTACACCTTTCTACATAGCGAAAGGAAAGCCAACAAGCACATGACTTTGAAGATCGCTGCAGCAAGACCTGAGAGTTATTAATGGTTCTCTGAAGAGAATGCAAGCACCTAGTTTCAATCCTATTCTATAACAACAGACAAACGTATGTAAGCATATACATATGCAGTATATAGAACTAAGCCAGGTATCATTTATGCCTCCAGCCACTTGACATTGTTTTAAGCTCATCACAGCACTCTAACTTGAGATTTATTACCTCAAGCTGATTTTATCATGTTTTTCTAAAAATATCGTTATTAATCAATTCAACTTCTGCAAGTTTCTACATGACTTTTCATTTTATTTACAGGTGGTTTATCTTGGCTCAGTTTACTTTGATTTTAAATCTAAGCAAATTACAGTGTAAGAGTAAAATATAAATTAAATAAAGTTCCTATAGGGATAAGACCAACCTGACTTTTTAATCACATTTTTAGTTCAATTATTTCACATTTCCTGTAGACAAAGCTTAATGTCAAAAAGAATGAAGACATATGCCGATGTACACAAATAATTATCAGAAATAAGAAGTATTTTGCAGCAATTTTTTTTTTCTTTTTACCTTTATATTGGAGCTATGCACTTCTGCAAGTAGTATCTGTTCTGGTTTCAGCCCACAGAGTTCACTTAACTGTTTTTTCAAACCTGTATACTTTTCATCCATGTTCAATCTCAGGCCATATCGAACAGGAGTAGTACCATCCAATTTGATTACTTTAAAGGGGAAAAGAAACACGCTGGTCAGCAAACCAGGAAAGATTTAATGAGAACAATACATTACATCTTCTTACTTATTAGAAAGTATTTTTCCCCACTAAGATCTGTTTTTTTATTTTTTATTTTTGTCTTTATTATCAGGCAGTTTTCAAGATCTGCAGACAAATGTCAGAAAACCCCTTGCTGCATAGGCAGTAAAAAATGGATTCAAAATTTGTTTAGCTTTTTATCATCTTTCCTTTTGCCTGTTTTCCAAGTTCATGAACCATGAAGTATTTTTGTTTGTCCACTAGCTCCAAGCCCTTCTTTTTCACCCTACTCAGATTGAGGACAACCTCCACAATACAGATTTTCAGTGAATAGAAATAAAGTTCTCAAAACCTCAGTTTTACATGTTTCTGTATCAAGTTCTTTAGTCAAGATTGAAAAAGGACCATCTATGCTCAGTTTTTAAAGCTTTTATTTTAGTTTAACTGCATTCCAATGAAAATACTTGTACTCTACCATATTAAAAGAGTGTAACTATTTTTTAAGTGTAAATGTTGACATGAACAAAATTTGGATGTTTTAGAGCTGTTCCTTGAAAATCTGTTCTACATGCACAGCTTTTATTTTAGCACAGAGTAGTTTATAGGGAGTTAAATACCACCACTCACCCGTAATTTCTAGGTGCATGTAGCTATCCATTGGCAAAGGTAAGGATAAAAAATTGAAAGGGTCAAATCTAACACTTATATGTCCGCAAGTTTTACATTTTACTTGTGACTTCAGCTGCCCATGAAATAAATCTACAACAATGGATCTGTTTCTTCTCAGATGGTTTTCCCAGGCCTGAAACAAATTACAGGAAAATAATACAAAGTTAGAAACTAGACTACTTGCTTGAACTACAGGAAAGAGCATATGTTGGAAAACCACCAAAATTTTGTCAGTCTATGGAACTCAAATATATTTCCACAGAAGTGGTTTACCAATTCATAATAAATGGTAAGTATTTAGCTTCGATGGGAATAAAGAAAAGTTCTTTCCTTTAACACAATAATCAAGGTATGACATCATCTGAAGTAATTCTGAAAGGATCATTGCCTTGAAAAATTTTGATATTATTCTGAATCATTCAAAATGATTGTGAAGTATCATCTTTACATCTTTATTACAATATTTAAATCAAACTAATTTTCAGATCAAAGGTGAAACTGACTCGTTAAATCACAGATCTGACAAGTTTCAAAAGATGGTCTATTCCTGAAAGAGCACTGCCACACACTAGCCCATCAATAACTTCAGTTTTCCTGAGAAATAAGGTAGTTTCTAGTAGCTTAGTGTTATGAGGGGAAAACAGAAACAAACAAACCGAACAAAATCAATCAATCAATCAAACAAACAAACAAAAAAACAACAACAAAAACTTTAACCCATACCTCAGCTGCTACTTCCCAATCTGGTCGACCATCGCTATCTTTCAGTTCAACATAGGGCTTATCATGAACTCTATTCAAATCCTCATGAAGACCATCCAAAAGAAAAGCTAGAAGCTCCTGTGAGTCTTGCTGTTGAAAACCATTAAACCTTGGAGCATATTTTGCTATTGTCCACTATAAAAAAAAGCCAGAAAGTTACTTAACATTATATGACAAAAGTTGTAACAATAAATCAAAATATTGCAGAGAAGATGCATGCTGTCAACAAGCACAAATGCAATTGCCAAGAATTAAAGACAACTCTCTATTCTTTCAGAACAAAAGACCATTGACAGATAAATGCATAGATGTTCCTAACAAGGGCTATAAAAATCCACATCTTACACCACAACCTCTGATTTGTATCAGTTAACTCCTCTGAACTTACAATTGCTGAACCATGATTACATTCAACAGAAAGCTGCTCAAGTCCTGACACCAGGACTCATACACTGTGTCCTCCTCCAGGTGGGCATTGTGGCCCGACACATCCCTTTCCAGAACGATCAAATCCTGTGACCACTTTGGAGTAATGTACACGATGACTGTCTTCCCAGGATATGCTTGTTGGCTTCATAGCCAACTTCTAAAACACCGATCTGAGTCCCACAACCAATACAGCTAACAGCAGGAAAAAGTACATTAGAAGATTTCCGCTATTCAAATAAAATCTTGCTTTCTACCTTTAAATAACACATATCACAGACTTACCCGCAACTTTAATGGTGCTATATTCTTCTGAGTCCCACTCCACAACTCCTGAACCAAATCCCCATAGCACTTGGCCATGTGTCCTTTCATTCCTATTGGATTTGTCCTGGAATTTATGAAGCAATTAATACCATACCAGAAGTTAAACAAAATTCAAGCATGAGGATAAACGAGGAAGTGCAAAGACTTCTTGCTGAACTGCTTTAACTCTCCCAGAAACAAAAGAGGTTATAGTTTCACGTATCCAAGCTAGTACCAGTTGTATGTTGTATAGCTGATGGCTGATAACACTGAACTTGAAAGAATTTATTCATGTCTACTAAAGTTGAAAGTGATCTTAAAGAAATGCTATGATATCAAATAGATTACCTGTTAAGTTCATAAAGGTGTCTTCCTGAGATGAAATACCGTGTCAGAGGTTGCGTATTACTGACACACTGGATACTAGAGTTCATGAAACACGTGTTGCCCAGATTGCTTAATCCAGTAGCACCCTTTTCAGTAGGAACTGAGAAAAAGAAAACATAATTATGTCACTTCTGCAGATGTGAAAAATTAGTCTGGAATGGTGTATCAGTAAAGTTCAGAATATGACCTTTTCACTGCAACCATTACAATTTAACCTGCTCCCACTTACAAGACCACAACTAGCACAGATGTTACAGAGGACCAGCCCATTCAAAATATGCACTCTCTCAACTCTACTTAAGTCAACAGAAATTGAGGTCATTAAGTATTTTGTTGCATTTGATCCACCATGGACATCGGCACAAGCCAGACAAACTACTGTCAGATAAATAATTATGGAACTGCAACTTCTGGATTCATTTGTTAAAATCTTAACTATTCCTCACCTGAAAAAAATGCAAGATAATAAACACAAAATCCAGAATTTGCTGCATCCGAATGTCTGCAAATTCATCTATCTATATATCCAACCCTCACACTTTTCTAGCATCTAAGTTAATAAAACAGAAAGAACAAGCAAAGCTGCACAGGCATAAAAGACCTCTTCCAATGTTAAGAGCACTTTGATTAAAAATAGTTGTTTCAACATAATGTACCCTCTTGGATTTTTCCTCTCACCATAGCTCAAGTACTTACCTTTATGTCTGTCTATTTTACTGCTGTTTGCTATAAAAGACATCTCTTCAGGCCAACTCATGTCTTTGTTTCGAACTAGAAAGAGATATGGTATAAGATTTTTGTTTCCTACTTATTATTCCAAAGATCTTATACAGATAAAGAGATTTAATTAAAATTTGCAAATATTTATTTTGAGATTATAGATTTATTTTCAGTTTATTATTATTTTTGCTAGTTTTCATTTCAATTGTTTCCAGTCATTACTGGAAATCATTCTAATACTGGCATCACTCCAGCCATGCCAGTAACATCTTTAGAGAGCAGCCCTGAGATTTCTTTCCTGATTGATAACCATTTTTTCAGTACTTATTCTAATATTTAAAAAAGACATCCCTCGGACTTGAATGAATCTGTTCACTTCAGGAGTGATCACTAATATTTTTTGTTTCTATAAACCAACAATAGATTTAAGTGTATTTCAAAACAGTGACAAGTTACACGGGTTTCAAGATAAAGTGAGACAAAAAAAGTCAAGCTGTCCTAAACTAACTTTACCACCACCTCCCCATAGATCCCTTCCCTCTGTAAGCCTCCATCCTGCATTGACACAAAGTGCTTGTTTGGCCATACAGCAAACTGGCTTAAGAAACTGATCTGGCTGAAAAAAGAAAAAGGGAGCTATTTTTCACTAGATTACTTCTCACAGCCAGTTCAGCAGGTAGGTATGAAATAGTTGGCCACAGGTAAGGCAGGTGGCATAATAAACAAAGAAGGGGTGGGCGGCTTCTTTCAGTGGCAGGGTCAGCTTTGTTTGTTCAACTATAGCCTCAGGATTCTGTTTCACCTGATACAGAAAGGTGCAGACTCTCTCCCCTCTCTCTACATATATATAAAGCAAATAACAAAAAAGCCTCAGATGCTTCTCACAGCTTTTGCTTTATCTCTGGTATTCTAGTTATTACTATAGGGGTAGCAGATTATTTGAAGCTTTGGTATTTCTTCCTGTATTTTTCTCAATATATACAGACAGACGCATATTTACACATATTCTTCCTTCCCAAAATATTTCCAAAGATTAAATATTTGGGCAGTAGGCTAATATATTTCTGTAGTAGTTTGGGCAATTACACAATCGTGTTTTACACACAATCTATTAAGGATATATAGACTAATAAAAAACTATTTGCTCTTAGTGTGTAAACCACTTTACATGCTCTTTTTATACCTTCTATTACTAAATGCTGCTCGTCTTGGATTTTAAGATACTCCAATCTGTGATCTTCATCATCAAGCAAAGTAAGATAGTTCTGCAGGAGAAAAATACTTCACATAGTTATTACTTCTAGATCTAAAATTCTCTGAGGATGTTTTCATCTCAAAGCAATGAAATTAGAATAGTATTAATATTTTTTTTCACATAAATAAGAGTACCAGTTTCCTAATTAATTAAATGGAATTAATTAAATACAGCAGTTCACTGATCTCCACAAGCATCTATTTCAGTGGTGCAGTTTTACATGGCATTTCTTTAGCATGAGAGAATTACACGCACTTAATGCTTTCGAGGAATATATTCTGCTTGCTCATTATGATTTCTTCACATACACATTTGAAAAAGATCCTGGATGGCTGCTGTCCTGTGTCAACAGAAGCCTACAGTATCACGTATGTCAATGAAAGCATATATTTTTACTTCCATCTAAAACAATTTCTATGAAACTTTATAGCAAGAGTATTAATCAGGCAGCCAATCGTCAATTTTTAAACATATTACAGGAGAAATTGATGTCCATCACCCTAATAACACCAAAATCTAAATTTCACTGCTTGGAGTGCACAAAAAAAATCTAAAAAAAAAAAAAAAAAAAATTGGCATGAGTAAAATCTTTACACATTTTGGCCCAAGTTTTCTGACCTGGGTGATTAACTTACAAAGGAAAGTTATGCTCATTAGTTTTTTCTATGCATGTGTTTAATAGTTTCTAGGAAAAGAAAAAAAAGATATACAACATTCAAAAGCTGTTAAAAAGAAAAAAAGACTGACATTACCTCGCTATTGTATAACCAGAGGCGCATATCTTCTTCTTTTATACGTAGCCTCTGAGAGAGATATTCATGTATCTCTTTAATTGTTTGCATTCGACTAAAGCAGCCGGTGTAAGCCAACACTCTTTTTAAAGGAGCATTCGGTGAAGGTACATTCCCTAGATTCACAGCCGTAAGAAAAGAGCAAAAGATAATCTATATACCCATATGCAAACTGAAATAAAAATCAGATAAATAACAACTTATACACTACGCAAACTCCTTTTCTGTGAAAAAGAAGTACATTCTCCTTTAGTTTACAGATAAAGTAATGAATTAGATTGAAAGCTAGCTGTAACCAACCCTTAGGGATGTCTCACATCAACACAGAACTAACTTGCTATTGCAAAGAAGATAAACTCGTCTCTCTTATTACCAAAACCTATTAGAAAATTGCTCCATTAAGATTCTCATAGGAAATAATTTAGAAGAAATTTTAAAATGACTGGACTACTCTTTTTTTTTTTCCTCTTAAAGACAGAGTATCAAAGACAATGGTAATTATCAAAATAAAGTGCTTCAAAAATTTCATGGCATTTTTCTTTCAAGAGCACATTCTCAGTTAAAAGTAAAGTATAAATAAAAATAAAAATCAGGCTGACTTCTCTTGGAAGTAGCATGACTTTGCTCAAGCTCCTCTATGGGATGAATGCTGACCTGTGAAGATGAAATCAGCCTGGCCGTTTAACAACAAAAGTACTCTTTATAACTAACATCCTCAAAACATATTCTATAAAGATGACCATGATTTTCACGAGAATTTCTAAGTGATCTCATGTTTGCAACACAAATTAATTCCATCTGTCAAGATTGCTGCTGTTTTCTATAACATGAGCTCATCTTTAAACAAAACATTTGCAAAAGCTCAGTTAGAAACAGATGAGACCAATTTTTATGTTTTATTTTTTTGAGCTTCTCTAGTTTAAACATAGCAAGTTCCCCACTCCTACAAAGACAGGTCTGCAGCATATTAATAAAAAGCTTTTGTTATACAGCCCGATTGGGTAATTGCATTACTTAAGTAACCACAAAAGTGACATTTTTCTACTTTCATCATTAAACAATTAAAATAAAGTAGTACCATATGAAAAGATGCAATATTACATGCAATTTGACAAGAGTAAAACTGTACTGTAATCATATTATAAGTCAGCAAAGCATCAGTTTTGTTTCAGTATACCAAGCAAAGTACTAACTTTTTTTTTTTTTTTTTTTTTTAAAAAAGAACACAAAAAAGCATTTTCTGAGATTAAGGATTGGGGGATTAGTTGTAAGATTACAGCAAGAAAGCACATGTGAAAACTCAAAAAGATTAATAATTGATTGGGCAAATAAATTAGTGAAGAGCAAAATAATTCCAAATCAAATCAAATTTCTCACGTCAGAAAATTCCCTCTATTTGACTTTGGGTATTTTAGGACATCCAAACAACATTTTATTAGATCAAGTAGGAAAAATGAATTTGGGTAGCAGGCAGTTTCTGTAGCAGCTTCTATAGCGGAACTTGATCAAGCAGGCAGCCACCATTTACATGTTAAGTTTGAGATTCTATCAAAGCAGTGAAAAATTGAGCACCTGCATAAGATTTTCAAGCGTAAGCTAACAGTAATAAGGCTAAAGGATTTAATTTTCAGCAGTCAGGTGAGCACACTTCTGGACATCTGGTACTGCGGATGCCCAATTTGTGTGTATCCAAATGCACATAAGAAAATCATGTATATGTTCAAACCTACTGTACAAGCCACGTATGCAACTACACATACAAACCAATTACTGAAAACAAATCCCTGTAACACGTCTCAGCTGAAACGTGCAAAGCTACAAGATGAAGATTATTCTTATAGCTTATTACTTGTACGATCTTTTGGTGAGCATTAACACCACAATTATAGCATATATATTTCAGTTGGATGTTTACTTTCTGCTGAGTTGTCCTTCCAAACTGTATCAAGTAGTAGTCTTCATATTCCATTAATTAAGCCCCCTTCTAAAGGGTATTAAATAATTTTGGGCATTAAAGTCTAGCTGCCCAAGTAACTCAGAACGAGTTGGCTGAATAATGATTTACTTTATCATACCACTGTACTATCAGAAACACACCCCAATACACAGGTGCGTGTATTCTATGCCTACATAATTAACTACCAATGGGAATAATCAGATCTGCCCTTCTTAGGTCTTTATTTTATGCAGTGCTCATTTCTCACTTTCAATTCACCAATCTATTTGCAGTAAATACGCAACTTAACTGACTTCACTGAAAATGCTCCCTCGTGCCTCTTCCTTTCAAAAGAAGATAGAAGGAAAGCCTCTAAATTTTTACCAAATGCTGATTGTGCCTTACAGTTGATTAGCTGGTGTACAAGCACAGTGGCAGCAAGCTCGCTTCTACAGCTGTGGGTCTCGCTTTCTTAGAAACTGCGCACTTGTATTCTTGCTGCATTCTTAAGTTACCTCTAGGTAAATGCTGAGGAAACATTCTCAGGCTCATCATACCCATATTCACCCAGATGTTTGACTGCTGTGTTCGAGTGGCAGGCTGCTGTCTCAGAAAGAGCAGATAGCGTGGAAATAACTCTAGTTCAGGCACATTTGTTTTGCTGTTTTTGATCACCTAGTGAAGACATTTAAAACACATTTCAGAGACTCCTGTTCCAAACATGTAGGAAATCCTATTAGGAACAGGAAGTAATGATTAAAAAGGTGGGATAGAAAATAATTATGTTTTACTAGGAGAGAAGAAATCCTCTGAACTTCTTATAGGGTCTTAGGCAAATATCCACAGCGATAAAAATTTACTCATTTCTAAGCACTTTTTGAAGCTTATTAGTGTCAGACTACCAAAAGCCAACATCTTAGTCAGTGGGAGCATAGTTTCCTGTACAATACCATGGAAATAACATTCTTATAATTCCCGAAATACACTTGAATTTACAATGAACCTCATTAATTCTACTCAGTCTATACTTCAACATAAAAGGTTCACATCTGTTAAATAAACACAATACCTCAACGCTGTTGAACTATAGTGCTGGATTCAAAACTTCATATTGTAAGAATATATCAAAACTTACTTTGCATTTTGATACACTGACAGAAAAAGATGAAATTTCCCCAGAACATGATTTGCAGCTTTTCAGTCATTTCTACAAAGATTTTGCTATCTAGATCTGCCCAAATGTAGATGTACATAAATGGCAGGAAGACTATTTTTGTGAACACAAGAATCAGAAGAAAACAGCTTAAGCTGTGAGAAGCAATTGAACGCACTGAAGTGTCATGGTATTAAACTTCAGTTACAACAAAAACAATAGAGTGCTGACATTTTCTGGAAAGAAGCAACCTAATAGTCCCTGCTGCGGGGCAGGAGACTGGGACTCTAAGTGCTGCCTGTATACATGGTGGCACATAACCAAATTGTCTTCATAAATTCAAGTGCTCAGATAACTACATGTCAAAATATCTTTAATTATGGACTGAAAAACTAAAGTTTATACATATACTATTTATATTTTTACAGACAGGATATCTAAACTCAAATACTTTTATTCTGAATAGAACTCTCTTTTCTAATGGCACTATCGCAAAAATCTTAAGCATATTAGTTTGTGCTGTGAATAAAGTGAAGTGGCCTTTTCTGGATCATGAAAGGTGTTTGTTTCCATGGAGAATGTGTGGGAGGAGTGTAGCAGAAGCCAGTGATTTTTCACTGTAAAATCACTGTCAATACTACGGCTAACAGATCAAATCATCAAAAACCACACAGTTAATTCTCTCCCATTTCTAACACTAAATATAAAACCAATTCAAAAAATAATAATAAAAAAAGAGCAGCTTAAAATCTGTTTGAAATCAAAAATTTTTATAAAATAGCCCTGCCTTATATAAACATTTTCATCTAGCAGGCTCCAAAATGCTTCACAACCTATTAACAATATTTTCTATACAGGCAGTCCCGGAATTATGAGATTTCAGCTGACTACATGGTGAATTCTATTGAAGAGTGTTAAAAGGTGAGTACAGTTTGGCAGTCATATATGAATTCTTAGTGCCATTATGACCAGAGAACTTAAATGGTACTGAAGAATGTTTGGGCTACCTAACTGAATGTAAGAGTTTCCAGACATATCTGCTGGGAATAAGGGAAGTTTCTTAAGTAACAATTAAGCTTTGACATTGTCTGGTCAAGTCTCGGAGAAATCCCAGTCAGACACTTATGCAAAACACCAAGAATCAAAGCAAAAATTCTAGAAGATCTACCTAAGCTATTCAAGAGAAGTGATTTTCCATCTAAGCATTGCAATCCCTCTCAAAATAGAAATCCCTCTTATCTTCAATCATTGTATTTCAATTTCAGGGCTTCTAAGTTGCATCCTGTTACATCAGAGATGCAGGCTGGTTGTGCCTTTGGAGATGTGGAAGATGAGCATAACAACTCCATAAAATGTTGCTGGCTGAAAGCTCTTTCAGCTTCCTTCAGGAATATCAAAGAATGTATACATATTCACTCAAAGAGGAGATACTATCCAAGCAGTGATCTTGTGGGAGGAAGTGGGAGCAGGCAGGATAAGGGAGGAAAAAGAAAATGCTTTAGGTACAGACCCATAGAGGACACGCTGCTACCTGACCAGAGCCTCAGGTGATACAAAATCCAGCCAAGGAACTATCAAATGTTTTGTCATGAAATCCAGCTGCACACTTCATGCAAGAGAATCTTTAATATAGTAATAGCCTTTTGCAACAACATTGTTTTAAGTGTACTCCAAATGTTAGTAATTTAAGGATTGTAGTGAAAGCAGATCTTTGAAGACAAAACCAAGGACTGGTCTCTAAAATCCTGCCATCATTCAAGAACAAATGATCACTTAATCTCTATTGCTACCATCAAGAAAAATGCTCACTTCCTTTTTTAGATATTAAAGTGTAGCTGATATAAAAGACTATGTAACACAGAAGAAATAAACCACTGTATGGAATAAATTTCTTTTCAACAGAAATTAAAGAAAGTTCCAATGCCTAAGTGAACAGAGCAAATTACTTCAATTTTTCTTGGCTTTAACATCAGTCTACTTTTTGCTACATTGAATATTAATAATTCAAGGCATGCCAGCTTTAGTTCCAAATGATTATGACCTGTTAATCATTTTGCAATAATACACACAAAGAAACAGAGAGATGGCTCAATAAACTGTGAGTAAATTAAATGTTTTAACAATGACTATTCCTATATAATTATTGCTTCTCTTTCAGAAATGCTGTTGCTGTTTTAACTGCAACCAAAAAATATTTCATTGGGATAACAGAGTCCACTTAGTCAATTCCATTTAATATATGGCACTTTCACACATTTGAAAATTAAATTCTGCATTGTGCCCCAAATTAATTTTTAATTAAGAATATTACAACTTTAATATAGAAAATACTAGTATTAGTTACAAAAAGTCTATTTCAATTCTTCAAGTTTTTCTTAAAAAAACCCAACACTTTTATACAAACAAATACAAATATCACCTTATCTTTGATAGGCTTTTGCTAAATACTCAATTCTATTGTAAGGTTGTAAGTGACTACAGGCAATTAAATAATTGTTGATATAAAAACACAGCATTACCACTTTGTAAATACATTTTCTATTACACAATGGATATACTTATGTTTTTTGTTTACGTTTTCCATTTCACAATTTTATTGCCATTCCTTGGCTTTTCTGCTTACTGTAAAATATAAGAAATGTATAAATTCACTACATACGAATTATTTGCTGACAAATGAGTAAATGAGTATTCCATATGTGTTACTGAGTTTATCAGAATACTAGACGAATAATGATACAAAAGAACTATTTGTTTTAAATATATGATCTTCTCAAAATAACAATTAGTAGTGCTTGTAGGCAATTGTTTTGACAAAGAATAGCCCTTGCCTGCTTTCTTTACTGGGCTCATGTATTGTTACCTATTCTTTTAGATCTTCATGAAGTCATGTGCATTGTGTTCTCTATAGTACTGTAACTGAAGGACAGCCTTTGTTACCTTCCCCCCATTTCACGAAATTGAGATAAGAAATGCAATTTCAAAGCAACAGGTGTCTCAGTTTTAACTTTATTGCTTTTTTTTTTCTATTTTTCCTTGCAGAACAGTTGAAAATTTATCTTAAAGATGAGTGTTCCGATAACAAGTTTTTTAAACTGATTTCTAGTTTATTTTTGTCTGCTTTAGCCATCATGATCAGTTGAGCAGTATGTCTGCCCTGTTGCAATGTATTTCCTGGGGCTTGTCCTACAAACCTCCTGATAAATATCCATGACTTTCTGTCCATGTTCATTTCTGAGACTGTTTTTTCCCCAGCTTGGTCTTCAAGATTTTTCATCCAGTCTACACATTTTGGATGAAGTGGGAGATCATCATAAGAGATTACCTTGTGGAATTGGCAAAAGGTTGGACACAGTAGGTTGCATACATTTATGTGTTTTTGGCAAGTAAACAGTGTCTATAATCACAACTTACCGGCCTGGGCAAGGACAGATTTGCTCCATACCAATGGTAAAGTGCTCTCCATACTGGTTCCGGTACCATTATGTAGTCCTTTCCTTCAATCAACTGTGGTGATCGCTTCAGTCTTCCACCCTCCATTGTTAATGATGCAGCCTTTTAAACAAAAAGGGATTTTGTCAAATGTCAAGTGCAAAGAAGCAGTATACAGCTACAACAATTTTAGTTCATGAACACAGAACCCTTTTTAATTACTACAATACTTTTAAGTTGCAATTAGCAACTGCTTTTCATACTGAAAAATGGTATTGTAAATGTAAGAATAACTAATACTCAAATTTCATTATTTACTATTTGTCGAAAAGACTGTCCACTATAAAAGCCATATTATGTTTCTCTTTTGTCACCTACTCTGACAGCTTCAAATATGGCATACAGAAATCCAATCCATACTCATCATTGACTGTGCTGGTCTGTGTTTTTTTTGTTTGTTTGTTTTTACAATTTAGTTAACTATTTTCTGTTTTCATGCAATAGAAATAAACTATTATATTTAAATTGAAAAACAATGAAGTGTTAAATTATAAATACATTTTATGTTGAAATACAGTTAATGTTGAAAGTTGTTTTCCTAAAAGCCTTTTTCACTTGTAAGTTTTGTGAAGCTATTTAATAACATTTTAAATGTTTCTCTTCTAACCAGACTCTCAATAAGTAGCCTCATAAGAACATCACAATTTTTTCTCTTAAGAGTAAAAAATGAACTTTGTTATATAACAAAGCAGTTTTAATTTAGAATTAAGTCACTAGATAGAAAAAATGACACGCAAAAAGCTGTGATAAAAGTATGTTAAAACATACTTTTCCTACATTCACAGGAGTCAGATGCATTTACCTTCACTGGTTCTTGTGTTACCAGGGGTTGGTTATCAATAGCTCCTGGTTTCTGAGGATTAAGTTGTAGCAAAGTATTCCCATTGGTTCCAAGGAAACACTGGTTATTATTATCTGAAGTATTATGCTGCCTAGCGAAACATACATCAGTCCCTGGTGTGCCCACGTAAAGAGCATCTGTAACAGAACATGAAAAAAAAAAAAATCTCTATTTCAGTTAGTAACTCCATAAAACATTACTGGATCACTTAAACTGTTGTATCCTTTTTTTAATTTTTTTTTTTTAAAAGGTCATTGAAGAAGTTTCCTATTCTTCATACTTCAGTAAAATACGCAATTCTTCCAAACTACAGACTAACAAATATATTAGTGCTCTCAGAAAAGGTGAATAAGTGGCTATATGAAATCTACGTATCAAAGCAGATACTTACACAAATACTGGTTTGAAAACAGCCTAACTAGGTTTGTGTGAGCAAATGTGTTCAGCATTTGCTTGTTTTCTGGATGTTTGAATATCAAACTCTTGAAAATCTTATATACAAAACTGAAAATATAAGCAATAATGCCTTATTTTTACTTTTTATCCATGAAATGGCTTTTTTTTTTTTTTCTCTTATAGAACCTCCTTTGGTTATGCAGATAATAAATCTAAATTTCAAGTTAAAGAAAAAAAAAAAGAACCTTTAATCTAAAACTTGTCTCCCTTCCTGACATTCCCCTATTCCCCACCCTGAAAAGGATCATGGTAATTCATCTACCAGGTAATTTATTGTTCAAGTTACAATTTTAAGACATGGATTTTAAAACACCAGGTATAACACTCAAGCTGTCTTATAAAGGAAAAAAAACAAAGTTCTCACAAGAACTGACTGAAAATCATCACTAACATCTTTTTCTTTCACAAAGGTGGCTCCTAGAATCTACACAAGTTCGCTTAAATGACGTGCCCTGTAAAACTAAAGGTATGTTTTTCCTAATTTTTTTTTCTGGTCCTCTTGTCTTTGCAGTAAATGAGGTAATCTCACCGCAAGACATAGTACAATACCAACTAGAAATAAGCTAGAAACAACTTAATGTGAAGAGGGAAAAAAAAACAGCCAGAAAATAAATTATAAGGAAAAATTATCTTGAAAATAATTCTGGAAACTAATCATAGGACAAAAGATGAATTGCTGTTTAAATGAGACTGTTTATTGTTTATCTACCACAAACTAAAAATTCCTAGTAATTCATTGACATCCACATGTAGGACACTTCTGCAACCTAAACTTTGTTAACTTTTTGTCTGGAGGAATCCATGCAGTATGTAGTTTCTCAAAACTTGTTCTACGTTAAACCTCCAAGGAAATAAGATGTTATGCTTACTGCTGCTAGTAGTCTCTGAGGCTTCTGATGCAGTAGAAATATTATCTGAAAACTTTTCTTCTGTTGCACTGAAGTAATTAAGACCTCCCATTTTGTCTTCTCCCTGTTCTGAAGTATTGGCTGCAGCAGCTATGAGTGAATTCTTACCTCCACTCAAGACAGATGAAGGCTCTATCACAACAGGGTTTGCATCCTAAAATTGGTAGGCAAGTAGAAAAGTTATTTATAAGCCAGTATCAAAGACTTAACAACAGCCAAACCAATCACCAAAATTCGCAGTTAGGTAACCACTTTTAGATATTGCAATGAGCTTCACAGAAAAAAAAAAATACTTTCTACATCTACTGATGAAAAATCTGCAGAGAAAAAACTGTCAAAATTGTTAAACTAATGGAACACTCTTCTGCGCAACATAAAAATGGTAAAATACCAGAATTATTTTTAGTACCTAGATATGTAAAAAGGCAACCATTTTAGACAGCTATAATTACAGACTATAAATATTTGAAGATTTGTCCCTGTTGAATTTCATATGGTTAAACAAGAGCAGCATGCGCAAGAACAAAACACCTTCTTTTCTCAAACCTGCAACAATTTAGTCTTCCCTAATTTCCTGTTTTGATCAGCTGCAGAAACATTTTAATATCAGAAGAGGATGAGAAATAGAAACTGATGAAACTACAAATCACAATTACCTTATTATCAACAGATTTATTACTAATTGGGATTGCCATGATTAAAGGTTTCCTGTACAATGTAGGCTGTAAAAGAGCCCACATTTTATTCCTTTGGAGTAGCAGCACTACCAAGGCAATCTGGCTCACACTTTGGCAAACATAAAGGTGGAGAACAAAATCTGTGTCCCCTATGAGCATAACTTGCCTGCCCAGTAGAGACAAAATGTAAGAAGAATCCTACCCAACTGAGAGCACCAGTCAGAACAAGAAGCTTCAATAAATAAGAAAAGAGAAGAAAAAGGGAATTAACTGAGCTTTAGAGAGGCAAAAAAGAAAATCCATGCAATGGACATCCCTGCAGCAACAGTGGAAAAACAGGTGTTCCCTGTTTTATATTGTCCCCTATTTATCACATGATTAAACATAATATCTTGTCAAATAACAAAACTGTGCAGTAAAGCTAAAAGTATAAAAATAAGACTAATATTTGCATTGGAATTACAGTAATCATTTATACAGTTCCATGGAAATTCTAAGCGTTCTCTTTGCTTAAGAGGTAGACATAGTGACTAATGGCATTTTGCTATTATGCAAAGTATTAGGTATGAAGTCACATGCACATCTGAGCACTTATACTATAACAAGGATCAAATTACCTAGCATTTCAGGCATTTAAGCCATCATTTGTCCAACTCATTGTGCACAAAGAATAACCGTAATTACATTGTTAGTTAATGCATACATTGCAATTTTCTAAACCTTTTTAGTTATTTGAATTTAAAAAAAAAAAAAACACTTATGTGATACCTTATAACTATATAAACCTCTAAGAAATAGTTTATTTCACTTATTCTAACATTCTTGGTTGTGTCACTTGCAAAGAATATTTATCTCCATCTTAATGAAATTTTATTAAGCATGCTTTCTTTGGCATGTACATAAAATTCACGTAGATGCTTTAACTTGAATATTTTAGTTGGAGACTTTTAAAGAGCACCAAGTAACAAAAGGTTTTAGCAGGACTCCTTTGATCACCACTAGGTATTGGACTAATTTTCATCGCTGCCTGCAAGTCAAATTATATCAATACCCGCCTTTACCTGTCCAAAAAAACCACACAGTATGCATTTGTGACACAAGAACCATACCATGGTCCTAAAGTGCAAAGTCAAAACCAAAACAAGTAGTTTTATTATCAAATGGTTCGAAAGACTTAAGGGAAGTACTATCGTGAGAGTATGTTTTTACTTCAAAAAGTATTTTGACAATCAGGAATGATGAAACAAAACAGAAAGAGGTGACAGCTTAACGAAATTATAGAGAAAAGCTCACTGTGTGACAATGATTCAGCAAAACAATTATTTTCCACTAAGAGACAGGAGATGCTTAATTTCAGGCATTACTTTTTAAGCAGTCACGTACTTTCCACTCTTTTTTCATTAACACGTTCATAAATACAAAGAAGCCCTTATTCAGCATACATTACTATTATACTTACATATTTGACATATTCTTTCCACTGGTGCCACCATGGCATTGCAATAAGAAACCAGTTGTGCCCTGGCTGAAGGCCGTATCTGCTTTCCCTTTCTAACCAGCCTCTGCAAACAACGAACAACATGAAGTGTTAGTTGAAAAAGAGAAGTTACAATCCTTCTTTTGAAAATATTTAAAAGTGATTCTGAAATCTATTTAGGATTTGGAGGAAAACACGCACCTAATAATCTGTCCTTCCTCTTCTGGAGTGGCAGGTCTTAGCCCCAGAACTATATGACACACCTGGAAAAAGAAAGGTAATTCTTATTAAGAATTGCACCACTGTGAAACAAGCGTTAGATAAATGAAAGAAAAGAATAACTTTAATGGGACTTTTCAGAAAATTCTTCCTAGCTATGTAGCAAGATAACCTACAATCAAACAAATCACTAGATGAGGAACACTTTGAGATATGAAATTCACAACCTGTTTCCATGAGATTCACAACCTGTTTCCACTGTTAAACAAAGACGCAAAGAACATCAAATGCTCCGAGACAATTAAGGTAATTACAAAATTAATTTTCATCCCCTTCATGTCTGAAGAAAAGCACACAGTGTGAAAGATCACAATAACTGACATGGATTGGATATCCAGAAAGTTAAGATGTGTGTATGTACTGGACAGAGGGAAGGGGGAATGGAGAGAATGCAAGATACTGGAAAAGGATAAACTGAAGGTTAAAAAAAAAAAAGTGGAAAGGGGAAAAATGGGAAGAATTGGTTGTACAAGGGACTGAAAGGAGAACTAGAACATGAAGAGACCAAGGGCGAAGTTCAAAGCTGTCCAACCAACCAGTCACCATGGAAAATTTGGTTAAAGCTGTACTTTAACAATCTTTTTCTTTCCTCTTTTCTCTCTTCTCCCTCTTAAACACACACACACAAAACAAACACACCACCCTCTAAATGGCACCCAATGTGGGTAGGGTTTTACTCTGAGTGCCCGACAGCAGTCCCAGACAGTGAATATTTACTCCCCCCTTCCTCATGAGGCTGTCCTGGCCTGGGCTGCAGCGAATTCTCTAGGTGGTTCCCTGCAGCAGCTCCCCAGCCACAGGGTGTGCAGGAGGGAGTGATGAGCGCAGGGAAGCAGACCCTGCACGAGTCTTTGTTTCCCACTGCAGGGAGGAGGGTCAGCTGTCTCGTCTCCAAGACGTTTGTCAAATTGGTTGCTACTCATAACATGATTTATAGTCTTTTCCTTACATCTCTTTTGAGGCTACCAATTTGCATCTCAGCTGGAGCTTTCTAATGACTGGTGAGATATCTTATTTAAATTTATATTACAGTGTGAGAGACCATTTCACATTCTGAATAAAACAAAGGCCATTAGCTGCTGGGAAGCAACAGATTTTCCAGCACACACAACACAGCTGCCTCTGATGTTTCCTTTTAAGTCATGTTACACTGTGCTAGTACCAGATTCTTCATATAAACTACCCCTGCTGCAAACAAACCAATTTGTTGAAAAGCTTTCCAAGGCACTCCACTCAGACTACTTAGCTTTTCTGTCTGCAGATGAGACACAGAAGCTCATGACAGTTCAAATAAACGCCCAGACAAATCAATGGCAGATTCTGTCCTGTGCGAGTATGCTCTCGAGCCTGCAGCATGAGGGTGCTTTGCGTGATAAAGGTATCAAGGAAATAACAATAAATGAAGCCTAAAATGTCTAAAATGAAAATTTAGCAACTGTCAGGAGAAAAAAGTATTGTAAATGAGACCTCCAACAAGAAATGTGTAACAATTGCAACTAATCATCATTCAGATAAATGTATTAAATGTTCATTCATTCTACCCCCAATATTGCATATCTATTTGTTAGTTAACTAACATTAAGTTATGGTATGATATTTGATTTTAGACACTGCAAAAATAAAAACAGCCATTCTTGAGAAGGTTGCAATGTAAGCAAAAGCTGATGCAATTAGAGAAAAAAAATTGCAGAACATTCTGATTTTATTCTTTTCAGCTGTGGTATAGCTGATGGCCACAGAATACTCTCACTCAGTTCACCTGAAGTTCTAAGAAAAGTATAGTTCCAAATACAATTTCAAAACTATTCTAGGGCTATAAACAGGAGAACCAGTAGTATGCTATTCACTATTAACTTTTCAAAAAACCACACAGCCTCTTTCTGATGAAACACTTTCCTGATAAAACTCCTGATAAAAAACTGGGCTGGAGGTGAATGCTAAGTAAGGGCAAATCTTCAAGGCTCCATTAGGATTATTATTTGAATTCAAAGTATCAAGTTCAATACAGGTAAGGAACAAACTGCGCTGAATGAAAATACTCTTAGGGGGTTATTTTCTGCACAAAGTGAGCCAGCACTAAAATATGACTATTTTAAGGTTTTTTAAAAATTCCATTCAAGCTCAAGTAAAGGCAAATTCAGAGCACAATTAATCCTCAGCTTCTGCAACACAATAGCGATATGGTATCACAGCTTTCAAGGACTGCTCCATTAAGAAAGCAATGAAAGGTTCCTTAGACAGCCTTAACAGAAAACAAAGGGAAAGTGGTTGTAAAGAGTTAGCAATACCTTTGCTCATTCCTTGTGTCCCTTGGCAAAGATTCAGAAGAACAACTATTTAAAAACACAGCCTTTTTCTAATGGAAAATGTAACTGCTGATACACTTGAAATTTCTTTTCATTTCATAAACAGTACACTACATTCATTTTAACAAATTATGCTTTAGGCATCTCCATACACTGAAAAGGATATTAATCAAATAGAGAATCATTCCATCAAGGTAACGCGCGCTTGCAAAAACACATAACTTACTGCAATAGACAAAACTCGAAGCATGTTGACACAAATGCTGATGCTGCAATTCATGGGCATGCTAAAAGCTGATGAGTTAATTACCATAATTTTCAAGTTTGAATTTCTTCTAAACATACCTGAAAAAGTAGATTTAAAAATTCATTGGCAAGAGCACTCTTCACACTCCATATCTGGTAGTCCTCCAGAGTAAGGTGTCCAAGCTTAGTTAAAAGAAGGAACAGGAAAGGAAAAGGAAAGGAAAAACCAAACCATTAACCTATTTCTTTTAAAATGCTAATTAAACGTGTCATACAAGGCATGGCAAAGTTAGTGTTTGGGGAAAAATTAGCATCTACCACTCACAGCAAAACTTGATCCGATAAAAAAAGAAAAATCCAGTTCTAGTATAACATGCAACCTAGAGAATCAAAAAGCTTCGAGATTACACAGGTCAAACTATGCACAGCGTGTAGCCTTTGCTCCTGTCCTGCTCTGCATCGTTCAGATTAGGTTATTCATGCTCAACTGCAGTCTTACTTTCTCTAACCATGAAACCAGCAGAAGCAGTATGTGGCTGGTCAGAGCAATGACTCTGCAGGAAACAAAACAACTCTAAGGTTTTGATCTTCCAAAGAAGCTGTGCACACAGATACTTGCTTCTGTACAGAAAACCACTTTCTTCCTCTCAGGATTGGGAAAAACAATTGTCGATCAAATCCTCATGATCTTAACTTTCAACACAAGTCTTATTAATTCTGAATCACTTGCAAAGTTATACTAGCATGACACTGACCAATATCTGAATCAATTACTTCCTGATTTTCCATAATTCAGTGACAGGATCAATCAGAGTTTTAGTATCATTCATAGCCATTGTTACAGCAGTGGCAGTTAGTCTGCCTCTTACACACCCTTTTCTCCAGAGTTCATGGGTCAAAGCTAACACATGAAGAGAGGTTAAGTAATTTATGTAATTACTGCATCATCGGTTCTTTCCAGCACTACAAAAGATATTCCAAAGACTTAGTCGCCTTTTTTAACTCTTTGTGGAGATGAGGCTGCTATTATAAACTACCCTTTATTAAAAGAGCAAACAATAAAAACCTCAAAGGATGAAAAAATAGAACTTACTGAAGTCATACTTTCTACTGCTTTGGTAATAAAAGAATTCTAATAACGTATTTGCCTGCCGCTTTGCAGAAGTACAAGCAGGCAAAAGAACTATTCAAAAAAGTAACTAAGCATTTCTAGCCATTCTTTATAGCTTTTCTTACATTATTTACAGTTTCCAGACACTCTTACAATTAGTGAAGCAAAGGATGAAATAACGGAAACAACTGTCCCTATAGTGTTTGCAGATAATGGTGCCTATCTCAAAAAAGCAAGAACATAATTAAAGATTTACACACGATGAACTGTAAAACAATATAAACTATTAAGATTTGTTGCTCTTTCACAACAGTCATGACAGATGCCTCTATAGTTTCACAGATACTTAGCTCTGAAACAATACTGTGATATATAATTCAATGATTATATATAATATTACTTAAAAAAAAACAGTTTGGTAATGGAACACCTAAGTAACTGTTGAATTAATGCAGTTCTGTTCCAGCATAAGATGATAATGTGTCTTTTTATATAGCATAAAACATGAGATGCACTAATGCACTACCCTTTTTTCATTTTTAACATGAAACAAACAAAAAAAAAAACCCACATTCTTCAGAAAAAGTCAACCATCAGATTTAAAAGTGGTATTATGCATAGTAAAGCCCTATAAACAGTATATGCTTCAAATTAATTTCATCTGGTTATGCATTTTTGTTTGTTTGTTTGTTTTTTTATATAAAAATGGCTTAGAAAATTCAAACGCATTCTTTTGTAACAACAATGTGGAAAATTTTAATGGAAAACTGACATTTCTTGAAAGATTCTTTTATTGACACACCTCTGCTTTAAGGAAAGCACTAGTGGTGTGTGTGTTTTTTTTATTTTTTTTTTTTGTATAAATAAACTGAAGATACTAGGTTATAAAAATGACGGGAAAACAACAAAATCCTACCTTTGTGTTATCATGCATATTCAAAATATCTTCTACAATTTCAGACAAATCCATGTCCAATTCCTTGGCAAACAAAAGGATTAGAAAACAAATTTAAATTCTCAAAGCACTCTCTGGAGCTGTATGTGTTTAGAATAAAAATATAACTATCAGAAATTTTGATGATACCACTGTGTAATTCACAATTGAGTGCTTTGTACTTCAGGTTTCTTTATATGAGACAGCATACATTATAGTCAAATAATTCTACTTTGCTTAACAGCAGAGCAAAGTTATGCTAGGTAAGTTACACCCAGTTACACCCATATTCCTCAGTTACAATAGTTTAAAGGTGCCTGCATTTCACTGAAACAGTGTTCATACAACATTCACATCTGAAACATGACATTTATTCCTACTTTTGAAGGATGACTTTAGGAAACAGAAGCAAGTGACTAGGAAAAATATATACATATAACTTACAGGTATTTTATCAGTACGGTTATCTTTCCAGACTTCTAAAAGTGCAACCACCATTTCTTTAAGTTCCGTGCGAGACAGCACACCATCTCGGTCAATGTCAAAAACCTTGAAGCAAACTGAGGGAAAGAAGGAAATTATGTTTGTATGTTAGAACTACTCAACATCTTTTTTTTTTTTTCTTGCAGAATGTAAGTCTGCAGAGTCACAAGAACATGATTTAGTGCTGACAGTTTTGATGAGGCAGGATGCATGTGTGTTAGTGAGGAAATGGAGCAGCTGTGTTTAATAAACTGAAATCTAGATTCCTGCAATTTTGTGCTGTGTTTTCTGATGTGACTTAGCAGGGAACATATGTGCATACAGAAATTTGCAGTGAATGCCTTTAAGTTCCAGCAATATGGCTTTGGAAAAGTGTGGAATGAAGGTATCTCAAACAGAAGAACCGTATAGGGAGCCAGCTGAAAACTGGACAGTAAACAAGACAAAAAATGCTATTTAACCACAGAACACTGCAAAATAAATTCTGAAGTATGCTTTTTTCCCCAAACAGGTATATAATTTATATGAAGCCATGGATAAGTTATGAAAATATACAGAAATCAGTTTAACCACACTTTATAAAAGGAAGCCTTCATACTTAATTTCATTTTTTAACTTCTGAAGTCTGTCACCTTCCACAGACACACATTTTATGTGAAAGACATTTCTAAAAAGGTGGAAACAACTAAACTTAATTGTTCAAACTAAAAAAGTTCTCTAAAATTAATAGTTAACATTCTGCATACTTACATTTCTGTCTTTCTGCCAAGGGTCCCCTGCAACATGCTGAGAGCCCACAGGAAATTTCTTTAAAATCTATGTGATTGTCTCTGTTTTCATCAAAGGCATTAAACAAACCTGCAAACCACAGAAGCATCTCCTGTTACAGCATCTGACTGAAACAGTTGACAATAATACTTAGCATTTATGTGAAATGTTAAAGGTTTACATTTGCAAGGACAAGTACAAACATTTATGATTATAACATTCTTAGTAAGTGTAATAAAGATAATGAAGCACTACTAAGACCATTTTAAAGATTAAATAAATCACTTAGAAGATGAATTAGATCGCTCATGTATGGCTAGACAAAGGGAAACAGAATCCAGGAATCCTGAACAGTCGCCTTACTCTCACACCTTCTGTGTAATGGCTGATTTATAGAAGTATGCATTTAAACCAGTATGCTTAGGATAAGTATTTTCACAAAAGCTAGAGGACCAAAAGAGTAAAGGTACTCAGATGCCAATAATAGCTTTTCCAAAACACGATAGAAACTCCTTTTGAAAATCATTGAATACCTTTGCAAATTTGGCCCTAAGTGAGTTAGGAGTTATACTGGCCTTCAAATGATTCGAGTTTATTCATTCCACACATATAACATTTTTTATCCCATAAAAAGTCAATGCCTCATTCAGAAGACATACAGAATGTGCCGAAACGATTCAAGTTTCCTCATAGCACCTGTGTAAATTTGTATTACTTAGCATGTAAAACACACTCGCTAGCAACAGGGTATGTCAATTGAATTGAAATTCAATTGAATTGAACATAAGTATAAGTTCTGGTGTTCTAACAGCTTGTATCTACTGAACATGAATTATCCATTTTCTACTTACTACTGACGCTTGTCAGTAAAGCTGACCATTTAATGATAAAAAAAATGGCCACTATGAGACTGTGGACAAAAATCTAACATGGAAGAAGAATGTTACTTAATGCTCTTATTTTATGCAATAAATGGCAATTAGAAAATTACAACCTCCAGTTATTACCAGAGTGGCTTCAGCCTGAAAGACCAGCTTGGTTATTAACATGTTCACACTAACATACAAATCTCCCGACCAGGTTTTCTGAACAAAATCTTCCTGGACATACACTGTTAGGGAAAACTGTTTCATGAACTGCATGATACAACTTCTGACTTGCCTGCTGAATTGTCATTTAACACATGAAACTCATATTTGTTATGTAAAAATGATTTTCTATTTACGTCATTCACGGACAGCAACATACTTAGTCTCTTTACAGAATCTTAAGGAACCCAATGAAAAACATTAAGCAACTACAAGGGAAAGTTGTACAGAATGTTTCCCATGTTTCCTGACTACTTGTAAGAATGCAACACACAGAAGTATCACTTCCTTTGTCATTCCAGATTTCACAACAAATACAGCTTCTCAAACATCTTTTCTCATTTTCAAACATTGAGGAGCCAATGAAATGAATCTCTGCAATTTAAGCTTAAAATACATTTAGAAAAACCTACAAGCCCACTTTTGAAGCCCTAGGATTTGTATATCAGGAGACAATCAGGTAACAAACACCACAGCAACATCACTTCCTTGCACGTTTTATTGAAGTTCCATACCTTCACTCAGAGATGGATGAATAGGAGGTGAAACCAAGGGGGCAAATGTTTCTAAATCAAAACGTCCAGTTCTTGATTGAGCTTTTAGCAGCCAGTATCGTTTTTCAAGATCAATGATGTCAGATTCTTCCACTGTACAACCAACACAAATAAAAGCAAGCTTTGGTAACATCTGGACTGTGTTAGAATTCAGCACTAAATAAAAATGCAGCATTATTTTGTCAGAAAGAGAATGGTGCTAAATTTTTATGCTTGATTCCTGCATATAAAAAATAAAAATACAAGCTATAGAGAAAAAGTTTTGTTACTACTTTGTTTACCTAAAGAATCATCTTAAATATTCAACATCTAGGAGCTCGATGTCAATAATACATAGAAGTATTCAGAAGTACAGAAATGAACTTTGAACTTTGCCTACTGCTAAAGGCTCCAGCAGTCTCTTCATTTTCATGTTTCTTCTTGATGAATTCAACAGGTAGATTATATGTGCAATATCATTTTCCAAAGCTAACCAACATTTAAATTCTCTTAAAATGCATGTAAAATAGCATTATACAAAAAAAGCCCAGAACTCTTACGGAAAAAAAAAGTTTAGTGCTTGGGTTCTCTTGAAAAATTCCTATTTGAAAATTTTCGCCTACTTATACAGTAGTAGTTTCTAAATGTCACATTACAAATGTCACATGTAGCATCACTTCAAAATATATAATATTTTACTTTATTTTATTTATGCTACAGATGCACCTAGAAACCCAGCCAACACTGCAGAGTGATTATACAAACCTAGAAGAGACTTTATAGTGAGGAACTTATAATCTAATGTAAATAAAGGGGGGGAGGAGTGAGCAAAACAAGGTGTTAGGCAAAGGCAAAGAAAAACAGGCAGAGGAAGAAGTGTTTTCTTTCAAATCATACAAAGGCCAATTTCTTCAAGTTTTAGTGGTCTGTCAGTATTATCTTTGAAACTGAATGTACATATAAAATATTAAGTTTCTGCTCAACAATACTTTTAACCTTTTTACATATGCAAGTGTGTCACAATACTGCTTTAGGTCAGTGCAAATTAATTGGTTCTCTAATAGATATGTAATGACAAAGCTGTCTATATTAAGAACCACTACGTGTGATCCCATTCCCAGATGGTTCTGAGCCTTTAAATCCATGCCAGCTTTCTAATAGGTTTAACTTGAGCTATTTGGCCTGGTTTAGTCTACAGAAACAATAATAATCCTGTAAAGCTTAAGAAAAGACAAAAAAAGTCACATGTCAAATTAAAATTGTATTGTTTTTTTTTTCCTATTTCTGTCATTAATAATAGTAATTTAATCAGAATAGTATCTTAGGTAACACACAATGAGCGTGAACTAGTTGTAACTACCCAACAGGCACATAATGGTATGCATCACAAACTATATAATGCTGCACGCTCATCAGCAGAAAGTTCAGAAAACTTTTAACAAAAGATTAACATCTGAGGTGGGGCTCGAGGAGTGGGAAGAGTTTGCATCTTCCTGTAAAGTATTTTTAGACAGCAACTAGAAAAGTAACATCAGTGAAAATATGCCCTCCTTTTCCTCTGTGCGTTCAGCACAAGCACTAGACAGACGAGCTCCTAACGTGCAGAACACCTGCACTAAAGCTGCAGTTCGAGGGTCACGTATTGCTAACATAACTCTAGGCTGAAACAGGGAAAACTTACCTTCTACCAAACCCCAGGCATATGCTGCAGCATCCTTACTATTGTGCACTTACATGGAAAGTGAGATAAAGAAACTGATCTAGCAGGAAAACTGAATTGTTTTCCTTTTTCCTCTCTCCCTCCTTTCCAGCTGGATCAATTCCCCTATCTGGCTTACCATCTGCTGGCCTTGGTTGTGTTGTAATACATATGGAAACAGTAATCTAAACATATAAAGGAATACCATTCTACTACAAATCGAGCAGCAGTAATAGTTATTTCTTTGAAGATCAGCATACAGAAATATCATAGACACTTAAGACTGTGCCGCAGACGCAAGCAGTTTCATGAGCCTAAACAGAACAGTCAAGTGTGATGGAAGACACCTGGTATGTTCCAAGAAATACGGGAGTGTCACAATGACTTAATGACATACCTGTCCCACAATGGTTAGCATATCAACAGATGAGAGAAAATCTGCCAGATAAAGTACACTTTCCCTCAATCTTGTTGCCTCTACAGGTACCAGCATGCTACAACACCGATAAGAAAGAGCTTGCAAGACATCACATTAGGACTACAGTACCAGCATTCTGCAGGAGACGCAGAAAAGCATATTCATGGAGCTTCAGGAACAGAAATAATCAAAAAGTAAAACAACAAATGAAAGGTAAAGTCTACTTTATGACACAGAATCTTAAATAAATAAAGAGAATCACAGATCAATTACGCTAAACAACGGCACATAAAGGGCAACTTTGTAACATCATTTAGAAGAACTGCACATACACATTATTGCTCTAATTAGCAAATACAAAAGCATTATGCTAATGTTCTTGAGGATGAGCATATAAATCGGTTTGTTTCCTTTTAATCTACCTTTGACTAGGAAGAATAACAGACTAGCTAGTTCAACTTCATTCTTGAGATGACGCAACACAAAGAATATTCAAAAAACATGAGGAAGCTCACGTTGTCTTTACTGAAGAGTAACCCCGCAGAAACCTGCTTTCACTGACAGCTGTGGTATTTATCTTTAGTAAGAACTGAAAGATAAGTTTTCTGGCAAGGTAAAATATACTCAAACACCTGTAGTAGAAGCTAGTTGTACTCCACTTATTAAATTGTATTTGGTAGTCTCTACAGTGCTACCTTTACTGCTTTATCAATTTAATCTCAGAAAAGAAAGGTTATCACAGAAAGCATCTTATCTGCATTTCTGTCACGCAGTGATTGAAATTATTTGGTCATTTAAAAGCTAAGATTTTCAAATCATCATCTTCAAAATAATAACTGGTAAATAGTAACATCAGAAGTGCTACACTCATAGCCAAGGTCAATCTAGTGTATTGATTTTACTTTTCCACAGAAGAGCCAAACGTTTCAGAAACTAAAACTGACAAAGTAGTAAAGAACATTTTTTGCACTGAATAGACTTACACAACTTAGGCTGAACAGAAGTAAGAATATAACAAAAGAATATCACTCTCGGTAATAATAAATTGTAGCCTATTGAAATAGTTTCATTTACATAAAATACAGAAAGATTTACTAGATTACAGCACATGTAAATGTTTAAGTCTGAAGTTGAAAAGCCAGCTGATAGATAATTTGATTTCTCCAGAGTGATTTTTTGCATATAATCTCGTGAATTAATCTCAGCATACGTAGTGCACCATACATTCCTCATTACATCTAAACTGAAAGAAATCTTTTGCCATTTAGGATATATACATACAATCATATTTGTTATTGAAGTTTAAATGAAGCGTGATAAAAGCAGACTGTACTTATACTAATGTGTATGTACTTATACTAATGTGTATGAAGAAATGCCATCTTCCTCTAAAGAGGCTTTATTCAAGTGTTTTAACTTTTCAAAGTATGAAATTATTTTATTCTTAATACCTGGTCAAATCACTTCAGGTGGTGTGAACTGAGCTTTCATTTAGTGGGTCAAATTTTAAATAATTTAAGATAAATAAAAAAATTATCTTATAAATACAATACATTCCAAAACATCAGAACAGACTGGCTTTCTAGGCAAGTAATTATTCATTTTTTGTCAATTAAACACATGATTATTTGAGGTCACACAGACATCATGCACCTGTGAAATTTAAGCATATACTACCAGTTTCCTATTATATGCTATTTTATCTCTCCTGCCATAATTTGTTCTTTAAAATTACGAAAAACTCTCAGATCCGTAGAATTAACAATAGTGTTTTATAGTTCAATTCTCTAAGACTAGCAGTTAGACAAGTACAATGGGAGGAATGGTAATGTCATGTACATATCAAACTAGAGTTTTCGTATAGTAAAGGAAGAACAGGTAAATAACAGGTTTTCAGCAAAAACTGTAAAAATGAGTTAATTTAAAACCAGCCACTACACTGTGATTGACAGGCTGCAATGACAACAATAAACATTAAAAAAAGCACCCTTCATTTTAATGCCATTTTCGCAAAATGTTCTCCCTTCTTAAATATTACACAGGTAGCAAGCCATGAAAATTCTTCTTTCTTAGACAGAAATTAAAAACAGGTTTTTGTTTCAGGCCCTATGTATTACAATTCTTTATAACACCAGAATTAACCAAATACTTGAATATATTTTATAAACAACTTAATTTTTACCTACCTAATGGCACAATCCTCTCTGGTTCACAGCAGTAGAAGCATACCATATTCCCAACATTCTAACTGCAACTTGGTTTGTTTTACTGTTCACCATGATATTCTCCAAGCAAAACCCAGACCCCAGGCTCAGAGAGAGCTCTTCATCGCCAAACAGCTGAGTCAGAACCAGGGACTGAATGACTGAACAACAAACAGTACTTCTGACTGAACACGGTTGTTTGTCACTTTCAAATTAGTGCATCGAAGATTCTGGGACCTGGGGCACAGAGAGCTGCTTTGCAAGACGTAAAATAACCTGGGAACTAAGAGGATAAGAAAGTGGCAAGATGCAGATTAAGTGACACTGAGGCTTTTTCTTACCAGCCTCCTCTGCTGGAATACTTTCTTTTTTTTTTTTTTTTTAATTAAGAAATGGACACACAAAGAAGGGAATATAATACTTCAACCAAATACTTCAATATAATACTTCAACCAAAATGTTACAGTACGTCAGACACTACTAACCAGACACTTATCTAGCAGAATACAGTATATCAGTGCCTTAAGATGTGAACACCTATTGAAGAGGTATAAAACACAACTCTTCACCTCAAAGTGGTAACACACTTGGAAAAAAAAATAGCAGCGAATGAAATATACTCTTAAAGGCACCTTTAATAAATCCTAAATCTTCAGAACTATCTTACAGTGGCCTTCCATACATCATTAAGAGATGCTGTTTCAAGTGTGGGTACCACAACTGAAGTAGACAAGCCACAGAACACACACTTACATCCAGACAGCCTTTCTATATGGGCAAAGTTAAGTGATCGCTTGAGTTTGCTTTCCTTTCACAGACTCGCATCTTGATCCTACCACAATGCTCTACAGGTTTACAAACCGCTCTCTTACAGAAGAGGTTACTTCCACAACATTCAGTTTCAACTTTATACTGTTTCAAAAACTCACTCTTGCATTTTAACCATGCCATCTGGTTATCCAGGGCTTCTCTCATTTATTATGTTAAATTAGCAATAACTGTATGTTCTAAAATATAATTATTATACTGATTAAACACTGCCTCACTGAACCTCAGTAAGAGCTGTCAGAAAATCAGGAGGATTTTGATGATTTTTTTCTGACGACAGAAGCTAGTCTCTTCAAAGGAGAATTAGGATGCTAGTTAGTAAGAACTAAGTAACACAAGAACTGGATGGCACAGAAGTACAAATTACATAGCCTGTCAGTTTGAAACCAGTAACCTCTCTGACAAATGGGAGTATTCTCCCCATGGAAAAGGACAGAAATCCCGAGTATGTAACCCATCAAGTGACACTGAGATACAGCAAAAAGAACCAGTCATTAAAAAGCAACCACCACCTATGTAGCACCAGACGAATTATGTCCAGCCAAGTGAAGGAAACCAGTATGATCTCACCCTTCTATGAGTCTGTTCCTCGCTAAACTAAGTAATGGGAAGTTCTGCTTTGCAGGTAGGATGGACTCAGCTCCGCTCTGATACTAAAAGAGTACAAACCTGCCAGAGTAGGCACCAAAATGACATCCTTGAACTGCTGTGTTACTGAATTACTACGCTGGGACTTGAGACTACCAGAGAAGATTAGGTGCTTAATTCATAATTATTAAGGACATATAATGATTTGTTGGAAATATTCTCCTGCAGAGAAATTTAGCATTAGTAGTAGTCCCTGACAGGATTATCTCTAACTATTTTTTGGGAACACAGGTCCAAGAAAAACTTAAGTTGTTTTGGTAGCTTTCAAATAAAATGACTACTATTTATGATTTAAGTGAAATGGAACAAAATTTGATTAAAAGCAGCAAGTGTATGCAACTTCCTGTAACTTCAAAGTTTAACTTCTAATTATGTGTTGAGAAATATAATTGAAGTCATCTGCATTCCAAAATAAATGTTATTTACAACTGAAAAATTAGAATTCCCGTTTCCCTGATAGCTTGGCTCATTACACAAATGTAAATGGAGTCACTGGTGCTTTGCAACAGAATGTTCACTGTCTGTTTCTACATCAATGTTAATAACTTTCACTCTTTTTGTCACCACAATTTTTCATGTCTCTGACGTATTATTCGAGATATCGAATGGAAAAGCACACTGAGAAGAGGAAAGGCTTGGCAAGAGGGTCTGAGGCTTGAGCAAAGCCCTGCTCCAGGAGAGGGCGTGCTGCGACCCAGCCGCAGTCTGGCAGCCAGGGGATAAATCTGTACGCGCACTAGGAAGCTTTACTAATTAGTTTTCATTTGACAGTAGAAGTTCTAAAAACTTTCACTCTTTCACTATATTCTGCTAACAGTGTTTGCCTAGGTTTACTAAACATTATTTCAGTTCCTTTTTCTCCCAAAAGGCAACTATTATCCTAGTTAGAAGTATTAAAAACAAGCCTCAGTTTAGAGAAAAGAACCGTCATAACAGCTCTTACTGTTTCATACACTCAGCTATGTTAAGATTTTCTTTTTCTTTAAATCGACTTGACTAGACTGTAAATATTAGACTCGAAACAAAACAGCAAGGCCCCAAGCATTCATATTTCACTGCAATTACTTCCAAGTGCTCAAGCACTCATATTTTCCTTACTTTTGCATTTATTGTATAGGATTCCTATGCTGCCTCAAATCACAAGGGAAATCATCAGACACATTACAAAAAGAAGCATCGGTCCAGACTTGGGGGAGGCTGGTTAGTTCACCAGTTTGTCTTTCTACTATCTAAAATTGCTGTCAGTTTTCCACATCTGTCCTTCGAAAGATACTGAGCTGCAGACATCCTAACACAGTGCAAATACATTGTTTTTTCTTTTGATGACATTTAGCTGGAAGATAACAAAAGTACAATAAAGTTTAATTTTATCTAGTGGTCCAAACGTAACCCGTAACATAAGATTTCCAAATGTGGTTAAGTATACCAAACCTGCAGACACTATATAGTTTGAAACATTTTACTGATTCAAAAATAAATGTAAGCTACATTATTTTCTTGCTGAAAATGAAAAGCTTGACCCTAGATCTAACACGTACCTCAAGATTCAATAATCACTTCAAACACTCAAATATTTCATTACTTTCAGCTTTTTAATCCCAACAATGGAAAGCTTAATTTTTCATTCAGTTCCACCTTCATCACACTCACCCAACCGCCTACAAAAGCTGCTGGTAAAGAAACAGAGAACACTACCAACTGCTAGAATAGACTGAATTTCTCAGTAGTCTGGTCTAATATATAGCAACTTTTTTTTTTTTTCCAGAATGCAAGGGTTGTTTTTTTTTTTTTTTTTTCGAAATTAAAGGTTTTTTTTTTTTTTTTTTTTTTTTGGGGTGTTTTTTTTTTTTTTTTTTTTTTTTTTTTTCCAGAATATATAAGTTTGTGTTGAATCACCCAGAGACCTGAAATTCTGTAAACATTTTTACATTTTTCATAAGGCTTTAAAAATCTGGTAACTTCTCCAACAGAACATGCAGCTATACAAACTAGCACATGTAAAGGAGCAACCACACATGCATGCTTCCCAGAAAAGAAAGATTAAACACTTCCTCCTGTAATACAGTTTACAAAATCAGATGCTGCAATACACAGAACTGTTATGAAATTATTCTTAACCAACTTGATTAAGAGATTAAAACCAAATACTTGAACATTACTTGACTTTCTAAACCTTAAAATATAAGGAATTACAGAAACACTCCTTTCTGAGAAGCAGTGAGCCGATTTCAAGGTTAACATTCTCAAAGATGATGACATTGCTGAGGTAGGATCACTGAGTCTACTATGAAAACTTAAACAGAGAGCAAGACATTGCTTCATGAAGGAGACAATTAAGCAAGATTTGATGCTGTATAGTTGAAGACATCAAAGAGGTAACCGGAAGTTAGAGGCAGCGAGTCATTAAATGGAAAATGGAGACTGCTGTTGCTGCAGAAAGCGTGCTCAGACAATGATTATACAGCTGAAACAGTAACAGGGTCACCGTGATTAGTGGATAGGTCCCTGCAATCAAAAAAGCTCAAATGTAAACTAAGGCATTTGAGGCAATTTCATTTGACAGAGACTGATCAAGTAGCTGGGATTTTGTCAAACCCAGGGCTGAAAAATCTGTGATGAGAAAATGAAAATACTCTCTCTACAAAATTAAAAGGAAAAAAAAAAGCAACTACTGCAGCAGAAACAAATGTAACATGGAACCACTTTTTTTTTTTTTTAATAAAAATCAGAATATTTCCCCCCACACTCATTTTTTCTAACATGCTTCTCATCTAATATCCTTGATTTTATTTTAATTACAGCCCTTCAGTCTTAATTTCTCTAATTATTTGTTTAAAAGTAAAAAAAATCCCTTAGCCTATAAATTGAAGAAAGGCTTTCTTCTTGATACAAGAACATAGGTGTTGGTTGGCTAAAGCAAAATATTATCCTCTTTAGTCCAAAGGCCATTTTCTTTCTTGAATCATTTATTTAGCACACCTGAAATAGCTGGAAACATAGCTGAGGGCCTGGCTGCTGATAGCAACAGTGACAAGTATAATAAAAACGGAAAAAGTGAAAACAATATTAAAGGTTAAATAAAATTTATTAAAGCAATAGCTGTGTAGCTAGGTAGATATCAATTTGATACAGCTTGAGAGATTTCCAGGGCTGAAATCTGCAGAATTCAAAGAGCTTTTTTTTTTTTTTTTTCCTTTTAGCATACCTCTTTCTCTACCTTGTCTATTAGACCTTGCAGTAGTTTTCTGAAACTTCCATGTCTAATGCAGTCTCTCTTATAACCCAAATAAATTACTTGTCTATAAACTTCTAATTTAATTATGCATTTTCATTTCAGATGGTCAGAACAGAATTTTAATGCTTATGTTTAAAACCAAAAGAAAAAAACAATATAACTTTATTCAAGTAATCCCCCTATTGAAGAGATAAAATGCCATGCTCCCACCAACAGAGAAAATCTATGAGCGCGGAAAGCACAAGCAGATTGTTCAAATCACTGACATCTCAATAGCAAAGACCCTTCTCTTAAGGGACACCAAGTCCCTTAGATGCTTTACTGTAATGTATGCCTACATTACACTTGCACATCAAGTATAATTTGTCAGCTCTTTGTTTTTACATTTAATCTAAAAAACAGCTGCTCCTCCTTTTACATTAATATAGACATAAGGAAGCATTTGTTCTTTGGAGATCGTTCCTACACGCAAATCCTGAGGAGGCTTCTCTTTAGTTAATTTAGCTCCCTGACTACATCACATGCCAGGAATATTACTGATTTGACTGTAGAAAACAAATTAAGAGGTAATACTTATTTTTGAAACAAGCATTATTATCAAAACTGTCTCAATAGTTTTACGAGCCACCATATCAGAAAGAGCAAATACAAAACCTGTATTAACATTAAGTCGCTTTAGATTAACATATTTCTCAGAGAAGACATTTTGCTTTTTTTTTTTTTTTTTTTTTAAATTTGCCTGGTAGTCAACATCTACTATAAGAAATGCTGTAATCTCAGTACTGTTCTCTCAAAAATAATGACCCACTGTGTCCTTGTACATAACAATGTTTTATTTGTCACAGCACAAAAAGCAGAGAACAAATGAGCATGGAGAAGAAATTTATCTCGCTGAACGGAACTGCATGTATCTAATCAGAGTAGTAAGATTTAATGAACAACTGCAGCAAGGCAACAGTTTAAGTTTGTGAACTCTGAAATAGTTTTAAGAAATGCACATAAAAACAAGCATCTTTTACTTACAGTGTGTGACTCCAGCCAGTGTTTGATAGAAGGTAGGAGTATCACTATCATCAGTGAGTGTCACATACACACCTCCAGACAGCAGCCAACGGGAAAATGTGAAAGCATCTTTGTTGTGCAATAGCCAAACCCTGAACTTCTCATAGTTTACCTTTTCACCCTATTAGAAAATAAGAAAACGTGACTGTTTTTCTCTCCTTTCTCAATATCAGTAAACAGGAACCATCTAGCTGTAAGAACAAGAATTAGGATCATCTCCTATAAAAATAAGTACTAAAATAATTTTTTTGAGCCATACCTGTTTTTCTATTTCATTCTGAAATACAGCACACGGAGGGAAATTAGACTCCTCAGCTCTCTCTGCATTTCAGCCTCCTACTCAATGTGGCCTTTGGAAAGGCATTTACTCTGAACCTCAGGTTATAGGGATTAGAAGAAAAATGGTATCTTACAACTCAGAACAACAGGAGTTATTTTTTTGAATTTGAATTTGTTATGACAGATAAAAGCTATTTCGTGCTGAATAACAGGTGCTATAAAATCATAAGCATTCTGTTATATCTGTGCAAGTATACAAACACCTAGCATAGAAAATTTAGATTTGTGAATAACTAATAGCATGAAAAATCACTGCAGTAGCGTATAAAAATTATGCTTCTGTTGACTAAAAAACACCTTGCAGCATATAGGTAAACATGACATTCACAGCATCTCCTAACTCACGTTTCTCTCGCTGGATGTCTCATGGAACTGCCTGTTCAGGAATACGTAAAAACTACAGATTCACAGAGTTTAAATGCTGAAGAGGCTGTTTAAACCATTTAGCTGAACGGTTTTCAAGCTGTGGCTATGAAACCATAGGGATCAGCAGACTTATTTCTTCACTGCCTAGAAAACTAACTAAAATAAAAGCAAACCTATTATCAGTAGACAAACTCTTTATATGGAGGTGCTAATCTCCACGGGAAATAAACAGAGGTCTGCAAACTGAAAGAGGTTTCAAGTCATTGACTAGTTAAACTTCCCTAATATCCCAGACCATTAAATTTCACGGAATTACACCTTGATAGCATGCAACAATTTGCATTGGGCCATGGACTATCTGCAACTGCCAATTGTAGAAAATGGTTAATCAGCATTGCTGCTAAATCATTTGCTTCATATTCCAGTTGTAATGGATTACTTCAGATTCCAGATACTGGTTCTTTTTATGCCTCTTTTTCCTAAATTAGTGTTGTATTTTTCTCCTATAAATACATGCAGATATTGTGATCAAATTGCCTTCTGACTCTCATTAATAAACGGGGGAAATTTTGTGCTTGTTAATAGTTTTACAGCGCTGCATCATTGTGGGGAATTTTACCTGTACTTCCTTGTATATCAAATCCAGTACAAAAGTCAACCTAAGCATGTCAGAAATAAACAGAACTATGAGAGAAGACTGAAAAAAAACTGTAAGGAGGGAAGATTGGTGATCTTTGTTGGTAATTTGTAGAGGAGAAAGATTCTCTAACCTTTTTAACACAGAAGAAAGGTACAACTTACGAACATACTTCATTTGCTTCTGTTGGAAAACCTGAGGACTGTGCTACTCAGCTGCCTTAAACTAAACTGAACCAGATAGCAGAATAGAAGGCAAACTTATCCACTGGGTTTATATGGGGAAAAAAACAAACAAAACACCTGAACACTTGCAGCCGCTCTCATAGACTTCCACATGACAATAATTCAATGAAGTCAAGATGCTACATTGCTATTCCATCATCAGTTTAATCAGTACATATCCACACTACTGACTAACAGCAATGATCCTAACCATCCTCCTACAAGCACCGTTCCCGATACCTCAACCCTTCTCTTTTGCAACAGCAGTTGCATTAGTACAGTCATGTGGAAAAACAAATATGGCTGAAAAATAACCTACAGGATTAGGAGCTACAGAAAAAGGGGTTACTTCTCAGCCAGATCAGTTTCTCAATCCACTTCATCAAGGCATCACAAAATTACTTGGGCCAGCACAAGGGTAGGTGAATGAATGACAGCCAGGAAAAGGGTAAGTCAACCACTAAGACTTTGCAGGATTTAACCAATTATGGAACCACTTGCTTAACCAAAAGCAAATCTACCGTCAGAGAAGAAAAATGCAGCCCACAATGTGGTGTTTTTTTGTTTTTTTAAATTTCTCCAGCAGTTTGGATCAGACACAAGATCATTTTCTCACTACCTCTTCCACTCTACTTTCCTACTACTTTTTTCACTGCTTTCTGTAAATGGAGCAAGAGCTGTGTCATGTTTCACTAAGACTCTTGTGGCGTTCTAATTGATTAGAGCAACAAAGACGACAAGGGACAGGAAAAAGCTTTGGAAAAAAAGCATTTGAAGCACGTAAGGTTTCCAGCTGAGCCATGATGGAACTCAAGCAATTAGAGCAATGCAGACATCACTGAATTTGTTTCCTTTATTTCAGAAACAAGAGTGAGAAAAACATAGATATACTTCAAAGCTCATATTTCTAGATGAGCACATGCAATAATTCTGAAGGAAAGAATAAAAGTACCTATAAACATCATCCTGGAAAGCATAAACTCATCTGCCATACGGCAGGAAGGAAGGCCCACAGCAGGAACATTAAACTTTCTCGCTCTTCAGCAATGACCTAGTATGATTAACAGGCCAGTAAATCCTGCTGAGTGGGTTATTGCACTATTTTCCTTTTAAAAGAAAATCGATATAGAGCATTTTCTTGAACAGGAAAATGATATCAAGCCAGATTGATACTTCTCTCCCTGCAAGATCTTCATAACACATTTCTAGATTTCTTGGACAGCATGCAATTAACTTTTAGGGTATAATTCATCACACCATATTGGTGGGAAATTATAAATAGGAAATATTGAGGTGGGTCAGCTCCAGAAACTGGACTGCAGTATACATATGATTTATGATCCCAGCCAAGAACGAGGAATGTAATCATTGCCCACAAAGCCAACATGATACCACTGCCAGATTAAACAAGTTTGCCTCTGCCAATGCTGGTAACGAGCATACCAAATTTATTGTAAATACAGTACAATAAAATGTAAGGTAATTAAGTAATGTGAAATCCACAAACAAAGGTTCTCCTCAACCAGTTTCTCTGTAGAGTGTATAATGACAACTAGATTTTGCTGGTCTATAGTCCTCTTATACCAAAGGAAACAACCAAGTCAAACAAACCTGACAGTTCAGCAGGATGACTAGGGCCAAAGAAGTACCTGTAAATATCTGAGTAACAATAGCCTGTTTTAGGGGAGGACTTCAGCAAGCTTCACAAAGATTACATCCTAATGCATAAGTAAATGTTGTAGCTCCTGGCAGGCACAGTGAGACAGAAGTAATATTCTAAAACTATTATTTTTAAGCAACCACTGTTGGTAGGCTTTTTTAAATCCAAGGGGCAGATTTTGTTTCCCCTCTCAGATTTGTGTTCTAGATTTCTTTCCCAACTGCAACAGAATGTCCACACTAATCAATAAAATTCCACTAGCAATATTCATACTTAAATTTACTTGATAACATGATTACCTTTGGGAAATGATATCTTTCAAACTAGCACAGTAAGTAAAGCAGCATGGAGAATGCCTGCATTTATATACCAAATTGCTACTTACATCAATGCAAATCACATGTAATATTATACGATAAAAAAAACTATGAACCTTTCCTCTGTTTAAACAAGGTCAATTTATTGCTATACATGGACTACCATGAATATGGTAGAAGAAAAACTGCCTAATGTAATGTTCACTTTTTTGTGAATGCAGTAAGATAAAAACTTGTATGAAATACCTCAGAGAAACATTTCTTGAGAGACTCTGGGACTTTCCCATCAACCACGTGCAGCATCTTCTCCATCTCTTCACGAACAACATAACTCCCAGATTCATTAGAGAAGAGACTGAAAATGTCTGAGGAAGAAGAGAAATGTTTAAGCAACTGCTGTAGTTACATTTTTCCAAATACTAGGTTTAAAACTGGCTAAGAATGCCAAAAGCAGCGCAACAATTTGATTCAATTCCAATATAGCTCAATAAGGTTTAGATCAAGAAATATTTCCTTTTTCTTTTACCATTGCCCACTAATCAAAAGGAAAAGAAATACTGTTAAGTCAGATTAACAAGGAAGACAAAACAACAGAAGTCAGTAGGCAGATGCTTTCATTCGTTTTGAAAAATACCAGTGCTGTCCTCCTTTCTCTGCCTACATACAGTACTCAGCGGTCTTCCTGTAGGATCCTAACATCTACGATCATGAAAACTTATCAAATATTTCATTTTGTTAAGTATAGCAAACTAAAACACATTGAATTTCAAAATATACAGCTAGAAATGTATAAAAAGATGCTATCTTTATTGGCAAAGGTATGCCCTGGTTACATAGAGCAATAGTGACTTAATGCACCGCAATTTAAGTTTCCTTTACGAAAGTGTATTCTATGTACACTATCCTGTTGTTACTTTTTAAAGTTACAATACTTACATTTTGCTTTCTCTTCCTCTCTGCCTCTTGTAAGTAGAACTAATCCAACTATCAAGTTATTGAAGTGCAGCCCTTTGGACATTCCTCCAAATGAACAGTAGATAACCTAGGAGAATAGAACAGAAGTCAAACCAAAAAGTTAACAGCAAGAACAGAGATGTCAAAACCAAAAGCAACAAGTTATACTGGGGTTCTATTTCACATTTTTTAAGCTAGTCACCTCACATTCAGCTAAACGCTTTTAATATTAATTCTGTTACACCTTCATAGGTCTTCCAGCACCTATAAGGTCACCTTTTCAGGGCATTTAGTGAAAGGCTGGTATTTTTCCCGAACAGCAATATATAAATAAAATAAATAATAATAATAAGAAGAAGAAGTATTACAATCCTGCAATGAAGACAGCTTCTTGTTCATTCACAGGTGTTATTTCCCCAGTCTTCTTTATCAAGGTAACAAAAGTGGAGTTTCCTCCAGACTGGGCTTTGATAATCTCAAAATCATCCAGAGGTTGTTGGAGCAGTGAGTGCTTCATTACCCCAATCACAGGAGATGTGCTTCCAGTAAGCCATCAAAAACTGCTGGTTTGAAAAGATGAAAAAACACAACCACGCCTTAACTATTTGTGCACTGCATCTATTGCTACGATGACCATTCCAGGTTAGTACACTACTCTATTAACAACAGTATTTATACACTACTTCCAGCACACCTTCAGATACATAACCATCTACCTGCATTTCTGCAGATCCGATCAATGTTCACTGCACGGAGGAATTTTTTCACAGACACAGAAGGAAGAAAAGCAGCATGGGCCCCAACAGAGCAATAGGAACAGGGAATGTCTGCCAAGATTCAATATGCTTTTGATATAGTATTTAAAGACAGCACCGTATAAGCATTTCACTTGGATAACAGCAACTCCCAGTAAATTCTATGCAATACGTAACTGTTTGTGAGAAGCAACAGAAATCAAGACTTCTGTTCAGAAGTTACTTGAAGATTCACAGAGCAGCCACCAAGAACAATGCATTTAACTGAAGGACTGAAGCATTCACATTTCACAAAAAGTCTGTATGCTGCAGCTTAATTTACTCAAGAGCATCTTAACAGTGATTCAATGCTGATACATGATATATGAAGAAAGTAATTTTAGAACAAACAGCAACTCCTTTCAGTAAACAAGAATTACCAACTCACTTACTGCAATATCTTATTTCACCTTACCTCTAATACTACAAAGCACAAAATCTAAAATGTATGTTGTACCACTATTCAAACTTGGACTCCTCCTTTAAATCTCAGATCTGCTCCCACAAGCACCAGCACCTTGTTATCACAAGACAGAAATCTACTTTAAGTATTAGAAATCAATACATTTAGAACCTGTAATTCTTCTATGTAAGAATAATTTATTTCAGCATCTACATCTTTTAATTTGATTTTCTTATAAGTATCACGCTGGGCATCTAACCGTAAAGAGAAACTATTAAGTCTAGCTGATGAGAACTATTACTGTGAAAGACCAGAACAAAGTGATTTGTCACTGATCATGGTTTGGATAGCAGACTTATGTGCTGACCTTTATTTTGAAAAAGTTATATTCAAAAAAAAAAAAAAAAAGGAACAGAGATCAACTTTTACTAATAAAAGTACAGTGCACATTTTAAATAGTATTTTCTTTGCTTGCTACTGAATTGCATTCTAAATAAACAGTATTACAAACAGGATGTGTACATGCAGTTATATGCTGTTTTTTCATTTTTCTCCAGTAAAAGCCTTGAGTGTATTCTTCATACAACAACTTAGCCAAATAGCAATAGCAGAGTTCAGAGGTCAGTGGGGCTTCCATGCTATTGTAGGCAGATTCACTGTTTTGTGAATCACCCAGTAGAGCAGAGTGTATCATTAGCAAACCACCCGATGAAACCTACAGGTCTTAACTGCTACACCTGTATCCCTTCTCCTGCCTTTTGTTCATTTGTTTTTAAACATATGAACCACACCCAAACAACTCTAAACAGCTAAAGCAACATTTTTAACCTTTTTTGACTTCCTAACCTCTTTTTTTTTTTTTAACCCTTGAAAATACAAATGCTTGCATAATTAATTTTAGCCTTTTTTGCAAGCCTAAAAAAGAGGCCATAACTCTTTGGGACCCACAGACCACGGGTTAAAATCCACCAGTCTAAAGAATGAATACACATTTTAGGGTTTTGTTTGTTTGCTTGTTTTTAAACTCCCACCATAACCATCAGGAAACATTTACACTCGCACCTGATTAGAAAACAAAAGCGAGAGATGGTACGTGTGATTGGACACTTCTCTTCTGGACTACCAGCAGTTCTGGAAAAAAGGTACATGTCACTAACAATCTTAACAGTGTGACATCCTGAGAACCTAACCAATAAGTTAAAGTTTTAAACACATCAAAACAATCTGCTTTTAAATCATCATAAAATAAAATCACTACAGGACAGCGTGAATTCTCATATTAATTAGGACTTCAGTTTCAAAGTATAGAAGTTGTTACAGCACAAAACCTACCACAGTATTAGGACTTCTCACAAACAGCGGAATTGAGATCATAAAGCTACTGGATGCATCCACTGAGCACTCTACAGTAAACACTAAATTTATCCTTGAAAAGAATACAGGAATAATTCTAAACCAGATGAAAAAAATAAAATAAAAAACTACATTTAAGTATGATCAGAATTTGGCATGTCTCAAAAGACTGCAGACATACTGCCTGTGACAGTCTATATGTGTGCGTTAAGCACCCTCCATCTTCTGCCTCTCAACACTGCAGTTTCATTGCTGGTTTAAAGCACTGCCTTTCCCCTGCCCCCAACAGCTCATTCCCACCACACTCCACTTCCTACACCTATGCCAAAACAAGCATTCATGTAGCAGGACTATGAATGAAATCAGGGAACCAGCTTGGATTGGAAATAACCATTTTTGTTATCAGGGTTCACTAATCCAGTTCACTCCAAGTGGACGACCTCGGGGCGAGAATAAGTAGCCAGAATTAAGCTGACCGTGAAACTTGTGTGAAATAACTACGCAAACCACATTTCAAAAGTTACAAGAGAACATCTATATTCTACCATAACTATGTAGGACATTCTGTGTAATCAAGTGCAATCTATTATCAGCTGTGCCTTTCAAAGGAGCCAGACGGCGCATTACAGCGAAGTGTATTAAGGAGAAAATCAGTTCTTAAGAGACTGAAATCCCTTTGCAGAACATGAGTGCCATGTCTCCCAAAACAAGACCAACAAACACTACCATCTCACTCACACAGGTCTGCATGCCAGGAAACTGTTTACTCCTTTTAGACTGGTAAAGCAAAATTTAACATACTTTGTTTCCAAGAAGTTTGTCCTAACTCAGCACTGGAAAAAGACTTCAGAGAAAGTAAAGTCTTCCTGCAGTGTTAAAAAAAAAATCAACTTTTGAAGTCATCTGCTGACCACTATTTGTAATTAATACAAGAAAATTTAGCTCTTTTAGTAGTTGAATCACTTAAACAAAGTTTCATAATAAAGTACTTGTAAATCACCGTGACGGTAACCTGACACTTCCCAGATACTTGTGAGCAATGATGGAAACACACTGACTGCAGTTAGAGGGAACCACTGCAGGTAGGTGCAAGCAGAGCACAGCGAGGCTTTGAAAATTCCCTGAGACACGCTGTATGTTTAGTGACTTCCGCATCTGCAGAGGCTGGCTTACATCTCCTTTGAGTCTCTCCAAGAATGGTCTGGGGTTCAAGATGAACTTCAGAAATATCTATTCACAAAGCTAAGTTAGATTTGTGTTTCCTCAGGCACATCAGCCTAGAAGAGCTGGGATTCTACAAGAAGGTCCAGGTTAAGTGGAACAAGGAGAAGGTTGCAGGACCCAAAACCTTCTTTCAGTCCCTCCTTTCCCTCCAGTAACAGCAGTGGCTGCTGCAGTCAGAATCCTCACTCTTACAGCACAAGTAAGGAGTGGAGGAAGACAGCAGAATACCAGAGCCACGTCAGTGAGTCACTAGCTCCTACTCTGTTGGGTGTGGTTAACATCCCAAGTAAAAAAATTCAGCCACCAAACAAGGAGTGACTAAACAAAAACAGCCGTGGGCCTGTCAAGGGCACTGGATAGATCTGGCTAAGCCACGTAGCACTGTAGTGGCAAGAAGAAGAATAGGAAATACCTAACACAGACCAGCTACTTTATATTACCTACTTACTGCCTTTTGTGCTTTGCACATAACAAGGTGTGAAAAAATCTACCCCTGTTGACTTTACATCAATAGGAAGCAGACTAGCATTCGTAGCAGGTGTTCTAGACCACCTCCAAAGAAATACTGGGCAACAAGGTAATAAGAAGTTCCACAATCTTGTTCACCTCCATACCATCAGTTATTACCTGACATGATGCTGAAGTAGACAGATTCCCTGAAGACACTTATCTCCATACAGTTCTAGGTGTTACCTTCAGTAAAGCCTCTCCTTGTCCACCCATCACACTATCACCTTCATTGCTACACTTAAGACTATCAAAAGATGTCTGAAGGCAAGTTTAAATGAGTATAGAAGTACAGAAGGATCTTGTTCTATGGAAGACATGATGTAGAACCTGCAATTTCATTCTACTGTAAGACAGCACTACCCACATACATTAACCTCCCATAGGATGCTCAGATCATCATCTTCTATTACTAGAGTTTAATCCATTTGCAAATGCTTGAGGAGTTAAATTATTAAAACTAAATTTGTGCTCTATTTGGACACAGCATATGCTTCATGGACTATGTCATGGCAGAGATTTGAATTCCACACTTCTAATCATTCTGATTTCACAAGATGCCTTCAAGGCTACACTGCATATGTGATTTACCTCTATATTACACTGGAGCCATTACATTTTTTTTTTTAATAAGCAGTTAGCTCTGCTGAAAACTATAGTTTAATTCTTAATATAGCTAGTTCAGATCCAGAAAAAAAAAAAAAAAAAAAAAAAAACACTAACAGCATAAAAAGGGAGAGAATTCTTGCATTTCACATTAACAGGACTTTCCAAAACTATATATATTAAATATGACCAGATGAAAGAGAAATCACTATTTTTCCTTCACAACTTTGATTAAAAGATTATCTTTTCTTTATTCTTCTCTGTCACTCAAATTTCACCTTTCTGTGCTTTTAGACTTTTTAAACACACTTATTTCATAAATCACCTTGAATAAAGCTGTCTCTTCTCTTCATCCATCTGAAAGCATATTTCTAATTCATACCCATTTCAGAACTTTTCCACCCACTTCTGTTGAACTTTGCACATCTCAGTTACAGTATTACTTGAATGCCAAATATTATATTTATATATTATTTCAATGCAACACATTGTTAAAGATATAAAAAAAATAAAAGGAATTCTATGGATAATGTCCATTGTATTAGTATCTAACATATTTTAAAATTAGAACCATCAGCAGCTGGTATTACCTTTACTTCAGTCACTTAATCATTCTTTGGTGAGAGTTTACAAACATTAAGTTACATAGAATATACAACAGAGATTAGTTCACATTTCTAAAGAAGTGGCTCCGTAATTTTTCACATTAATATGTTATTTGGAAAACTTTTTCTAATAAAACGCATTGTCAAAAATAAGATGCAATTTTGTGCTTTCCAAAGCTACCTAATAATGTTGCAGCTTTACTTAAAATAGCCACACCCAGACAGTATCATGGCAGTTTACGTTTCAGAACATAAAATTTAGTATGGTACACAGTCACATACAACTTAAATGTTATGAACTCTGACATATTATGCTTCATGGATAACTGAAGAATATAACATGATATTTTCTGTTTAAAAATGGCTCAGTTTATATTACACAAATGGTTCCCTCCTGGTCCAAATCCCTGGTCCTGTGCCCATAGTCTCTAGTAAGCCTGTTGGAAGAAGAGGAGAGGATGCTCAAGGCATTCTTTTGGCTCCTTTCTCTACAGTATAAAACTTCCTGGATTCTTTCCTGATTCTATTCTTATGACCCCTTTTCTCTTTCAGTCCTCGAGAAGTCTTCATTCTTGTTCTTTTGGCAGTTCCCTCAACATGTCCTTTATGTCTCCATTAGCATCCCTCTTCTATTTGCGCTACTGGAACAGCAGTTTGTTAACCAATTAAGTCATATTTGCAGAAAAAGAGGCACAAATTCTTAAGTGCTTCTCACAATCATAATATATGTAGAAAGGAATGAAAAAGAAAAAAATCACTGCTCATTACTTTTTCAATAAGGTTGATACACAACTCCCTATAACATAAGCTGATAAAGGTATAATCTAATTAGTCATTGAAATGACCACACAGGACAAAGTTAGGAGGTCCTTCTCAGCATTCTTCCCCTCCTCAGACTAACATACAAAGCTATTAAAAATGCTTTCTTGAGATATTACCATTCTTTCTTTCTCCCTCCTCTGAAAATACTTTTTCTATCAAGATAACCATAACTGCATATGATAATTGTCCTATTTCCTTAGACTTAAAATAATTGCTGTATTCATGCATCTGAGCACTTGGCCAGCTTTCCTGCAGTTAAAACAATGCAGGCACAGCCCATGCCATTTCATTTTAATAATATTTTCAACTCCATTTTTCTAAGAGATCCTTTCAGAGCATAACCGCCCTGAACATTTAAGTGTTTCGTGTGCATGACGATCATGTAAATTGATCAAAGTTCCACTGACTTCATTTCCCTCTTTTGCATCCCTCTATCTGTGTTTTTAATTTAACGAATTCCTGAAGGTCTATCACTACTCAGATACGACAAACTATTACTCAAAACATGCAGAGAAAACAGCCCAGCAATCTCAGGCTCAAAATAATCCATTTTAATGACTGAAAGGCTGAAAACTCAGAACAAGGCTTAAGCTGTCTAATGACTTTGCCTGCCTTTCCAACTGAATTACAAAGAATCCCATTACAATATGAGCAGAATCAAGCCCAAGTTTTGTCCAGATTTACAACATTCAAGCTCAGAGATATGAATACTGCATTGCCTGAATATGAATGCTAGAAGCACCCACTAATTTGTACTAGTATTTTGAGAAGCTGATAGCCCAGTTTTGATGAGATCACGTCAGAAAACAGTCATGATTCTTCCACTAACTTTACTTCACCAAATGGGAACCAAGAACTGCAGTAGAACTGTAATGTTAAGAGAGACAATCATCACCAAGACTGTGTCTTTAAGGACAGATTTAAAAAAAAATTAGAAGGTAGCAGTAGACATTTGAAAACCCAGAGTATCTGTTTGTGAAAGTTTATGTTGACCAAATCAATAATTTAATCCTTAATACTGGCATAAAACAGATATAAAAGTACAAACTCACAGTGTAAAATTCTAAGCATTTCATATTTATTTCAAACAAATCATGTACAGTATAGGATTATTTTTTTTTTTTTTAAATCTTATTGGCTACTAACAGTCAAAGCATTCGCACAAGATATACCGAAACTAGTACTGAAGACACTTGCTTTCAGCTACAGGAAAATTGCATACTTTCTTTCAATTTGATAGTGCTAACATATATTGCAGTATTTCCTGGTAAGTGCTTGAATACACACATAAAAATCAAACTGCTAACTATATTACAGAAGCAAGTAATATCATCCTCTTTGTCAACACTTGGGGAAAAAAAGAAAAAAGAACATAAAATATTAAGCTTAGAAAAAAAGGAACCCTCTAACACAGTGTTAAACCTTTTGCAACATACACCTCACTATGCACATTATCTAAATAAAACTGGAAGACTTGCATGCTGCCTGTGAGGTCAATAACACTGAAGATACCAGAAATAGAAGCTGTGATTAGAAATGACATGGAGCAAAATATCATTTGAAAGGTCTGGCTAATCTTATTCTTCTCTGAACAATATTTTAATTTCTCTCTCAAGACAGACAACTCTATGAAAGAAATTTTTTCAACACACATATGTGCAGGATGGTATCACTATTTTTATTTTTCATACACACACACACACACACACACACACACCATTTATACCCGTGTAGCATATTTTGATTCTGGCTACTGTCCAGTTCATTTATGTATTTATTAAACACAAAATTATTTCTGAGAGCTTGTAAAGATTAATCTGCACTTTAGAAAACAAAGTAAAAGCCTATGGAATCTCAGAGAAACCAACAATGTACTCATCTCCAGAATAAATAAAATCCTCTCCTTTAATGGTTACATATATAGTGTTAAAACTTCCCAATTTTTCACTTCCCCAAATCTAAATCTGGATAGTTAGATTGACTCTGAAGTCATCTACCACCTATTAGACGGATTTCAGTCAGTAAATCAGTCAAGCACACATCAGTGACAGCCTATGATCCGAGCCTGGAACATTACCTTCAGATGGAGAACACACACTGATATTGTATGAAAAATGGAAATAAATTAAATTTGCTTGTATATCTGTATAGGCAGATTTGTGCATGCACATCTACAGGTATACATTATCAATCACATGTATCTCCTCAGAAAAGTTTACAGATTACCTCAGCAACTTTTGGAGGGACTCCATCACCAAGAACTTCCCTGATGAAGCATTGTTGGGTCATATAATATGAGAGTCCACAAGTTCTCTTGAAAGCATCTTTCAGTCGCTTTAGCTCTATGTCTGTAACTGTATTGAGTAAGAGGAGAAAAAGATTTGGTCAATAGAGATGTCATAGAAATGTAACACCTTAAGGACTCTCAAGATCCTATACACATTACATTTATCATAAAAATAAAAAGATCAGAAGAAATTCAATGCATGATCCCACCCAGATAGTGGAAAAATCTGACTACTAGAAAACGAGATCTAATAATCTAATCTTCCCCCCAAAAAAAGATTGAAGTAGAACTAAAGTTAACATCAACAATTGCAACAGTTCACTGCCTAAGTTTTCTGTGACCACAATAATGTATAATTTGTTCTAAATTAAGCACCATTATTGTCACACAAAAGGAAAATAAGCTAGCTTTATGATCAATTTTACGTTGCATGTAAGCCAGAGAAATGATCTGTAACCGACAGTGGTGAATATTATTAAGAGCAGCTCCAGCAGCACGCTTCAAACAGCCTCATCTAGCAACCAGTCTATTTTTCTGTAGAAAAAAAAATACATCATCACCACTTACAGGCTTATAAGATAGTACAGCAAAGCATGAACTTAACAGCAGTACTACTTTGGACTAAAAGTAATTCTTCACCTAAGATTTTCTTGCACAGTCAAAATCTGACTACCAGCTAAAACCTGTTCAAACTTTTTCACAAACTAAACATGAAAACTTGGAAGAGATCCCCCTTCTACTTGCACAAGTGTCCTGAAAAGCAGTCCCCACCTTCATATTTTGCGAGCATAAAGCAACTTACTAACAATGTGATTAAGAAGCTCTGAGTAAGGCAAAGAACTGCTTCAGTGCCTCAAGCATAAAGCATCCTTGTGAAGTATCTCACTGAACAAAACAAGTACTTCGTCAAAATCAAGTTGCAGAGGATAACATAGCATGTCCTGGATCCCATGTAAGTTCCCATGTACTGTAGGAGAGCTATTTACCATCCAGAAGCCAAAGAAGTGCTGCTGTACATGACAGCTATTGCACTGTATTTATAGCAAGGCATTTTCCTTCCCTTGACATAACCAGCCAGACAGAGCAACTCTGACATGGCCAAAAGCTTGTCCAGCTTTTTGTCACCCAAAATAAAACAGAACACTTCAGAACTTAATCCAGCGTTCTCTTTAAAACGTCCACATTTCCATTAATTCATTCATCAAAAGAAAAGTCATTCTTTAAGAAGCAAATGATGTTGAAACATTCCTCCTTACTTTTAACCCTCATCAACACAGAAACAGACTAGTGACTTGACTTTACAACTGTGTGTAAAAACAGAAATTGGGTCATGTTTCTTCTCAAATTTTATTACAGATTCTGGGTACTTTTTACCACACACAAAAAAAAAAAAAAAAAATCCAAGGATCTAAGAAATAAACCTAAAGCATGATCCACACAACACTGGCACTATTAATAAATACGGATTTGGCAAAAGACATACTCAAGTTATTATCATCACATCTTGTTTTAATAAAATAAACATACTTTAATTATATGGGAAAAGAACGTTGGTATGCTACTGCTACCTGGCATATATGGTGTTTAAATTTCACATTAACATCTGTCCATAGAATCATTTTCTTTCTTTATGTCTCTAAGTGTGATGCCTTAATGAATGCTCAAACGCTTTGTTAGGCATGCCACTTAAAGGCTTCTTCCAAGATTTTCCCTACCTAATTGGAAACAGACTCTCAGATATGCTATTTACAACTTGAAGTGACATTCTCCACACCCCCTGGCTCTTCTGAATTAAGGAAACGGGAAGCAAAATAAAGATTCTGCAAAGAAACTGACCCTCCCGGCGCAGCCCTCCTTCCAAACATGTGCAAGGAATTAACAGCAGTGCTTCTCAGCACAGGGATGGATGCTGCACCCCATCTCCTCCACACCCCTTACGCACAACCTCACTACAGCAATTTTTCAGCCAACAGGGACAAACCCACAGCACATAATCTTTAGAGTAAAAGCTGGCTTGTTTCCAAGGGGACAAAATGAAAGAGAAGCTACTAGCTTCAGTATTTTAGCAAGGTAAAGCAAACAAACGGGACCTAGAGAAAATCTAGCAACAGTTCAATGAAAGCACACATGCACTTTGCAGTCTGTATTTTTTCTCCCTCTTAATTTTTTGAGCTCTTTACCACTTAATCCAATCTGTTTTGTGGTCATTCAGCAAAAAATGTATGTACAAACACAACCTTAGCTTATGGCTTTACACATATTATAATGGACTTTCAAGTAACCCAGTTAGTGCTTACTGTCAAATTAAGTTTGAAACATACACAACATACATTGCTACATAATACAGTATCATGTCATTATCAACGTTCTTATATAATGCAGCTATACAAATTAAACACTATTCAGGTTTACTTGCCTGGCTGCATAGAAAACAAATGATTTTCATAAAAATTACTCATATTTTATATTGTGTTGGTGCATTTGAATACCAAGTCCTTGGGGTTGGTTGGCTGAAGTAAAACAAGACTTTCCATACCTCCAGTTACTGGTAAAAGATTACAATGTCATTAAGGTTGAAGTTTTGTAGAAACTTTCTCTGGGACTTCCATCACTGACTTCTCAGTTATCTCAAGAAATACTGAACAGGCCTTTTAGGTAATGAAGCACCAAACAACGTGTCAACAGCACATAACCTCAGAACAATTTTAGAATTTTTCATAACATAACAGGTTGCAGTAAAACCTGAACAATTCTGTTTTAGCTCCGTGTCCACCCGCACACGTAGCTGTAGGACCATGCTCTGATTAACAGCCACAGCATTTAGCCTCTGATTAAGAAGGAGAGTTCATTTCTTTTTTTGAATGCAAAAGTAAGATTTTCTCTTCACAATCCTAACACTAGGAAAATACGTTTCAGGTTAGAACTGCAATTTCTTTCCACTAGCAGTCAAAATCAACTGCAGCATTTGCCCCATTTCATATGTATTAAAGGAGGAATTTTTCTCCCAGCATTCATTTCCCACTACCGATTTTGCATATACTTGTGCACTAGTTTTTTTGCTAGAATTGATTAAAAGAAATACAACAGCCCATAGCCATTTAAAACTTCCAATTACCGTTTTAATGGAAAATTTTATTTATCTAATAAACGTGAACTGACTATATGGAACAGGCTAGAATATAAAGTGGTTTTAGTCAGTCAAGTACTTTCATAATCATAAAATTTACCAGCCACTCCTTTGAGATTTACCTGTATCAACAGAAATTAAAGCGATTTGTAATCTGACAACCTCAACTGCAGACCACATTAGTACTCCAGAGGCGTTTTATGCATCACCGTACATCCCTAAGCACGCGAAAGAAGTTACATTTTCCTAGGAGTCGCTGAAATGCAGCCACCTCTCTGGTGGCAGAACTGCATCGAGCAGTATTTCTTGTGCTAACTTTGATGTAACAAAGAACAGCGAATTAATTTAACCGCGGTAGCTTCGCAGTTCTGCGAGCCAGAGAAGACATCCGCTCCAAGCAAACAGGTAAGGAAGATGACTGGTCAACCCGTGCGACTAACCTCTTCGGAAAGAACCGTCAGCACATCATTTAATAGTAGATGCTAAGGTGATACTGCTAGTCCATGTTACATTTCAAAAACAAACTACTAGTGCTAGAGATCACTTAATATCATTGTTTGCATGCAGAAACTACAAAACAGGTCATGGAATTACAGGAAAGATGATCATTCCTATTCCTTCCCTGGGACACATTAAAATGATTGATGCAGCCCATCTACAATGATCTGCAAAGCTCTGCAAAAATAAGTTCATTATACGTTTAGAATCAGGCACATGAAAGTACTACTGAAACGAGCAGAGTAGAAACCAAAGATATTATCGATGGTTACTTTAAGTCTGGAAGACAAATAAAATATACAAATACAACATCCCAATACAAAACTTCCAATTATTTGACACAGAGGCAGAACATGATGGCCTGTAGAGAGGAAATAAAAATTTAAGTCTTAAATTATGAAAGTAATATTTCCAGAAGCAACACATTTATTACTATAATAAAAATTAGAACACTCATGCCCACAAGCTACCTTTTCTCTCTCAGTTGCACAAATCCTGTGCTGAACAGACAGTCCAACTGAGGTCAGAGGTGTTATTTATGCAAAATGGATATTATTAAGAGGTCAATGTCAAACACTGCCCTCAGCTTCCAGACAGCAGCCTTTAATAGCACTTCATCATATTCACTGGAGACTTTTTTATTTAAGTTTTTGTGGAGGGGGAAATAAAGAGAATAAAAAGTGCAAGAAAGACAGTTTTAAGACTGTTTTCTCTTGTCTTTCACAACTCAAGACTTAAGAGGCTTACATAAAGGCATTCAAACATTTGCTCTGTCAAAAACTCTGCAAATGAATTCAATAAGCATCCGTTGAAAACAATACTGAACAACATATAAAAAGGTGTTTCAGTGGCAGCAAGCATCACAGACCACAGAGATATTTTTAAACCAACATTTAGACACAAATGTAGTTAACAACCTCACTTCATACACTGACTTAAGTTCCTTCGCTGAGCAGTCTCACTTTTCCAAAGGCACTTTCAGGGGACGGCCGTCCCTACAAACACCTCGAGAAGACCATTCACAAGTGGCGTTCCCTATACATACACACAGACACTACACTAGCACATACACTGCTGCTGCGCTCATAACCTGGCAGTGAAAAACAGAACATGTAAGACTTCCCAAAATAAGTCTATGATAGTCAATGCAGCAAAAAACTTCTTCTCATCATTCCTACCAAAAACAGGTGGCAGAACCTCAGTATTATTGCAGAGAAAGCAATACAGCAATTAATTGGAACTGCATGCCTAATTCTTCACACCTCAAGACTGCAGAAGCTACCTTCTTACTGCAAGGTTTGAATTCAAAATAAGAAAAGCAAGTTTCAATAGTTACATATTGAATTCTAATTCTTAAAATTGTATCTGACTCAGCCTGCTTCCAAATTACATCGCTGAAACAAACTGTCTTTTCCACAAAGGAAAAGTCACAGACGGTGCCATTCTATCTAGGCACCTGTGCTACACAAACCTCCTCAATGCTACCTTGGCTGGCAGGTTTCCAATACTGCTGAGGACAGTTAACAGAAGATTAGTGCTGCATCCAACTCGCCAGGGAACCCTCGAGCTCCAGTTTGTTTAATAAAGTTTAAATGAAACCATGCAACCTCAGCTAAAAATGCCACAGCAACTTACAGTAATTGTAACAGACCTTCAGCTCATCCAAACGCCGAGGTTATTTTTAGTTTAATGGTGTTAAACTTAATGATGTTTATATGGATTTATGATTCTAGTATTTTTTAAACTAACAACTGTCCAGCTAAAGATTTGTACAGCACCTTCCAAAACCAACTACACAGTAAGGCAGTCCCATGCTGGAAACCACCCTCTTTCTTTCCTCTCTATGTATTTATCACCAAGTCATCCTGGAGCCTTCCTTTTAGAATAAAACTGTATTTGCAGCTCAAACTATGCAAGCCTAATGCCCGACCATTGGCTTAAAGCTTATTTAGCCACCCATTCAAAACTGACATGATTTTCAGGCGGGACCTCTGCTAGCAGTGTCACCAATATAAATGGGAGATGCAGGGAATCTGTCTCAGAAAAAGTATATGTTATATTTATTTAAAAGCTTAATGTTAGATACCTACATCCTGGACATCAGATAAGACGTTCCATTCAAAAAAGTAAGGCAGAGAACATGGCTGAAGTTTCTGCCCTCCTCCTCATCCTACTGAAAATTAACAGGGGTGCCTAACAATGTTAATTATCTGAAGCATTTACCTCTAAGACTCAAATGCTGAAGCATTTATATGTGCTCACACATTCAAAGTTAATTTCATATAAAAATTGTAGCCCAGTGTACATAAAACAATAATTTATCTATCACATAGTTTCTCTTCAAGCAACAGATAGTATATATTTTACTTACTCATTCTCCAATGTTAAAGGAATATCTTTAGATGGACCTTAAGTTCTGTTTAACTAAACTAAGCTGGAGGAAATCAAGCCCTACAGTAGAGCTTTAGCAAGTTGTGCAGACATTCTCAACTCATTTTAGAAACTCTTTTCTTTCCACATCCTGTAGTGCTAATTCCACCCCCTACCTTCTTATCTCGGAACGTTTTAAAATGCATTGTGAGTAACGTATAGTTCGATATGCAGCACCTCTGCCACTTCAAGACAAGGGTCATACTGAACAGGCCTATTTTGTACAACAAATGCCTGTGCAAAACTTAGATATTTGTTTCCCAGCTTGCTCTCTCAGCAAAATTTATGCTGGTATTACAGAACTACTAGTAAAATATTGTTGAGTGTCATCATAAAAATCTGACTATTATAACCAAATGCACTTAATATCAATACTTCTTGCTTGTTCATTGCCTGTCTTGGAAAGAGAGAGAGAAGAAAATGGTTTTATCAAAGTCTCACTAGTGGAAGTACATACATTGCATACTCTATTACACTTCCTTAGAGACTAAGGAATCCAACCTAAAGGTCTTACAATTACTTCAATAGTATGTTTTATTCAAATACTGTATCAAAGTCATTAAAATCTGCCTAAAATCTGTTTTTTTTATTTTATCATTAAAAATAATAAAATTAAAAAAAAAAAAACGCAACACTAGGAACACTATTGAGGTCAAGAATATAACAACTGCCATGCAGCAGCATCTCTGCTTGGCACCAGGGACTAACTTGCACCCAACGCAATAACTGGTGTAACTTACCTTCCTATCTTTCAGCATCCGGCTGCTCTCCAATGCCCTTGCAAAGTTTAAAGATTTACAAACGCACTGAAGAGAAATAACACCAAAGTTTATGAGCAAGCACTGCTGCTTAAGATGCAACAGTTCACATCTGAATGTTAAGCATTATAAGAAACTAAGATTAATGTTGAAGGGAGCTTGTCTAAAGGTTAAAAGTAGTGGTTAGTCAGGCTTAATGGTTTTATTATAGCTTATATAAGATAATTACTATATACCTTGCCCGTGACATGTGCGACAAGAGCGAGCACAATACATGGGTTTTAAATTCCTGTTTCACATTTCTTAGGAAAGTCAGGACCAGACACAAAAATACCTTCCTTTACAATGCCTCTTCCCCTAATCTTCAAAATCCAAGCAAAATTATGCAAAATGCTGTGATACAGAATGTGATACAAAATACAGATTTTTTTAAAGCATAAGAAGTTGGCTGTTATAGCAAAAGAGAGGAATAAAAGCATAGCATTTAAGCTCTTTAATATTGCCTGAGACATTCAGGCAAGAGACACTTAACCTCTCCATGCCTTAATCGTCTCAACACTAAAATCACAGGAAGGTTTGGGTTGAAGAGACCTTAAGGATCATCTAGTTCCAACAAAATGAATATAAATGACAAAATGAATATAAATTCTAGTCTGTATCAGACAGATGCTTTATAAATGATCTAAGATATTCTGTAAAAGTACTGTACTGAGGAGCTGCTTTAATCTGTGAAAAGGACAGAATCTGAGCAGTTTAACTGAGAGTGGGTGGAGTTAATCTGCCAGGTCTACTATAAACTGAGAGCCAGTTAACCTAATCTGTAGCAAACTGGACACAGAAACAGTACGCCTACCTGTTTTCTTTACTTTCATCTTACTGGAGACAGTAGTGGCTGCTGAAAACAAATCGGTGAGTCGGTAACCCCTACTTACAGCTACATCACAGAAGTGGCACGCAAATCACCCCTTACGTTGGTATAAGTAGCAGTAACAGCACCAAAGAGCTGATGATCTTTATGTATCAAAAGCCTAAAATATTTCATTTGGCTATATGAAAAGAAATTATGTATTCTACTTTACAGGTGACCGGTAAACAAACAAACAAACAAGCAAAAAGGTCAGACAGCAAACCACAAGGTATTGACAGTGCTGAAAATCAAAACAGGAAACAAATTACTACATAATCAGGAGAAAAAAAAACAAGAGAGGATAAAAAGTTCAGTTAAGGGGAAGGGTAAAGACACACTGTGCTAAAGTATCTTACAAAATGTCTAGTAGGGATGGTAGGATGGTACTTTTTCCCAGAATTTTAAGCATCAAGATGTCCACAGTACACTACAAACAGGAAAAACAAATCTGAATTCCTACTAATTATCCACTCACTACTGGATAAAAGACAGCTTGCTATGTCAGTGCCTTTAAAAAAAAAGCCCCAAAGCCCTACAGATCTCAAGTATACAAGGCAAGCAATAATTTGCAGCCATCAGCATAACACTTCATTTATTCTTTACTAAAAATAACCAAAACTAGTTTAAAAAAAAAAAAACAACAACAAAAAAAACTTGATCATTCTTCAGAAAACATGAAAAATTCACCCACCTCAAGCTCTGACTTCCACCTCCAATTTTAATAATTCTAATATTTTGATTTTTAAGTGACAATTTTACAGGTTCAATATCAAACTCACAGGGCATATAATTCTCTAACCAGACAATTATCTTCCCTGTAATCACTTGCTCAATATTTCCCTCAGGAATCTTCATCCTAGTTATACATGGAAATTTTATTACTTTTTTCATTAGTCTTTATTGTGACTCAATGGCTGCAGTTATGAAGTTGTCAAGAACCAAAGCAATTACGAAAAAGCTTCAAAGAGGTAAAATGTACAAGTGAACATAAAACATGTTTGGGAAAAATCCAAACTGCAAAATACAACTGAAATAAATGAACCAACTATGTCTTTAAAAGGACAAACTCCACACCCACCCATCCCTGCAAAGAAAGGAACCCACCTGAGAATATTTGGGGTGGACAGACAAAAAATCCTGCCCCCCAACAAAACAACTAGTCCACTCCTAAGGAATGCCTCTTAACCAGAATATTCAAAATTGCACCACTCAAATTACACAATGCATCTCAGTAAAGACTTAACACTCTTAACATGACATTTACCAGTAACAGTATGCACCAGGAATTTAAGGATAACAGCAACGTAGTTTTGGTGTTAAAGAAAAAAAATCCAGTTATTCAATCCATTCCCCCCCCATACCTTTTCTTTGGCTTTTGGTAGTAGTGGCTCATCCTGGGGATAAAGCTTTTCGTGGTTCTATGGTCTAATAGAACCAACCATAATGCATATCAAAGGTTTAACATCTTGTGCGCGGAAAGCAGAGGAAGATTTAGTTATTACAATAGGATTTGCCAATTTTCTGTAACAAGAATACTTAGCATTTATGTGACACTTTTAATCTTCAAAGAGCTTACTTCTCACAGTTACCATCCTCAAAAAGAATGCCATTAAGTATTATTAGCCTGTTTTATCCATCTGTAAAGTATCTCCATCAGGGCACACACTGTCACATTGCTATTTGGATTATGTTTGCTTCAAGCAAAGCTAATCAGTACAGGTTCTGTGACAACCTTCCCCCTAAGACTGGTGTGGATAGGAATTGGTACATAATAGCCCCAGCAGTGAAATAATCCTCCCACCATCTGAGCACTTAAATCTTATTGGCTATATTTTATATCCTCAAGAATTAAAGCAGCCTGGTTTTATATGCTCCCCAGTCCAACCCTATAAGCCACAGAAGATAGCTGAAAGAACCTGAAAATTCAGAAACCTCCACAGATCACTAAAATAACTTTTACCATACGTATTACTGTGAATTTAACTGCAATAGACTGCAGTCTTAGAGACAAAATAATTACTGTTATCAATTAAAGAATGGGTAAACTCATTGTCAGTGACTGAACAAAGCTCCTTCCAGCCCTGACTGATCACAGGATGCCACCTCTCCGTCAGGGCACGTATTACTTCCTCCAAGAGGAGCTGCTGCTACTGCTCTAGGCACCCCAAATACATCTCGCTGACCCTAGAGAAGGGAAAAGAGCCAGCTAACCAGCACTGTCCCGCACGGGAACAGTGGGGAAGAGGGAAAGGAGGCAGACGCACACATTTTAGGCAGCGTTAAACAGAGCATAAGCCATCTTGCAGCACAGCACCGTTCCTTGCCGTAACACCGCCACATGACCCTCTGACAAGCACAGAGGAAAAGAAGGCAGGGGTTAGGGAAGCCCTCCGGGTGAGCAGTCCTGCCTGGGCACCTACCTACACCAAACTCCATTTCCGCTGCTGCATCTCGTTAAAAGAATCTTCCACACACACCTGAGGACTCATTTTGAAGGACTATCCTGAAAGATGCCGTACTAGTTTTAAGTATATCTGTACTCTATTACAAATTTATCTCCAAAAATATTCATCACCAGATGTATACTATTCCCAAGGTCCTATATTCACGAGAATGGAAGAAACATATTTAGATACACCATGTAACAGCTGCACAGGTTCCCTTCCAGTAATTTTACTGCCACTGACCACTTTTGGTTGATGGGATAACTCAAATTTCAGAGCCCCATACACACTGTCCACTATTTCACAGAAGTATAGAAACAGAACGGGTATTAGAATAACTTAACACAAAAGAGCTACAATGCCCTGAATAGCTTCAGCACTTGGGAGTCTCTCCCTGAATCTCTGCCGAGACTCTCAGCATATCCCCAAGGACATCGCTGTCTCTGTTAGAAGCACTGCATTTACATAATAAACTGTGAACACTTTATACGAAGAGATATTTATCAAATACTTTATATTCTGCTTTTTAAACCTCTATTCTTATAATACTCTGGCTTCTACAGATATTTACCTACTGTTCTATACTAGAATTAGTGAATATTATGTTTCCTTCCTCCTTTAACCCATCCACTTTGCAATCTACTCATTATTTAGGGAATAAGATTAATTAGTACAAGACATTTATACAGCCATTCTTTAACCAAGGCAATGAGAAGACAACAGAGTTGCAGGTAACACAAAAAAGTGGTGAATTAGTCAGTGGCAAAAAGATTGATTGTAATTCTTTAGGAAAAGAAAAATGTCATTAGCTGCAAGATTGGAAAACAGGGACCAAAAAGATTTTGTATTCCTTTTCCACTGATAACGCCCTTCGTTAACATCCTCACAGAATGGAGAGCAGGCTATACTGACTACACTAACTACTGGTAATTATTTTTCTTCAAGCAATGCTGCTTCGGCTATATGAAGTACAAATTCACTTTTCTCATTTCTAAACTAAAATCCAGTACTTAACTGTATCACACTTAGGTTAAACATAGTAAAAATCTTCTTCACAAGAGCAGGAAATTTCCAGTGCAGAATAAAATCTTGTTTCTGGACAATACCCAACCACTAGAAACATGGATCGAAAGGAAGTACTTCTTCAGCCCAAAATAGATTCCTGTTCAAATTGAATTCAAAGTAGAATTCAAGTTCATTTATAGAATGAAACTAAAGTTCTCATAATTATTATTCCAACACTTTCCATTCTTTTTATCTATGTATACAGACGTACTAAATGTGGTACTTCCCGTTCCGCTTCGGTTTCTGAGCTTCCCCCAATTTTTTTTTTCTTTCAAGGTTTCAGAATTTCAAAATAACAATTTTCCAAACTAATGCAGTGACACTGATCATTTTAAAAAATTGCCAAAAATCCAACTAAATCAGTCGTATGATCATTTGTAGAGTTCCACTGTGACAGGAGCACATACCTCTTAAAGTATTTCAGTTCATGACTGATCAGGCCAAAACAGCCTGCTGCAGGACAAAACCTGACAATTTCCATTATCACTCTAAATTAAGATAAGGAATATCAATTCAAAACACAATGGAAATGTAAGCATATGTTCTATGTTAAACACCTATATTGTATGAGGGGATGATAACTGAAATACCAAGTAAAGAAAGATCAATGCAATGTGAATAAAAAACACAGCTTGCGTGAGAAAGAATCTAAAGGGGTTGTAATAGGGGTTATTTTTAATGTGTGAGAAATATATTTTTATGCAGAATGCAATTACCTCCTGTTTTGGCCTAGTGACATTACCTCTCAGAACTTTTGGATCCAATTCAGAGTCTAAACAATTGTAACATTATTATTGAAGCATCAAGTCTTGCTTTTAAATGATTTCTAAGACTGCTAAGCCCAGAATAATTTTTTCCCCTTTCTCTACAACCTAAAACCTGATGTTGCATGACCATTGAAGTTATTTACTCAGAATTAAAAAAAGGTTAAAGTTTTACATTAAAATTAATTTGGAGCCAAGTTACATGTTTCTTTTTACCCTTGCATAGCTCCAAGAAGCCAGCTATTACCTATGAGACTAAGTGAAACAGTTTCAAAGGTTTTGAACTCAGAAAAATCACCATCAAAATACATGTTATGTAAGACACTGGAAAGCATAGCTTCATCCTTCCTTTGTAGCAGATAGCTAGGACCTTGTAACGGCACTGACGACGGATACGGCTGCCTCACTCCAGCCCATTTGTCCGCTGCCTTTCTGTGCTGCTCGTGACACGCAGCTGCAGAGAACCTGACCAGAAGAGAAGTCACATCCATTTTTAAGGCACAGAACGTATCACTACCAGTTTAAGACCATCCTTAAAGTGAAAACTGAAGTACATGGCAAGGCGTAAGCAAGACGATATTTCTACCCCTCTTCTTCCCACTTTGTCCAAAGCTAGTCAGGGGCCATCCTGCCAGCTCCGGCGGCATCCTTTTCCCAGGAACTCTGACTGGTTTGCGGCACATTCTACCTGAACGCCCCTATGCAGCTTACGAGTACCATCCCACAAAAGAGATCGCCCTTTTGCCCCCAGTACACCACATCGCAAGCTCAGTGAGTTGTGAGCCTCATCGGCACATCCCCATGCGGTATGGGAGGTCTGACAGGCGTTCTGACGGGCTAAAAGGGGAAGGGAGGGGAGGATTTAAAAACCCTGGAGATCACGGCGTGTCGCTTGATATGCCAAGTCACCCTGCCTGCTATTAGCTAATCACTGCAGTGGGGGTAACGATTCAGGTAGGTAACAAATTCAGTGCTTGGGCCATTTTTACATTAAATAACATGTACAATGGGAAATAAACCCTGGTCACTGCAAACTGCCTTGATCATAAATCATCCAAACCTTTCTCAAGCACATTTTGTTTTGCCTCAAAAGCAAATAAAGGCCTTGTTACAAATGTTAGTGATTTTTTTAAGTAATTTTTTTTTTTCAGCTACTAGATTATTTAACAAACACACATCTCTATCTCCCAGAACTCAGCTGCCTGTCAGGATTACACTAAAATAATGAAGGATTTCTGTTTTTATTGTCATTATGATGAGTGACCTAACTGTCTACACAGAAGAATGCTGTGATTGATTATAACTTGCATCAGTTTTTAAATAGATTTGGTTGAAACACTACAAATTATATGCAGACACATTTTGTTACAAACCAAGATCCAAGCCCAGCTTATACCCATTAAGAATTAGAAACCCAGAAGAGCTGTTACATCCGTTCAATAAAACTGCAATTAAAAGACATGCACTCCTTCCAAGCATGTCCTCACCTACGACAAGGACTATGCCAACCATGCTCAGTTGTAAACACAGGCTGGTATTAAACCCACTTCTCAGAGGTGTTAAGATTCATTACATAAAAAAGAAATGCAAAGTATTATTACACAGCTAAGTTGAAAAGACTAAAAGCTCTACAGAAACAGTCATCACTAACAAAAGCAAGATGTCCCTTAAGAAATCACAAAACAGAATGTACATTAGGATTTTGCCACTCTTTAGGCAAGCAGGGTATTTTATTCCAGTAAGTGCTAGCAATAATATAGTATTCAAAGTTTTGTGAATTAGGCCCTTTCAAAAACTCTTAGGCAGAATCTACATTAATGGATTTTTCCTTCTACATTCATCTTTGCCCAAAGGCTTCATTGTCTCATTATGTAAATGACCTTTTCATATGAAAATTAAATGTTAAAGATGCTTTTTGTAGTTCTTCAATACTGCAAATATCACATGGACATTCACAGTAATTTAGATTAAGTATAACTTAAACAAGAAGCAACTGCTTCAAGCAATATAACAAATTAAGAAGTAGCTCCTTTTAAAAATACTTAAAAATTGAAATTCTTATTTAGAATTAACGTCCAAAACTTACTTTCTTATATAGGAACCTAAAATGGAAAATGACAGTTTTTATTACTAAAGAATAGGTTGTATAATGCGGTTCTGGAAACACGCGTGCAGTTGCTTGCAGACTTGCATGTACGCCCTCAGCATGCTTTCCATCCCACTGAACGTTCCTCGTATAACCCAGCTACCCGTCAACACCTAACTGGAGCTCACCTAAAGAGAGACTGGGCAGCTCAAATCAAATGTTGGGTGCTGCAAAGTAGTCTCCACTGAACACCAAGTCCCACACGTTATTCAAAGTAATTCCGTTCGCTACTGCCAACAGTTTGGTGCTGCTGGATACCTAGGGTGCAGTAAGGAAGCAGATGGCAAACATGTCACTCATACAAAGGCCAAGGATTACCAGTCAAGGACAGGCAGAAAACCTCACACCCCTTCTGCTCATTAAGAACACTTTGGAGGTGCCCGTAAGCACCTCACTCTGTAAGGCCCCGTGGCGAGACACCAGCCCCAGCCCCTCGGTCAGCGGCAGTAAAACAAGACGGCAGCTCCCACAGCAGCACAGCACCTCCCGGCCCCGCAGGACCCAGGCGGATGCACAGCTCCCCACCGAGCAAATCTTCGAAAACCAACAGACTGTAGTTAAATAACCCAGGAAGAGAGGAGGGAGGAAAAAAAAAAAAAACAACTTTCCAATATTTGGAAACACAACATTTGTTCTACACTTCCTCCATTTCCTTTCTGTATGTTCACTGTATTTTGGCATTCTTCTTGGACCAAAAGCAGGATTATTTCACAAATAACTGGTATGCCATATAAAGGCCTCTAGGATATAGCACTCATTAGACCTACCTGACACTCCCCACATACCAATTATTTAGAATGAATTTATGAATTCACAAACTAATGGAAAAAAAAGTAAATATACTCAGTTTTTGGAAGATGTTCTGTCATTTAAAAATGACAGACATTAGTAATGTCTGGTTCTTTTTTCAGTTACAGAAAAATCATAATCAGTCCTACCATAAAGTAGCAGTTGTATAATAATCTTAATTTATAGAATTAAATAGACATATCATGTCTCACCTAATCACATAACTTGCTAACGGTACGTTCTCTTTTATTCTCACAAAACATGTCATCCCTTCACAGGCCCACTTTTTGAATGTGATTTCATTTTTTTGAGTACTAAAGAACTGAATGCCATACTTATTTTATGAAATGACACAGTAGGCTGGCTTCATTTTGAGCATAAGAAAAGGAATGAGGCTTGTTGTACTGATTTCTTGCACAGTGCCAGCAGCCAGAAAGCCTGATACTGTTAGAGGTCAAGTACAGCAGGACTCAAGTAGCCCCTCTTTTTTTTTTTTTTT
>VXAA01007450.1:467268-518127 GCA_013399115.1 Anseranas semipalmata
GATATTTGCCGCCTGTGACAATGTCAGCATCTCCCCGCAGCGCGCCCGGCCGCCGGCGGGCCGAAGCGGCCTCTCCCCTCAGCACGGCGGGGTCGTGGCATACCTCGCAGGGAGCGCTCTCCTCAGCGTCCTCCACGGAGCAGAACGGCAGCACGGGGGAGGGCAGCGGGAAGTTACTGTGCCATTAAAAATGACCGTTCGGTGCCTGAAACAGAAACACGGACTGAGTTGTGAAAGGATCAAAAATACCTCTGTCCTTCCCTGTTCTTCAGCATGATTGCTTTTAGCATTCAGTCCAGTACTTGCACAGAATGGGAGGATTTCCCAAATGGCTTTGTTACAACATTAAGCGTGGTAACGTACCCTGGGTCATTCTCCAGCAGAGAATAAGGAGATTGAAAGAAAACATTGATTACTCTGGGCAGTTCGTTCCAAGGATTGTTCCTGTACAGAAACAGCCCGTGAAAACACCAGTTGCAAGTCATTCCCTAACTCATGGTTTCCTTGCTGAACGATCTTACCACATCAGAGCTAACGAAAGGTCAAGCCAAAGTTATTTTCTCACTGATGTAAGTTCACGCGTAGGTATTTTTATAGCAAACATTCCAAACAAATTTCATATCTGATATGCAAAGCCAGGAATGCAGTTCACAGAGAAGCTAGCTTGAAGGCCAAATTTCTTTCCATGTAACACTACAAAAGTGCAGAGTCACTGCAAATCTATTAAACTTTGTAAATCCTCCTTACATTTTTTTTCTGCCGTCAATTGTATATTATCTTAGATTTGTGACAAAGAATATAATTATTACACTCAAGCATAACATCTGCCACAATGGACCTTTTACCTCCCTGGAACATAGAATATGGGGAGAAGGAGGAAGTTTAAGTGGTTTTTAAAAACATGAGTGAAATTGCTGGGAACATACTTAACACACCAGCCACTCGTTACATACTTATCTTTTAAACCTGAGTCTTCAGTGCCCTCATATATTCTTATTCTACCTTTACATCTCTCTTCTCAATGCACCTGGTAGTCCTCACCCAAGCAGGCTTCAATTTAGATACAATATAAACTCTAAAATATTTTGCAGAATGAATACAACAAACATGGCAACATGTCAATCAAAAGCAAAGTTGGCAATACTAGAAGCAGCTGGAAAAGTATCTGCTTTATCTTGTGATTAAATAAAATATTCCAGCCTCTAATGATGACATTCATTCTGCCTTGTTCCATTTGTGATGGATCACTTTTTTTAAAGTATTAACTCACAGCTAAGGAGACATGGTTTAATTCCTGACTTCACTATGGTATTCCTGTGTGATCTTATACCTAGTAATAATCTTTTTATGTTTTGGTTGCTGCTCTGAATTACAGAGATAATGATACATTGAGAGTCCCCGTTTTGCTTGGAGCAAAAAGCTGCACTGGGATACAGCCAGACCCAAACTGGCAGAGCAGCTACAGAAAGCAATTAGAGCAGGAAGCAACTACAATGGTATCGTAAGACAGCTGTCTATAGTTTTCACACCAATTTCTTCTAGTTTTCACACCGATTTCTCCATAACTGCTAACCTCCCTTAAGTCTCTTACTTTCAGGAAGTTATGTTATTAAACAGCAACAACAAAAATAGCAAGGCACACCACCAAACTGACATAACACTCAGGCCCATTTCATCCAGGTACGTAGGAGTGAGGGGACCCACCAGGGCAACAATGCCCATCTGATGTTAGTGCAACCACCATAGTTGATAACTGCATTCATGCACTTACCGAATTCCATGCTGGGACCTGGATGAATTACCAACAGCCCTTTCTGTATATTTACAGATACCAGTCTCTCTCTTTTCAGCTTTAATTTTCAAAAACTAGACAAGTTAAACTCTACTAGTTGCCTCTCTAAAAAACTTCCACCACATCTTAGCAGATACTTAGCAGTATCAGATCACGTTTACAAGTATGGATGACCAGAGCTTTATTCCATTTTCAGCTGAGGCCTCACCAGCACTTTGCAAAATCATCCTGTTTATCTGCTGTGTCTTGACAGAACCTCTAACTGTAGCATACACAAACCCTGTTCTCAGGCAGCAGAGATTATTAGGCAGTATAGGGCTTTTGATGACAACTGGTTCACTTGCTATGTCATGAAAAGATGAACATCTAAAATGATGATTGCAAATCAGATCCTGCCACCATTCCAGCTTAAGGTATAGTCACGAACAGCTGAGTTAGTATTTGATGCAAATGAGGAAGCAGAAACACCCAGTGAGGAGGTTGTTCCTCTAGAGGAATGAAAAAGGGTTGAAAAGATCGTTAATGATGATGGTTAACAACACATTTAAAAGCAATGTTATTTCCCAAATGGTTAAATATATATGTATTACATTAAAATTTGCCACTTTTAACAGTTAAGACTAATACTGCATTTTTGTATGACATTAAAAAAACACAAACCAAAGTGATATCTCTTATGTCCCACAAATATAAAGGATATCTAACAAGCAGTAGAATTTTCCTTGAAGAGTGCTTTAAAATAATTTGCTGTATCCATTGTATGCACCATGGCTTGCACCAAATTTAATAACAAAGATATTCTAGATTGGAAAATCAGACTGGAGGCTTACGATGGCAGTGTCTTTGTTCAGATTAAATTAACCATGTTCTCAAAGGCATTGAAGCAGGAACCTAGAGATAAGACTTTGTATGCTAACCGTGGATTAGATCTGGCAGTAAGTTTTTAATGAAGCCTTATTGAGGAGCACGAGATTATAGATGTTGCTACTATTTAAATATTGTGTCAAAGGTAAATCAAATTAAGATACAGTGAATTTAGACTTCTATTAGATGAATTGAGCTCCTCTGTTCTGTTTGAAAAGTGCTCTATATGTAAATCTAACTAACTGGCCACGTGTCTTTTTGATTGCTGTGATTTATTTAATTATTCACTAATCAGAAAGATTTATAATTGTTTAGCAAATATCTTTAAGTGTCTTTGCATCATTGTCAAGTATCTGTGGAAAAGCAGACATTTACTGCTGCACAGAGGCTGCAGGAGGTGCGCAGCAACATTGACTTCACGGCAGAGCAGCTGGCAGTCACCAGGAGGGTGGCTGGCAGTCCCCAAGGCTACCAGGAAGCAAAAAATAGTCACGGACTTGAGCTGCAGGCTAAGGCTGAAGTGGGCATCTGCTAAAGAGAAGGCGTTTTGAGTTGCATTGATAAGACCTGAACTCAAAAGAGATGAGCCAAGTAATTGTGGAACTGCTGCAGTGAATCAAAAACAATTCTGAGAAGAGTGGTGTAGTCCCTAGGATATCCTGATTCAAAGTTCACTAAAAAAAAAAAACTAGGAACCGAAAATGCAAGTTCTGGGTCCTGCTATATTATTTGCCTCTTTCCCCAACATCTGTCTCCCTCCAGGGATATCATACATGTTTTAAGGATCAGCTGGTCTTTGTAAACTACTTCAAAATATATAATGTCTTAAGCTGTTCTATGTAAATGCTGCACTCTGTTCTCCAGGATAATTGCAATCTTTATGTTGAAGATGCTCTTAAAAAAAAAAAANAGTGTTTTTGTGTGTGTGGGTGTGTGTGTGTGTGTGTGTGTGTGTGTGTGTATTTTTTATAGTACTTCTGTATTATTATTACAAATTATTTACATAAAGCAGAATTCTGCTAAAGCTTGCTGTGAAATGGGTCATCCTTGGGAATTTGTATATTAGGAACCCAGTAAAGGAGCTTTCTGCATTTTAACTACTCCAGCAAGTGAACTTGTAGTCATCTAAATCAAATTTGTGACTAGGAAAATATATGGTTATGTGAACGCATTTAGGGCTTAAGATTTTACATGTCGAAGGTTTCAGAGTTTCATTCTGTCCTCTGTTTAAGAAACCCTTCCTCCTCTGTCCTGATCTGCTCCGGAGAACAGAAAGAAGGGAGGGAGGGTGGGAGGGAGGGAGAAGTCCCCCCCAGACATTATTTAAATCTTAATACACTTTTTTTTTTCCCTCAGATCCATGCTAGAAGCAGGTACGCTTAGTTTTCTCAAATGGTCTCAGAGCAGAAGCACAAGAAAAGAGTTTGTAATTGTGTTTAACGGATTCTGGTCAAACAAGTCCTACTCACGCACTACTATTTATTCTTTTCAGACATTTACATGCTTCTGAAATGTAGATCCCAAATCTCCAACACAGACACAGCTAACAGCTATCTTCACCCCTCAGTCAGAAAGGCAACTTGGTAAAGAACTGTACGGGCCAATTATCATCTGCAATTTGCATTTATTGCCACCAGTGAAGGTTTGAGATGCACTGTACAAGGCACTGTGCAAACATGAGACAACTTCTACCCCTTGCGCTTCACAGACAGTCGGAATGCAGTGCAGCAGAGCACATCTCGAATATTTGGAAAGAGCAGAAGGTGGGAGAGATATCAAGGTGCAATGAGAGTATTCATTTACCATAGGCCTGCAGTGTTGATAGCTGGACAGTTTCATATCTTTTTAATTATAATTAACCGATGAGTGAGAGAAATACCTTAAATAATTTTCTGCCAATATAATCCTGATGTTATCAGAGGGAGAGGGGAAAATATAAGAGGCTTCCCCAAAAAACAACAGAACTCTATATGCAAACTGCAACTTTTATCACATCCCACATTTTTCCGGAAGCAAGTGGTTTTGAATAGTAGTCAGAGGGTGACATTCACTACACATTCATCTGAACTGGGAACAGAAAAAAAGGAACAGGTTCTTACCAGGGCCCTCCTATGTCACACTTACCATATAGGCAGCACTCCAGCCAGCACAAACTTTGTAGCAGAACATTGCCAGGGAAAATGTCATGACTTTTATGGTCAAAACGGAATAAAAAAAATACACACACACACACACAGAAGAAAATAGATTTAATACCTATAGAATTCAGTTTTAATAACCTCCCTGTAAGTAGCAGCAACAGATAAGAAAATGAGGTCTTAACATTATCTTCTTCCTCAGGAAGTTCCACCATGTTTTTAATAAATTTTGCATTTATATTTTGACCGCAAATTCTCAAATGGGATTTCTGCAAACCCAGTAATCCCCCCCCTTGCTGCTGGGACGTGTTAATGAATGCAGCGCTCACTGGGGTTGCAGCGTGGCGTCGCCTGGGGACTCTCAGAGTGAGATGATTTGGATTTTTCCCCTTTATTTTTGGCACAAGGGCACTTCTCTTTTCACTCCTGCCCTATAGCTCCCCACTCCCCAGTGCCCTCACGACTCTGCTGAAGCTCACCCTGACACCCAGTACCTTCTTCTTTCCCACTGAATCAATACCATCTAAACCATATATATTACCATATAAACGAGGTGGGAAGGCAGGAGGGAGCAGTGTGGCCAGTAGTTCCCCATCCTCTCCAGGGAAAGACAAGCAAGGCAGGAGCCTTATCTGGGCTGTGGACTGCCTGTGCTTAATTTTGCTACCCCTTAAGAGGAGGATTAGTTAATGTTTCTGCTCAGACAGTTCCCCCCCATGCTTTTGTTTAGGGAGCTCACACCAGGTTTAAAGCCACTCAAAATTGCTGCTCATATTACTATTGATACATAATTTTGACTCACGCTATCAACAGCGCAAAAATGAGCCAAAAATGAGGCACCTGACCTGCATTCTTTGCTGTTTTAAGATTTGTGGGTGAGCAATCCCGCACTTTTACAGAAGCTGCCTTTGAGGCACACAGAAAACGCCGTAAGGCACCCTCCACTCCAAGCTCTCGTAAGCAAAGCTTCCCTGTGCGTGGCAGGGTGACTCCATCGCACTTAAGGCCCGCAAAGAACAGGGAAAAAATCTTCTTTCCTGGCAGGCTCTGCTGACATCCCTCCAACCCAGAGGAAACAAGGTGCCACAACTAACGAAAGTCACAAGATAAGCATGATGCATTAGGAAATTTTGTAAATATCGTGTCCTTCCTGATTTTCTATCAACGCATTTGATTATGCTGTGTATGGGGAGACGTGTGGTAGAATTAATCAGCCTGCTGGAGTGAAAGCTAAAGGAACAGATGAGCTTTGGCAAGGTTGCTGCTGGCGTTGAAAAAGAAAAACTGTGACAAAGAAAAAAAACCAGACCTAAATCCAGAAGCATGTCATTCAGAAAGTGAGATATGCTGTGATTTATCACCATAACAAAAATTGATGGCAACACAGATCTCCCACCTCAAAGTGTTGTCGCTGTGTAGATTAAGAGTAGTATCTGTCATCAAGAAACAACGGGAAGAGAAATATGTTTGATAAAAGCAATTCTGTACTCTCTTGCAGACAGATAACCCGTCTGCCATTGAAATGGAGGTAAAGGATTTCTCTACAGCCCCATCTTCAGAAAAAAAAAAAAAAAGTGGTGTGACAAGAGGAAGTGCAAATAATTAATAACAGAAGAGCAGATCAAAGGACTGGCTTTGCAAGAAGTGACTAATGTTTACCCCATTTCAGAAAACTCCAAATTACATTGTAGGAAGAGGATGCTCGCGCTGCCCCCAGAGCGCGACAGCACAGGCGGAGCGCAGCAGGCAGTGGCTTACCACTGTGGCACAACAGGGCAGCTTTCCTTTTCAAAGAGGCAGCTTCTTTCTTCTTGGCTCAACAGCTGCTGCGCACGGGGTCTCCAACATCATCTTAGCAGTTTGACTGTTGCATACAGGAAAAGCAATACCCAAACATAAAACGTGTAACAACTTTATGAACATTTTGCCAGCAGCTGACACAATGGAAAGCGCATCTCAAAACAGCAGGACAGCAGAGTAAAACAAAAACCATGGAGCCAGGACCATCATGTCAGCTGGCACATCCTTGCACCTCCCTTAATTCCATTTTGGGTGCTGGCAGGGAAGGCCAAAGCATCTTATTTGGTAATTAAGGTTTCGCATAATTCAAGCACTGACCAGGCAAAGGAGATTCCCGCATAGAGAAACCCGTCAGCCTTCCTGCCTGCGCCAGCAGCCTGTTGTCTCCGTTCAGCACTTTCACAATGCAGATAATAGAATAACTCCGGACAACTGCACGCACAAGCGCGTACGTGCACACGTTATGCTGGTGTGCATGCTGCCACAGATGGCAATCTGAAAGTGACACCTCCCTGTCTGAGCTAAGGACGCTACAGACAGAGATAAGAAAAAGATATTAAAATAACAGACCTCTATTTTATGGTGTCAAATGGCTAATGATAGTAATTAAGGCTTTTAAAGTTCTTTACAAAGTGACATTATCTAAGGTAGTATCATATCCATAACCCTCCCAGACTCAACAAAGAACTGCTGATCGAGCCAACAACACAACAAAAAAGGTCCGACGGCTTGCTATCTGCCCAGACCACTCCATCACACCTCATTCTCCTCAATACAGCAGTAAGCCACAACAGGATGTGGATGACCAGATTGCTCAGCTGCCATTTCAGCTCAGCACCCAGCGGCTGTTGATGTGCTAGTGTGGACTCGCCCAAACAAGCATGGCAAATCGCCGCTGGACAAAAGCTCCTCCAGCGTTACGCTTTGCTGCTTTTGTGGGCTGCTTGCACCCACAAAGCCAGGTGAGGCATTAGGACTTAATCAAATGTTTTGCCTACTATATTAAGCATTTGTGTGTGTTTTTATTATATAAAACATACCATTAAATGATCCATAAAAGCCTTTGGCACTCGCTCTCCCTTTGGTTAGAAGCCCAGCATATAAGAGCTTTTGGCCTCACAGCTCCTTTCAACTACTGCTGCTAACATTAGGCCAGGACTATTGAGCAGATTCTTGAGCAGTTCTCAGCAATGGACAGCCAGCTCAGAGTAGCTGGAGGTTGCCAAATTGTTGCTGCTTGAAAAAGAAAATTGGTGCATTCAACAAAGGGAGCAATTTGAAGTTGTTACAGAGCACTTGGACACCACAATGATGGGCAAGAGTTTCACCTCTCATCTCTCTTTCTCTTACCACTTCCCAGCTGTTTCTTCCACTTTCACGTGGTTTCAATTTATCCTTCCATTTTTACCCACATAGCTAACTAACAGCTTTCTAGTTGATTCTGCTGTTTTTAGTGTTGAGGTACCAGCTGTGCATCCCTGCAAGCTGGTGCATATGTGACCTTGAATTTTTCCGTGTAGCCAATCAGAAAATGCCTTTATACAGTGCCTTGTATCTCCCAGAGAGCATCTCTCAATTTTTAGCATTAGATATATATCACTTTATAGCATCCAAAGCATTCTGCGAACACAAGCCTGCTAGTACCAACAAAAATCACTCCTCTGCCAGCCCGTACCCTGTTATTGTTTATCAGTTCCTCCATTTCACTGAAGCCAGCCTAGGGAGCTCTTTTTGCTTGCTCCTCTGCAGGAATATTAAAACAGAATCAGAATGAAGGCAGCTGTAAATTTTATGTCACAGCTAGGAAACTGAAGGTCTACAGATCACACTTTCTTCCCAGCCTTTTAATTGCAAAATTATTCTTGAAGATTTGACACAAGTCTCTCACCTCCCTATTTTCAAGCTACTAGCAAGCAAAACCAGACAAAAAACTACATCATTTTCTTTAATCTGCAGTGTGCACAATGTTTTAGTTTCAAATGGATAAAATACTGCTAATTACTAGCACGTTCTAACACTCCTTGTGATTTTACAGGGAGCTGTGTTGAACTAAACCAACTTACAGGTCAGAATGTGAAAGTCTTTTCATCATTATTACTAACTCCCTTTGTGGCTTATAACATCCTGAAGTGTCAGTCATTGTTATCTCCTCCCCAAAATAAAAATAAAAGTGAACCACGTCTTACCAGATTCTTTGAGCCTCTGGCTAGCACTGCTCAGCTGCTCCATAATTATTCATCACACTAGGTCCAGCAACGAGACATTCACAGCATGCTCTTCTCACATTTTGTTTAAACACTAGATACAACAGCAGATAACAGAAAATTCAGATTTTGAAGCAAGAGACAGTGGAATTTGGGTGGAATCAGGTGACTAACAGAATTACCCCCCCNAAAGGATTCTTGAGCAGGCTATAATGTCTTTCTTCTTTTTCTGGATAAGTATTTCTAGATCCTGAAATGCTCCCATTTCTAGATATGATGCTTAGCAACCTGTTCCTAATTTCACATTACATTGTAATTAAAATAATGGGAATGTTGCCTAAATAAGTTAGATCACAACTTCCCGTGATCCTCTTCCACATCCCACGTTTTTTGCCCTCACCATTAGACCTACCAAAACCCAGCAATGCTTCCACCAGTCATGTCCCGAGGTCCTTGCTGGTGTCCCCAGTGGTTCGGCCCCGCCATTCCCTGCAGCCACCCATTGCCTCTTTCCCTGCAATTAGACTCAGACCCCCAAAGACAGAGATGCACACCCTATATCTGCACAGCACCTAGCACAACAGGCTCTTATCATCTAGAGCCCCGGCTGCAAGTTACACAAGTAATAAACCATCAAACCCAAGTTTTTCTGCAGATGAATGTTGTACCTCATGTCTGCCATAAAGTATAAACAGCACAAAATGCACCTCTTTGCATTCCAGCATGTTGTAGAAGACCATAAATGCACTTAATATATTATTTAAGCCAGTTAAGCCAGATAGCACAATTGCAGTAATTAGCAACAATTCTCCAAATCCCATATGCCAGACAAAGGATCATGTTTAGTATTTTCAGGCTGGTAGGAGGGAATCAGAACGTTGCAGAAATTAAATGGCACACGCTGCTTTTTTTTCCTCTGCCTATCTCGGCAGAGCTTACATTTCACTACAGCTACCCCACTGCAGTATCACTGCAAGAGACTGAAACCCATCACACAAACAGGGCTACCCCCTGTACCCCAGCTCACATTGCATGCCCAGGAGCCTCATCACGCCGCCAGCGGGCAGCCAGCCCGGTGGCGCGGATGGCGCTGGAAGCGCGCCCAGTGCAGCGCTCCTGTGCAAACAGCAAGATTGCAGGAGGCAGGTACCAAAACCTTCTAAAGGAGCAGGGAGGAGGTGGAAAGAAAATGCAGATTTGGGAGCCTCCGCCATAAATAGCAGCATTGAAACTGAAGTGCCATGGCTCAGAGAGGGGACAGACCTGATGCAGGCTCCTGGCTCCAAGCCCCAGTTGCTCCAACCAGTTGTTGTTTTCCATCCTCTTTGTATGGGCAGATACAACACGGCATTTTTTTTTTTCCCCTGCTGGGTTGTTCAGAGAAAAGCCTCAAAGCTGAAAACTCAAACAGGACAGGAGAACCCCTTCTGGTGGTCAGATGTTTTATTTCTCTGTTGCAGAGAGAGGAAAATCCCTTGTTGTTCCTTGGTATCTTTTATTATTTTTGCTTCATGAGTTATTATTTTATTCCTCAACCTTGCGAAGAGGGGAATCGGGCAGGGGCCAGCTGCATGCCAAGGAGGGCCAGCAGCACCGGGGCAGAGCTGCTGCTCCTCGCCCAGCTCCCAGCACGGGGCTGTGCACCAGGGCAGGCACTGCAAGCTCTGAACCCACGGGGTTCTTCCCGGGAGTTTATTTTCATTATAATAAACTGAAAAAAGCATCAACAACCCAAAGACAGCCTTGGCTTGATGGGCATTTCCATACGGGGCTGTCTGTCTCTGCTTCAAGCTTTTTTCCCCTCTCATGTCAAGACCAGGAGAGCTCCTGTCCTGGCTGCGGGAGCTCCTGGGTTTCCCACGGGGCTGCACCCACCTCTCACCTCCCCAGCCCTCTCTTCCCCACCAAGCAACGCTTGCTTCTCCCACCTCTCCTTCATTCCTTTTTGCACCCTGCCTCTACGTTGCGAGCACCTTTAAGGCTTGTATTTTCAATGCCTCTCCTCACATCTTGCTAATCTCGTGCCACATTCCTGGGCAGAGCTGACCTTTGGGCATGGCCATGCCAGCCTCACCATTTTCCAGGCTCGTCTGCTGCTTCGTGGCTGAGAGGGCGAGGAAATTTCTTAAGGAGGGGAAAGTGGGCAAGGCAGGTATCACCTAGGGCAGCTCGCACTGCATCACCCAGCAGATGAACAGGACAAGTTGGGTCACTTGCAAGATGAAGATACCCGCCTTACCACAGATTTGATTTTATAAGCAGCAGCAAAAGAAAGGGCTTATTAACACGTCATTAACAATGCATATTTCAATTTGCATAAACACACTGAACACTTCTGAAGTACAGAAAGAAGGAAGGCCTGTAACTGTCCTGTTTGTCACAAAGTGTGGAGGAAGCTGATAATGCTCTTTTCAGTTCCTGAGGACTTCAAGCAGCTTAAAAAAAAAAATAGATGTATGACATCAGCAAACACCAATAAGCTCCCTGACATCTGACTGGAAACCTGAAGGCAGAAACTCATCCACAAAACTGCTGAAGCACAAAACAACATAGAAACACACAAAGATACATCTACTGACAGTGAGGAATCCAGCACATGAGGTTGGTCACTGGTAGCCGTGGGCTCCGAGGAAGGCTTAGCTGTGCCTTCCAGAATGCAAGTACTGGGAACACCTCTGGGAAGATGTTGCAAGAAACAGAGGGTAAAAGGGATGCAGATGTGGTTATGGTTTTGTGTTCAACAACCATGGCTTCATGTTCAACATGCCACCGGCCACAAATAGCATTTGGGGTCTTTAACAAATTTACTGAGACAAGTGATTAAATGAACAACTCCCAGCCCTTAACAGAAAGGGACTCCTATGGCATATTACGATGCCTCTAATAACACCACATACAAACAATAACGAGGCCCAGATTCTCTTTTGGATCTCTTCCCCTGACACAAGAGTTATTAACTTGGGCCGTGGTTATTGGCATCCAGCTGCAGGGAGGACAGGTCTCCAGCTGGCTGTGAAAGTTTGCATCATCCTTAAGCACGAGGAAAGGAATTTCCAGATCCAATTAGCAAAGCCTCCGCCCCTGCCGGCTGAGCAGTTGCGCTGAGTGTCATTAATCACTCTATCAAATGAGGCGTTCACCATCCATGCGGTAGAAACAGGTTACTGAAAAACATTCCTCATTACAATTCTTTTTCAGTATCACATTGCAATACGTCTGGCAATGCTGTTTGGTTTTTATGTTTAACTAAGCCACCTGTACACGCAGTTGGTTTAAGTATAATGTAAAGTACCTGTATATTTATCTGCATTTATCAGCTCTCCTTCCCTGTGACCTACCACTAAATAAATATTGCATCAGATACCTGCATATATCGTATGCAACCTGACTCATCAAATCACATGTTGTTTTCATGCCAAATCTGCATAAAACAGCAAATACCAGCATAAACAGGGTGTCTTCACAAATGTTTCCATTTGGCTACGTGCCTAATCTTGCACTGGAAGAGCTGCTTTGCAAGAAAAGTTGGTTACTGTTTGCACTTGCACAGCTCCTGGAACACCAAGGCACTCGGTGAATTTTCACAGGAGGGCTGGCAGGGGAACGGGAGGAGTTTTCCCCGAGGTGCACTGTTGCAGCAGTGTGTTTGACTGGCACTTGGGCTCCCTTCCCTTCACTAGAAGAAATATGAGATGCTTAATCTATTTGTACTCCTGACTTTTCCCCATCCAATTAGAACATTGTTGCAGAGGATTCCTGACCTCAAGCAGGCAATATAATCCGATAGATTTACATAGATGTGGTCTGGGTTGTGCCACCTTCAGCACGAAAAGCCCCAAAGTAGAAGTTAATGTTGTCTTCCAGAGGGGCAGGGAGACAACCACGGACTTGTGAAGACTCAGAGGCGCGCCTCGTGCCCGACCTCGCGGGAGTGGGCTCATGCACAAGACCTTACGTGATGGACAAAATGAACCGCAGTCTGACTCGCTGCGACCACAGGAACTCAAGAGACAGGGAAGGTTTATAGCTTCAGTGGTCACAGTACGGTTTGAGCATTATTATACAGTTCAACAGTGGAAAATGGCATTTTGCAGCCGCAGCTTTCTAGTCCCCTGCTCTGCTACTGTACCAAGTAACGCCAGAGAAGGCTGCTAAGCTCACCGCTCTGCTGTCAGCCTGGTTAATGCACAACTCCTAAACACAGCGAGATCCTCAGCTGAAGGCTGTCCAGGGGAGTCCATCTGAACCTCCTGCTTGTGGATTTATGGCTTTGGCTGCGCTGCGACTCACCCCGAAAGGTAGAACGAAGGCTGGGATTTACAGGGGGAACTGGAGGCCTTCTCCATCCTCTGAAAGGTGAAGTGTAAGCACGATAAACCAGGCAGGCCTCTCCATGCCATAGTCACATGCCTGCGGAGTCTGTAATCTCCCAGTACACAGATATGGCATGCAAATATGGGTTATGCCTATGCTAACAACCGGTGTATGTCCCCAGGACTCCTGAATGGCCTTTAATCTAGCTGCTACCACGTGTGAAATCCCGCGCTGAAGCAGCTTTATTGCTCTTGCTGCTCCTGTTCACCAGGACCATGCTGCCCTTCGACACACTGACTTGTGCGGTGAGGACGTAACCCATTACCTTCTTGGCTTAGGCCTCCGGAGGTGAAAAGGAGAGTAGCTGCCTGCCACACCGGGGATGGATGTCGAGATTGCCAGCAATAGACAAGCAAGAGGGCGCGCTCCGGGCAGTTGGTAACAGGCGTTGAGAAACCAAGAGCACTTTCAACATCCCCTTCGACAAAACCACCTCCAGCACAGCCCTTGCAAAACCCCGAAGCCAGCATAGGTACGCTTATCCACGCTATCATGACTCCTCCACTCTGCTATGCGGTGACCTTGCCTGTGTTAAGTAATACATAACATACCTTAAAATCTTGGTACAGACTAAACAAGTCATGACATACCTCAGAGGGTCAAAGCAAAGCTAACTCCAAAGCGTTAGGAGATAATTGTCCTTGCGCCTTGCGGGAAGCAGACAGAGGGAAAAACACCATGGACACCTTAAGGGGCTTGCCTTAGTGGGTTTTTGTCGTTACTGGATTCAACCACAGGTAAAGGACTGAAAATAAGAACCCGTCTCCGCTTCAAGGCCCCTCAGTCAGCGCTTCCCTGCAGCTACCGCTCGCAGCGGGATGCGGTTGGTGCTCAGCCCCCGCCAGCACAGCGGTGCTCAGCCAGAAGCCTCCGTTCGGCTGCCCAGAGCGGAGCCGGTCCCTCTGCACGCCGTGCCCGGGGGGACCTCAGGGAGAGGGGGCCCTGGTACAGCCCGGCCCACGACTCCAGTGCCAGAAGCGACCTGGCACAGGAGCGCAGCTGAGTCACAGCTGCAGCAATCACACTAATTGTCCAAGGGACGAAACAATCACACTTGTCTGACTGGTCAGGGCATGACGGCAGCCCGACACATTTTTCGTTGTGAAAGCATTTCGCCTTGAAGTTTCCAAAACAAAGTCCCTTTAACTCCAAGCCTTTCCAGTCTTCTTCCTGGCAAGAGCAATTCATTCTTTTTTAAGACAGAGAGCTTTAAAGGAGATGCTACCCAGGAGAGCTACATCTCACTGCAGGTGGCTTCCCACCACCTGTGAAGGAGATGCCTCCAAATTTCCATTACACTGCTGCAGGAATTGAGGTCTTAACTCCAACAAGCTCCATGCACAACACCTGGGGAAAAATCCAGGGGTTTCTGCACATCTCCTTTTAACCACAATTCAATAGCAAAGCCAGCTGGGAGTGATGACAGCCCTGCAGGACTGTCCCGTTCCAACAGTGACGTCCCAGCTGTCCGCATGGCTGGTGGAACTCGGAACCGGTACCGGGCATCCCGGTTGCCGCAGCGCATTTTCGTTCAAACATGGCTCCCGTGGCAACTTCCCCTTCCTACCTGGCGCAAGCAGCAGCAAGGGCGAGGGGTCTGCGCCCCATGGAGGAGCCGGGCACTGGGGAGGGGGCAGCCGGGGCCGGCACGGCTGGGCAGGCGGAGGTGAGCCTGGGCAGGGAGCACAGCACATGGCAAGAGCGGGGCAGAGCCCGGCCCCAGCATCACCTCCAAACCTGGTTTGGGTTCGGATTTGCCAAGAGAAGCGATCTCCCCAGGGAGCGGAGCGCGTCAGAGAGGGAAGGACTGCTCTTCCTACATGCTTTAGCATGTTTTAAAAGGCACCATAAGCTTGTTTTTAAGTTGGTTATGTAATTGTTGCTTTCCAAAAAAACGAGTGGAGGAGTTAGCTACACAAATGTTGACACAGGGAAAATCTGTGCTTTTTGCAAGAGAAAATCCCCCCGGACCAGGGAGACGCGAGCTCAGTGGCTGAGCATTCTGCATTGCTTTCAAGCCGGCTGTGCGGTAGCCAGCCCTGGCGGCTTTGCCATTGATAAGAGCTGCGTGCGGAGCAGCGCAGCGCGTTGCAACGAGCCCGTTGTAGCTGCGCGTTTCCATTTAGCAAGCGGGTGCCAGCTCTCGTTTGATGGATGCAATTAGGAATGAGCAAGCATTGTTTACCTTGTAATTTATTAGAGGTAGGGTTTCCAAAAGGGACTCACAGTAGGTGCCCAATTCCTACAGACTTTGAATTTTCAGAGGTGCTTAATGAAGCCAGGTATTCAGTTATAATTAAATCTGAAATGCTTTTGGCAGGAAGAGAAATGCTTCTGAGCTGTAGGATAGGGTTTGTCCTTGGCAACAATTATAGGAGAGGATGCAGGACTGGCACCAATAGGTGACTAATCTACGGCTTTGGGAATTCGCAGAACCCGGAGAAGGATCCGGCTGGAACCACGAATGAGGCAGCTGTTGAGATGGGCAGCTTGCGTGCTGCACCGTGCAGGAGGACCCCGCTCATCTGCTATGCGGCTGGCCTCGATCGGGACACCTTCAAAATCGTGAGATACTAAATAGAATTTAGTGGTAGAAGAAAAAAAAAAAAATCAGAGGCATCTCAAGTTGTTGAGAGAGGAAGAAAAAAAAAAAAAAACAGAAGTTTGACAGAGGGAGCAAAAAGCAGGACAAAGCACTTCATTGCAGCTTTCCTCCATGTCTGAAGGCTGTTAACCTCATCATCATTTTCCAGTCAACTGGACATCACACTTTTAGTTAAACAAACAGCCACCCACATCAAAAATCACACTTCACACACACCACTCAGTTCTTGGAAACACATACTGCTACTTTATCATTTCACACAACCCTTCGGTGGCTTGGCTCAGCTGTATCACCAACACCGCGGGCCCAAAGCTCTATCTTGCACCACTGCCCTGTGTGGGGATGCATCCTGCCCATTCCCACATCCTGCATTCCCGGTGCACGGCAGCATACCCACACACAATCCTGGCCACGACCCAGAATTACCATGAAAACAGGCAAAAAGCTTTGAAGACAGGAAAAAGGGAGGGCACGCAGACGCAGCGTTGATGCTTGCACCATCCCGTGCACGGCCGCAGGAAGCAGCAGCATGCGAGAAGTGGTTCCCTTTCTCCCTCCCTGCAGAACAGCTGTTTTGTAGCCCAAAGTTAATGTTTTGCCCTATGATGTCAAACGGGAATTCCCAGTCATGGAAATCCCTCAGTTCCCTTCCCTACACTTTGCCCAGGGCATCACGAACTGCGGGAGGTACAGGATGGGCTCCTGCGGGGCGATGGGAACGTCTGGCAAGGGACCTGCTGGGTCCACTTCAGCTCCCCCATCCCCACAGCCTGTGCTCAGACAACGCTCCCCTCACGCTTCTCCAGCCAGCTATTTAATCAGCTTATTTAACAAAAAGCAGTGCTCAGGACACCAATTTAGTGCTAAGCGTCTATTCCAACGCTTCCTTTACAGTGCAAGGAGTTCCTGAGGCCCTTTAAGAAGTCGCTCAGGAAGTTGCATTTGCCCCAGCACCTCTCCAGGAAGAAAAAAGTGAAGTACACGAAGGAGAGCTTGACCGTAATTGGGGACCGCATCGACATGTTTCTTCAGCAGCACTGTAGAGCCTCGGAGGTTGACCATTGGAAGACGTAAGGTTTTCTACTCTTACCAGCATTGATGGTCCCACGCCGGCGATGCTCCCGGCTAGGCGGGCTCCCTGTGGGGATTTAGATGCAATTTGGCCCTGCATTTCCAGGCACTGGTCAGGTTGGGTGTCTGCTGGAGACTGGTGCTTCCCACGCTTAGGGAAGGGCCATTCTTTAGAAGCGTAGGAGCTTCAAGGAGAAAAAAAAAAAAAAAAGAAAAAAGTCATGCAAAAGGTACACCAGAGGTTCCCCTCCACAAGCCAGAAGCAGCACTGGGAAGAGGACGAAGTCCGTACTCATGTGCACAATCCGCGCATCTTTTCCCTAGGATGCTGTGGAGGTTCGTCTCCCTCTTCTCAGAGATGGATGAGAGGCAGCTGCAGAAGCTGTACAAGTACATCAAGAGCAACCAAATGGACAAGTTTCAGGTAAGCCAGCAGGATGGTTGATCCCTGCAATGTTCCTGCTGCACTGACTTGAAGGGGTGACTACACCGCGCAGGGACGCGATCCGTGCCGGAGGAGAAAACCACGCTCCTGTCAGTAGTCGCTCATCAGAAGGCTATGAACCCTGCAGACCTGGCCAGTTCCCACCACAACACGGGCACTGAGCTATCACAGTGGCTGGTGGCTTTCCCCAGCACTGCTGCTTACAAATTTTGGAGCTGTTCACTGATCCCATGCTCCCAGCCGTGCTTTACAGACCGAGTCTGATCCCCAGTTTTATCTGGCGATGTAAGAGTTAAACTTTGACACAAGCTACTCATTCAGGTGAAGCCGAGTTTGCCGAGCTTCTTTCTGTGCCTGAGCATCAGCAACATGAGGCCTCGCCCAGGGAAGCTGTGAGGAGAGGTTTCCAGAGAACCCCAGCCCCGAAGGGTTAAGCCACGTAAGCACTCACAGCCACCCATCGGCATCTCCTGAGCAAAGGCTGAGCGCACCAGGAAGTCCAAAGGTCCATAAGAAATGCTTACTTTAAGAAGTTTATTTAAAAACTTAAAAACAGACCCACAGTTAAAAAAAAAAAAAAAAAAAAACAAAAAACTGGAGGCAGCTGGGAAAACATTTCGAGGAGGTTAGAAAGGTGCAGCAGGCGCAGTCCTGTGTAGGTCCCAGCGTTACAAAGAGCTGCGGCCATCCGATCGCGGGCAGCGCGTGGCCGGAGGCTGCGGGGACCGGCTGCCCCCTTTCCCTTTGGAGAGGCACAACCAGCCACGAAGCTCTTGCTTTTAGTTTGTGGGGAAATAAAACCCTTTACTTATTTTTAGGGCTCCAAGAATGCACTCCAGCAACAAGGAAATTAATGTAAAAATAATAAAATACAGCGTTGCTAGCAGGAGACACCCGGAATTAAGTGGGGATATGAAAAAAGCAAGTGCAAACTAGGGGAGCTGGGCGGTGACGGGTGTTGCTGCTGCCCTGAGCTCATCGCTGCCACGGAGAGCGGCCCGAGCTCGGTCTGCAGCCCCTTGAGGCCGTGCTGCAGCCATGCCCGGCCTCAGCCCCAGCAGCCGCCCTGCGCAGGAAGCACCAAACAGCAAACACCTGGGGAAAAAAAACAACAAAAAAACACCTTTCCCATCCCATTGCTCTACTGAAAGAAAACAAAACAGAACTGCACATCTTCATCTCTTTGGAGAGGAAAAAAAAAAGAAAACAAGAGGAGAGAAGCGAGCAGCAGGTGCCCAGCGTTAGTCACGCAGTGCCGCGCAGGAGCAGGGCGCGAGCACCCCGGGACCAGGCCGCCTCTGAAAAGCGGCGACAAACCGGCCGTTATGTAACGGCTGGCAAACGCCTTCTGTTATGCAAGACGAGTGGGAGAAAACCGGCATCTGCCCTTTGCGGGACGGAATGGCAGCCGCTCCCTGCTGGAGCGCTGGGGGGGACCGGCACGCTCGGGGAGACAGAAATAGGTTGTTTGGAAACGCCTCGTTATTTAGATGAGCGAACATAAAAATAGGGAATCAATATGTAATTAGTAAGTGATTGAGGTTGGCGACGTGGTAATTTGATAATTTTGTGAGTTCTATTAGAGCGCGGCTGGCAGAACAGCCATCCATTTGCCTCACTCACCAGTAGTCTTAAAAGTCAGAGATCTCTATCCCCATTCCTCACATGGGAGCTTTTAGGCCTTTTAAAACAAAGACAAAAACACACATTTCAGTTTAAACACTGGTCCCAACTCACTGAAAACACTCACTTTAGACTCACTGAAAACATCAGGCCAGCCCCGCTTCTCAGCGCGGAGCAGAACAGAGCAACACGTCCCTGCGCGACCCGCTGGCTCTTGTACGCTGCCGGAAGCTCGTTAGCTGTAGAAATTAGCCCCACGTCTCAGTCCAGATGACTTATTTCTTCAGTCCCTCAGACCATCTGAAGCCCTAGGAGATTTAAAAAAAANCAACACAAAACCACTCTTTTTTCTCTGGGATTGCCTACCCAGAAGGATGGAGATGCCAGCACTTTCCCACCGCGGTGCAGACATTCGGCACCCGGACCCACTGCCGCCCACAGACATCCCAGTGCTCTGGGCACCACAAAGCGACAGTGACATCCAGTGGCAGCGCACGCCCGTCCCCAGCACACGCACCTCCCGCAGCACAGGGGCTCAGCACCCGCGTCCCACCGCGCACCCAGGCTGTGGTCCAAAATACAGCTGAACAGCACCGCCAGCCACCAACCACCTCCCAAAGGGCCTGGAAGCACTGCTCCTCCAAACAGCGCGCTGAGAGGGATTCTTGCTTTAAAACACAGGGTTTAGGTGCCCGGGTGTCCACGCGCAGGAGCCCGGTGCATGCGGCTCTGTGGGGGCCGGTGGGGATCCCGTGTCCAGTGGAGCCTCGCACCGAGGACTTGTGGGGCAGCGCAGGCACTGCTCACCTCGCTGCCGCCTGACGGGGCAGTGGTGAAGCAAGAGTTATTGCCCAAGCATGAGTCAGCGTGCGGCGTTTGGCCATAAATATCCTTAAAAGTGTGTTTTGTTCTTTTTAAGCTGTTATGCTGTCATCCAGAAAACCCAGACTCAGTTCCAGGAAGAAACCTGAAGGAAACAAATGGGAGCGGCTCGACCACGGCTGGGGACCCCGCGGAGCTACAGGCGACGTGCAGGACCAGCCAGGGCGCAGAGACCATCGCCACGAACGCACCCACAAGGTCACTGCCCGGCAGCGAGAACGACGGCTGAGGTATTGCCGCTGGGAGCTCGAGCGCAGCTGGCGGCACGCTGACACAGCCAGCAGCGGCCCTCTCCTGGTCAGGGAGAGCCACCTGCACCTGGCATTTTCACAAAGCAACCAGCAGGTGAAGACGCAATGGGTGGTGGAGCTGGAGAAGTCGGGCAGGTCGAACTGCTGTCTCAGAAGAGACACGGGAATAGGAAAAATTGCAGCAGGAGGAGCTACTCTAGCATAAGGCAGTAGTAAGGAGGCAGAAGACATCCCTTTGGTGACCCACGTCAGCTGCGGCTCATTAGTGTGCTTTTGCATAGCAATCTCATGCTCAAGACATAGTTGTGGTTTGCCGTTGGGCCCATCCTAGCAACATCCCCCCACACGTGCTCACGTCGCGGAGCAAAAACGCTGACCGACCTGTCGCAGGCGCAGCTGCTGACCAGAGCTTCTGGCAGCCTGGTTACTCCAGCCCAAACCCCGGCATGCACAGACCCTGGAGGAGGAAGGAAAAGGGACGCTGGGGGCAACTGATGGCAAGATGGGCCCTGCCACAGGCAGGTGCCACAGTCTGCCTGAGGAAGGATTTGTCCCACGTACGCCGATGTGCAAGCTGCTAAAATGCAGTCACATGTCCTGTGGGAGTTCTCGTGCTCACAAACCATCTTGCTTTTCATCTCTTTGCTCCCAAGCCCCTCTATTTACCTCTAAAAAAGTCCAATCTGATACCAGATTGTTACATATCATAACTGCTGCATATGTAAGCTATGTTTTACCAATTTAAAATCCAGATTGGTAAAACAAAGTCAAGACCCAAGAACTAGCTAGACAGCACGATCTCAGAGGTGAGTAGGAGTCCCACACCAACCTGTGGCCCCGCGGCTCCAGGGAATCCTCCTCCACCTGTCTGCGGCGCTGTAGGGATGGAGAAGATAGCACCTGCCCAGTTCCTATGTAGAGAAAGGCAGCAGAATCACAAAGCACGTGAGATACGAGGAGTTACTGAGATAGAACTGAAGTGTAATGAAGGTATCAAGGTTTTGGGGTTGCTTGCTGCTTGACAGCCTGGGTCAGGAGCAGCCCGGTGTTCCTACCTGCTGCTGGTGAGGACGCGTTTGTGGAACCCAAGCGTGCGGGACCCAGCCGCTCGGGCCCCAGAGGGCAGCCAGGCAGAGGCGGCTCCTCGGGGGACCTGTCCCTCCCATTCACTTCGTGTTCTTTGTTTTTCAGGTTCTCACAGACAACTTCAGAGACCAACAGAAAGACAAATTAATTAATGCAGGATCATCACCCAGCACCCCAGACAGAAAGCATGCAGTAAAGACGGTCTTCATGGCTTCCTGAAACTGCAAAATGCTGAAATACTTGCAGCGTCATAGCAACAAGCTTCGACCCAAGCAAAATGAAAATTATGCTATTTAAAAATCATGTGATCTTATTCATTATTATGCTGGAGTTCCCTAACAGCTGTGCATCAGCATTAAGGCTCAATTAGGGATGTGTAAGTATCAGACCTACCCGTACTACATCTTTCCCTTTGTACAAAACCTAAGAATGGAAGAGCAGTGTGTGTGAAGAAGCAGAGAGCTCAACCTTCCCTTGCTATAGAAGAAACCCTCGGCTGACAAAGGCAGGATCTGTTTCCCATTAATTCCCATGCAAACAAACACACACCCCCTCCACGTGGCCAGCAGCCGTACTGACCGGGGAGGAAAGACCAAAAGAGGAAGAGAAGAGGCCCGTATATGGAACATACAAAACGTTTTGTTTTTGTACCAGAATAACTTCTACACACACACGTGCTATTTCTAACTGCTCCAGGCAAATAATGGCCAGGAGCCAGTGCAAACAGCGGTGTTCCTGGCAGACACTGCGGCTGCTATCCATTGATCCGGCCCGCGGTGGCTGCAGCCCTGTTGGACTGCTGCTGCGGGAAGAGACTCGTTAGGGAGCTAACACTTCAGGACAAGAGTAATTAGAAGAGAAAACAGTAACAAAACTAGCTGGTTTGTATCTTAGGATTTGCTAGGCTTGATTTTCGGTATTTCTTTCAGCTAAAGGTTATAAGCTTTCCCACATAGCACACACTGCATAAGCCAGTAACACATGTGTCTGCATCAGAAAAATACTGTATGCCCTCAAAATGTCACCCTTGCTTAAGACAAAGCTGAGCAAGATTAAAGCCTGCTCAAGTCTGGATTATTCCACAATTTTTCCAGTAGGACTTGAGGGAACTTTGAAGCGACAGCAAAGCTCTCAAGGAAAACCAAGCTGTGCCAGAAATCACCTCACCGAGTTCCCTGCCCAGACGACGTGGGCAAAGGAAGGCAAGAGGAAACGTTCCTGCACTAAATATATTCCGTAAAAACCTTTGGTATGAACTACAGAATGCATCAGTGCCCCTGATGCAATGTTACAGGGATTGCTTCTGCCTGCAGTGCCGAGAGCTGGCAGGCAGCAGTGCTACCAAAGCCATCTTGCACAACTGCAAGACTTGCAGCGCCCAATGCACGTTTCCCAACTCGGGCTGTTTGCTCTTTGCTGTTTAAATGCAGCATTGGGGAATTCGTGGAAGTGTTGCACAATCCTGGGTTTGGCTCCTGAGAAAAGCAAGATTTTCACGTATTTTGTGAAGTGTCACTGTGTAACGTAGAACCAGCAAAGAAAAAAACAAGACAAAAAAACATCACCACCCCCATAACCACAAACCTGAAGGGATGCAAACAGATGCTACTTGTCGACAGCTAAGCTCAGGGCAGGAAAGCTCATACGTTGTGCCACAGAAAGCAGAAACTTCATTCAGTGGGAGACAAAAGGTGTCAGGAAGAAGCAGAACCGGCGCTGCCCACAGCGGTGACGTCCCGCAGCAGCCGGTGGCCCTGGGATGGGCACTGCAGCACTGGAGTCATCCCTGTTCCCGGTGCTCCAGACCTGCAGCCAGCTGGGAAGAACACCCAGCGCTTCAGAAAGCCCAAGGGAACATTTATTTTAATATTTAAAAACAAAAAAAAAGCAAACAAAAAAACAAAACAAAAAAAAACCACCAACACCTCCCCCCAGCAGGTCACCTCAAGCCATGTTTAGGGGAATTGTGGTTAAATTTCATCAGCATGAGAAACTCCGCCGTACTTGCTGTCGCAGTGCTGACCTGCTGATGTCAGCCTTTTGGGCTTTGCTCAGACTAACGGGGGAAGAAAGCCATCACTGGGTGGCAGCTTTCATCCAGCTGGATTTGTTAACTCCCCAGGAATCAGCAGGATGGCCTCAGACCTCTGCTTCCAACACCACTGTACCCTTACCTGGGCAGGAACAGTTTTATTCTGTTGTTGTTAGCCCTTCCTTCACACCAGCTTGAGCTTTTGGACTTTCTACCAAGTCTCCAGTTGCTGGTTTGTGCTTGGTAGTTTGGCTTCAGCACTCCCAAAATGTCAGCATTTCCCTAGGGAAAAGGGAAAGAAATGAGAAAGTTGCGTGGACGCCCAGTGGCTGGCATCTTTCACCCATTTAAGTGGCACGAATAGAACGTATTGGGCTACACAGCCACAAAGGGCACTGTCACAACCCTGACTTCAGCCTCAGCCTCCGGAGTCATCCTCATTTTACAAGAGGTGAGCCTTAAGGGGGGAAGAGTCTGGCCGGCAGGCAAAGACCCATTCCTGACACTTCAGAGGCATCCCACACTCTCGGCCCCACCACGGCTCACGGCAACATCCGCGGCGTTATCAGCCCCACCTTTCCGCCCGCGAACCCTTCGTATTTAGTGCTAAGGTCCGAGGAGGAAGGATTGCAGCAAGTGCCTGGATGAACACAGAGCAGCTGGCACGCGGAGCGAGTCGAGGGTAAAAGCCTCCAGAAGCACGAACAAGGACCAGAAACAGCTCCGTAGTGCCACTTGCTGACTCCTGGAAAAGGCTCCCAGACAGCCCCGTTCCAGCAAAACGGGGAGGTTGGGCAGAGGGGGCTTCCAGGGCTGTAGCCGGGCAGGGAAGTGCCTGCTCCTTCTCCAGAGGCCTCGCCAGGCCGCAGCCACCGCCCAGGAGCCTTTGCATATAAATGCAACTTTTTAATCTATTTTGGGAGTGTACTGTCTAAAGGTTCCCATTTAAAAAAAAAAAAAAAATTAAAAACTAAAGCCACCAAAACTTTTAGCCCATATAAATGGTTTCACTCAGTGCTTCTGTTTTTTAATTCAACTGCTATGGTATCTGAAGATCCAAGGTGCAAAGGCAACCACACTTACAACTCAATATGCAGTAAAGAATATCAAAACACAAGTCAAATGGGCCAGCTATGATGAAAGCACCCTAAACGTTAAATTTTCCATAAAATACTGATCATATATCATCTTGCTCCAGGCAAATTAAATCAGCCTTCTACAGCTTCTTCCAGTAATAACTTCTGATACCATCACTGCCTTTATCCAAGCGATGCTTACACCGTTTTTCAAGATAACCGAGTAAAATGGAATTGCACGCTTGCAGAGTGACCTGCTGTCCCTGCCGTTACCGAATTGCCACCACCACGGTGCAGACCGCCTTCGCATCCCACAGGGCCACGCTACAACGGGGAGCGAAGAGGTGCAAGCTGACAGCAAGAGGACCCGAGCCCAGCGAGGTCTGCAATTTCCTCCCATCCCAAAGCAGCCATCTCAGATGCATGCTGGGCAGAAGCACTGGAGTAAAGGTGACAGTGGCAGAACAGCTCAAAGGAAACAACAAACTCAGACCCACTGCTGGCTCAGCCCTCTGGAAGCCAGCTGCAGCATCCCAGAAGCTGCGTTCAGATCAAGCCAACTTCCAGCCTTGCGCTCCCTCGCTGGTAAAGGGCATGTACAGCCACAGCCCAATACCCACCTTTACACAGGTTATGATAAAGAAAAGAGCAGGTATTTATCAAAATAGTTTGAACCAAATTCAATGCAGATACTTGAAAATGCAGGAACACTATATTTATTGGGTCAATATTTCATTTTAGCAATACAATTACAGAATATCACAATGCTGGTTACAAACATAGTATGGTTTGATGGTTACAAATAATGTCGGGCACTGCAGTCTGTGAGAAGTAGGATACGAAACGTTAGTCTTGACACAAGTAGGGTGGTCTTCCAAGTCTAGTAATGATCAAGATACTTTCATATAAACGACTGTGGCACTACAGGTAAAGATTCTGGTTTAGAGGTGTTTTTTGTATAAGTAGTTCGATTTATACAGTTATACAGTTCAAGCAACATCTTTTTTTAGAATGCTATTAAATTAAAGTCCCCTGTAGTTCAATAAAGTATAAAAATAGTACTGAACCTGGTAATATTCAATAAAATGTAGAGTTCATTCACATCATTAAGTAGTAAAGAAATTGTAAAGTTCTAGTTACCATGGCAACATTGCTTCCCATAAAGGAATATACATAAAGAAAAAAGTTACACATATGGTACCTGCGACAATTATTTAGTGATCCAACACTGAGCTTGTGCACCACAAACCAAGTTTCTAAATATCTCTATATATTTATATAGTATATATCTTTTTCATCTTAAAATTTACTTTTGAAAAAAAAAAAATGTGCACTTCAACAAACTCACTAAGGCCACTCATGCTATAGATACCTAGGATTGCAATGAAATATTGTTAAACAAGACCCTAGAGCACGCACCTTTATATCACCAAAGGGAAACCTGTTTCACTGCCTAAAACATTCCTGAGATTGAGGGACAAAAGCATTACCAGTGCTGTCAACCTTTTGTACGCAGTTTAGTTTATTTCTAGGTAAAGGAAACTTCTTCCCTGCTTCTCACAGAAATCCTCAAAAGGCCAAGAAACAAAACGTGCAGCAGGCCATACATGTCAAACAGGGAAACACCCACAGCAGTCAGATTTGCAATCAACATTGGGCCAGTAATTTTATTATAGAAACCATAAGGAAAAAAAAGGGAAAACAATAAGCTTTAGATAAAATAAAGCTTCTGCACAGGCAGCAGAAGGATTTTTGTTGAGAAACTGGTAACAGCAACATCTCTCCCACACTATTTGCTGCTAGCCTGTGAAGTTAAATCTGATCCATATAAATCAAGTTTTTGCCAATAGCTTCAATCATGTTTTAGGCACGATGCATTTTCCTTTTTGTACTCTACCAATACATATGACAATAAAAAGGAAATCAAGTTAAATGTGCATTTTTTGTACCATGAGAAGCAGCGCAACGGCACCTTTAGCAAATTTCAGACTACAGCACATTTAGAGAAAAACTTCATTTTTAAAGGTACAAAAGAACACTGTTGTTCTAATAAGTTAGAATTCAACAACAAAAAGACCTTCAAAATTCTTTAACAAAAACCCTGTGTGCAAAAAAAAAAGTTTTAAACAACAGATATACAAAGTAAAGCATGCACATGAAGACTAGGATGCAGAGGCAGACACTTGTTGGTCACAATTAATATCATGCTACAAAAGTGACCAAACAACTGCTTGGGGCCAAATAGTTGCTAGATGTTTTACTTCAAGTAACTGGGGGATATACTTATTTTCAAACATCTTTCTGCAAATTTCCCCTTTTGTCAGTTCTTAAAATCTTTGCATGCTTCTCCCTTTCCAAAAAAAGTCATCCAGAATAGCCCAAGTCCCAGCAACAGTGAAGGAACCCTGACATCACCTTCTTTCCTCTCTACAAATTGCAGTGTTCGCTTAAAACAAGACATACAAATAACTGATTTAAAAGCTTTATGCTGAAAATGAAATAGTAAGGGCTTAAACAATAGTTAAAATAGTTCTCCATAAGGTGACACCTGTCCTCACCACTTGTGTCCAATTACTCGAGTGATTAAGTTACTTACCGTCAAGAAAAATTCTGAAGATGCATTTCATTGGAGTCACGAGCCCAGTTCTCCCCGTTTACTGCCAGCACCAAATAGCACTATCTCAGCTAGTGGTAGGTGCATCGTGTGTATGCAAGACACCAGTGATTAATCAACTTTATCTAGTGTTTCAGAGTTGGCTAATTGAATCACAGCAGGCACAAGGTCTCCCAACATGCAAGGCTAACCAAATAGCCCCCTTCCCCAGTACTTACATTCAGATGTGTATGGAAACTTGCTTTAGGGCTAAAATAGGACAGGAATTCCTCGGTTCTACCTCTAATGGGAGGGAGGTGCAGGGTCTGTGTTGGCAAGTTCTGTACTAAAAAGCCGCGCAGTATGGAGAACGCAGTGGACAACACTCTGCTCCTTTAGCTCTACCTAGTGCAGAAGAAGTCATGAAATAATATTGAAGCAATGCTAAGAAATCCACTCCAATCACATTGGAGCTGCTCCTGCCCTTCTGGAGGAACAAGTCATTTACCTTCCTCTGAAGTCATCCAATTGCACTCCTACTTTCTCAGGGATATCAAACAACAAGCTGTAACAGCAGACAGCAACAGAGTACCAACTAACAACACTTTTAAAATATTGTCTCCACATGCCAATACAGACAGCTAATTTCTTCTGAGAACAAAATCAGAGACAGAACCAAAAACTAGAAAGGTCAGTTTTGTTATTGCATGGAGAGCGCATCTGCAGCAAGGACAGTATCAGATGAAGGTTCCAAGCTACGGCATGCAGAGCAGGCAACAAAGCATTTTGTAGGCAGCTGCAAAGTTGTTGTGCAAAGCTCCTGTGCTTTGACAACTTCAGCAATCAGCCGCAGCTACCTTTCTCTAAAATGTACGTGCCTTGGCATGACTGGAGTTGCTGAAGTGCTACAATGAGAAGTTCAACTCAACAGTTGAGTCAGGATTTAATTTAATCACATGAAAAGCATGGTAGTAGTCCTACAAGGATCACTACAAATGCTCTTCTCCAAGTCATGTTTCCTGGCCAAAGTCCACCATCAAAGAGAACTCTGGGTCATTTTTAGGACATTAATTCCTTCCAGACAAGCCAATGCACCGAGGTATACAATGTGCTAGTGAAGTAGCCTGAGGAAAGAGAAATGTACATCCACCCAGCAGGTCTGAGAAAACAGAATAAAGCTACTCATTAAAGAAATCGAACAAATGCATTTGGTTCTCAGACAGCAGCATAACACCTCCCTAACCTGTCCCATGTTGGAAGCTCTCCTGGTTGCCCTAAGTTGAGGGCAACCCATGAAACACACACAAACCAGAGAGCTGAAATAACAGCCATGGTTCGCGTAGACTATTTTTACTGGTATCAGTTAAACAATGCTCCCCATCCCAAACACAAACTGGAGACCTTCGAGTTTCGTTAGCCAAAAGCTGGAAGCAGAGACCTGACTGGAAACCTTTAGCAACGGGCTCCAGACACTGCAAATGTAAATCTGTGTGCCTGGTTTTAAGCTGTTAAACCTTTCTGCAGTACAGAAGTTACACAGTTTGTTTAGGACAATTTTAAGCACACCTCCCCTGCCCAAGTTATGATACTAATATTACAAGCTTCATTTAAGTAGTTTTAATAGGATTAAAAAAGATAATTCATAACAACTAATTCATCAGTGCCCTGATGTATGAACATTCAAGGATAAAAACATTTTGCCTGGTAGACAGCCAAACTTGTTTGTAGTACCTAAAGCACTCATAAACAAGAAAAATTACTATGAAGAAATTAGATTTTAAATCCATGCATAATTTTAAGTTGGATTTTCATTGAACAGCCTTTGAAGATACACTGCAATGTAAGTCATAACAGCTTTTTTTTTTAAATGCAAGTACTTCTTGTTACTTCAGTAAAAGTATTCCAAGTGTGCAATCATTAAAGCTGCACTAATTATATAACTGCATTTTAAAGTTGGTGTTATTCAGCCTTTCCCCCAAAATTATACTTGAAGGCACTAGTATATGAACTATTGGCCTGTAAAATTTCAGTTCTTAAAAGAGTCATTAAGCTCAAAGTAGTGTCTGACATTTCTATTTCTCCTCTGCACTCTTTGTTGAAGACCATCAAGCAGCTTTCCCTCTCCCAAGCTTTATAAACAAATTAAAAAACAACCCCCAAACAAAACATCCAGTCCAAGTCCTGTAGGAACCTTGCTTGCAGAGCCTCAGCTTGGACTGAACTTCCATGGCCAAGTTACAACCCCTGAAAATAGGGGGGGGAAGGGAGAAAACCCAAACTGACAGAATCCTAACTATAGGAGCACCGTTTGTGCCACTATAATAAGAACTGAGGTAACAGCAGTGAGTTGTTTCTAGTTTGCTATGTTACACAGACTTTCAAATGAGTATTACCTCAACATTAAAAAAAACCACACATCCAAACAAACAAAAAGCAGCAAAGCAGCCCCCCTGCCCCAACAGAAGAAAAATTAAGACAAGCTAGTGAGATAGGCATTATTAAAGGATCTTTACAGCTGACTTCTGCTTTTTAAATTAATATAAAGGAATCAGTTTCTGGTTGTACTATTGTTTAATGTAGAAATGAAGCATCACAAAAAAGACCTGTTGTGCTTTTTGGCATTTTCCACTGACCCCTGCAAACTGTACAGTAAGTTGTGTTCTCCAGAAACATAAAATTGAACTGGATTGTAATACAAAACTATTAACTGGTATAAACAAGTTACTGCCTCAATTATTAGAGTAAGCCCATTCAAAAAAAAAAAAAAAAAAAGATGGCTGCAGCAAAGAGTTAAGCATTTCTAGGTTTTGTGTGTGGCATCGACATTAATATCTGTATAAGCTTACTAAGTAAAGACATGCCATCGCAACTGCTAAAGAACGTTCACTTCCTAGTTTTGTATCTATTACATGAATATAATTTTGCACTGATCATACATCTAAATGAAATAATTCTACTGTAAAAGTGAATGCAGGGGCAGAAATATTAAATTAAAGCCACTGGTCCAAAAACTGTTTCTAGCAGGCTGGTCCACTTTTGATTTTCCTGGTCCTGTTATGAAGGTTAGCACTCTTGGTTTGTACCAAAGAAAACTAAGATTGCTGGTCTACTGGATCTTCTATCACTTACAGATGAACACTGGTCCAGTTCAGGATATTAAAAACAACATACGGTGGTTACTTGCTTATCAACTTATCGTGGTTCACAGAATATGTTGCTCTCCCGAGTGTTTTTTTGCCACTTTTCTTCATAAGGCAGCAGCCAAGGCATTCTCCCTTTTCTTAATATTTGTGATTAACTTTGCTACAATGCATACAGTAGAAAGACCTCTCTCATATAATTTCTTATAGTACAGCATTTATTCTTTCTGTATATCAGAAGAAAGCTCTTGATGAAACCTTCCATTCATAATAAGAATGCAACTCTTTTGAACTCAAACAGTTTTATTTAATGTTCTCTTGCAGACTTCCTGCAAAGTAGGTTCTTTTGAAAGAAGAGAGAAAGAAGGGGTTTTCTGGAATACCGAGTTAAAAATGTGAGCCAAACTAAACATGCCATACACATGCTGATAAGAATTTAACGCACATTCATCCATATGGGCACTCTTCAGTAGACTGGACCAGTGTTTCAATGCAAATTCCAGCCCCCAGAGAACTACATGGTTTAGATTTCACAGTATGACTTTTCCCCTGTAATCTGGGGAAAAAACCTTAACTGGTTAATTGACCAAGTTCTTAGCTACTCTGTCCATCAATGTTCTGAGACATCAGAAAAGACTGGACCACTTCTTCAGTGGATTGAGGGCTGGTGCTTACGTCCTCCAGAGCATCTGTAACCGAGAACTGCCGATCCCGCAACCGGTTCCAATTGGCCAAAATATTGTGGTATTCAAAAACTTTCTCGTAATTGCCAATGGAATTGTACAGTTTAATGAGACCTCTGTAATCATATTCAAGTCCACTGTATCCTTCACCAAAAAGCTTCTTTCCTAAAGAAACCAAAAAGATAACAAAATTAAAAGGTAATCCACCCATACATTGTACCTTATTTCTCATGTCATTTTTACCAGCAACACGAACCTTTTTGTTACAACATGCAAGCTTCCTGGATAATGCTTTAAATTTATATCAAACTTTTCCTTTAAGGGAACTAGAACTTGTCCTCAAGGACTCTACAATCACATAATTAATTGTGCCATAGCTTTACATGCATAGAATCTAGCAGTCTCACACAGAAGGCAATCATTTTGTGTGCCAATTTCAGTCCAAATACAATTTAAAAAATTGTTTTTTCAGTTTTCTACCTTAATTTTTTTCTTTTTTTTTTGTAACACACTCTACATGCTAACAATATGAAATAAGATTGCCTGTCTCAAAATTGAGCTAAGCATGGCCCAAAGATACATTTAATTTGGAATGGTAAGTTCACTACAAGTGACAATGGGCAAGAAAAATATGAATATACAAGGAAGGCTGACAGGCACAACAGTTTTCCATTTCTTTCAAAATTTAACCACATTCTGCATTTAACTTGTAGCTACAACTCCAAAATGTAGTCTGAAGACCAACATCCATGCTTTTAATTAGTCATGTTTCTAGATGTTTTCAGGAGTGAATTCTGATGCAAAACTGGAAGTGATACAATTCTGGAATTCAGTCCCCAGCAGAACATTTAAGAAAAAGCATTACACTTAGATTGAAACCACATACAAAATAAACATATTGCACTAAGTTCTTTAAAAAGCGTTTTAAAGGTTTTAGTAATAAGCTTTTCTGTAGTATTAAAGCTGCTTTGTAGACAAACATTGGAAGAATCACATACCAATTGCTATGGATCTCAAATAAAGCTTTTCAGCATTTTCATATTGGTTCATATCATAGTTATAGAGAGAAGCTAGATGTCCCACTGACAGGGCAACTTCATAGTCTTCTTGACCCAGAAGCTGTTCCTTAATCTGAATTGCCTTGATGTGCATTTCCTCCGCTTCCTGGGAGGAACAAATTCATATACATCAATCAGACTACTCACCATACCATAATAAATAAATAAAAATAAGAATAAAAAAAAAAAGGAAGACTTAAGGAAACATAACTATGTAGTAGTTAAACAGGCTGTAGTATTTCATAAAAGGCAAATAAAAAAAGTAGGAAAGCCAAAACCCAAAACTAAATTCTTATTTTAGATGATCAAATAGTACCACTTCTGTCTTCAAAACTGCCATCACCCTGTCTCTGAAGGCATCTTAATTATTTTTGCACAAAGCAAGGTGAGATATTAAAGTGCAAGTTCTCCAACCATAAAAATACCAACTAAGGTTATGAATTGGAGACATTGAAAAAATCATTTGCTGTGACAGAATTATAGATGTCTTGTAGATTTTAAGACATTTACATCAGTATAATCTTACCTTAAACTTCCTCATGGACTGATACAGTCTTCCAAGGTTGCCATAGTGTTTTGCTGTTTGTACATTAAACTCCCCAAAGGCTTTTTTAGCTAACTGAAGCGAGGACAAATGTAAGTCGTGAGCTTCTTGAAGTAACCTCTGCTCAGTTTCCTTGTTATGACAGTCTATTGCAATCTCCTCCAGGATAAGTGCTGAGTATAGGAGGAAAAAAAAACCAACAAAACAACATTACTGTGTTCTAAAACACATATATGCTAACTGTAGGTAGCAGAAAGCCAACCACCCAAGAGACCTCAGGAGACACCTAAATCAGGCTTTATGTTTATTACAAACTGCTTTCAAATGGTATGACCACATATCGAAGTTACCAACAGATTTTTTTTTATATTCTATATCTTTAATACTTTTATTTGAAGAGTCTTCCAGCTAGGTTTTAAAGAAGTTATTTGTATTTTACAAGCGTGTTGACAAAGAGCACCAAGGACTACAGAGAGTCTTCTAGAGTGACCTCTGTTTGGGAAAGAGATCAAGTTACATTGCCTCTGTTGGAACGGGATAAACATATCTGAATGACTGATCTCCACTGACGAAGTATTGAACTGTTCCAGTAACGCAGTTAAGGGTTCTACCTTTAACTCTCTTTGAAGATGCCAAGAGAAGATGGTCTTCTGGGAGAATGTGAGTTATAATGCCAATAGCACGTTCAGCATGGAATCTGAAAGAGTTTAAATATATGCATCCTGATTTTTATTTAAATTAGCAGCTAACTGATAAAGTATTAGAAACATTAATACAATGAACAGATGCATTTAAGTTCTAATTAGAAAATCTGTATCATTTAAAAACGTTTTCCCCCATTTACAGTACTAGATTTACTGCCATTACCTCAAATAGCTGTACTCACAATGCATTGTCAAATTTTCCAGAGCTGTACTGGTGAACATAAGAAGAGTAAGCCAAGTCTTCATGAGCTGTAGCTACGTGTATGTTTTTACCTCCAAATACTGACTGCCGGATATCAAGAGCTGTCTGAAAGAGTTAGAAGAACACCATTTCATTGGTTAATACAGGAAAAAAAAAAAAGCCTTATGAATCTCTCTCACCATTAAAAAGGAAAAAAGTCTCATGGCTCTGAAATTCTGTAGACCTATACCTACATACTTGACACAGTAAATATATAAAATCCATTCACGAGTCAGGGAAAAATGAAAGCAAAAACCAATTGTTGGTTTCATTGTTTTTTGAATTAGCTTTGCAGTAATTAAATAAACTATTATCAATCTCCTTGAATTAACTGCATGCGAGTTTCAGTAAAAACATTTCAGAGATTTTCTATATTAATAGAAACCAAAGACAGACATTTAGCTTTGCTGCATACCTGATAGATCGCAACAGATTGGCATATATTGTCTACGTTGAGCAAGTAAAATCCATAGTCTAGTAACGTATCAGAATATTTGGGGTGCTTGGCTCCAAAATGCTCCCTGTAGAAACATACTTACTTTACAAATTGAGGCAAGTTAAGCATAAATTTTAAAAGGTATTTTTTGGAATGCTACTTACCGGGCAAGGTATACCGCATGTTTTATCAGCTGTTCAGCCTTCTTAAATTCCCGTTTTACAACACAAGCCTAAACACATTGAAATGAAGCACATGAAGAGGTGTACACTCAGAACCCATCTCCTCCAGATATTGGCCCAACTGCTATTACTTTTAATTTCAAAATATTGTCATTGTTATAAAGGACTTTTCAACTCATTTAAGTTTACAGATATCACTAATAAATGTATTTTATTCTGGCATAAATGATTAAATAAAGGGATAGTACTGCACCTAGTCTAGAAAGATGGAAACAGACCACCTTTTTATGGAATGCTCTCAGGTTAACTCTTGTCATGATGTTCATTTGAACAGCTGTAAGTCAGTTTCAGGGAGAAGGAAAAAAAAAAATCCACAGGGCTGAGACTGAGATAGACCAATTAAAGAAATAACAAACCATAATGCTCATGATACGGACCAGGTTACCCAGGTATTATGGAGGTACTACCCATCCTCACCCACTCTTGGTAGTAACTTAGATACAAAAGAAATGTAGAAGATTTTAAATTTACCTTTGAAGCTTGTCGCAAAACATCCACTACTACTTTTACAGGCAGGCCAACTGTTATCTCCTTCATAGCTTCTATACACCATTTATAAGCCTGTTGAACAAAGTTACCAACATAATTGACCTGGGACTTCACTATGTTGCAACATTAAGAAAAATATTACTTGGATCTGAAAAATATACTGGTCATTTACATTACAAATTTTAAAAAAATGCTGTTTAGTTGCTTATGTTTGATGAAGCTTTTTCAGCTAAATCTGAGAAGACTAACTTAAAGAATCCTCTTAAGCTTAACAGTGAATGTGCAAGTATTTTATACTAGTCTAAGTTCTGTATAATTAAAAATAATGTAATATAACTAACAGACAAAAAAAAGGTATTTTATAATCTTTAAGTTATCCTTATAACTCCTATTGTAAACAGCTTCCTAGTCAGCGTATTTAGGAGCTAAAACAAAATTCCAGTTCATGCCGCAGTTACATGGAAGTTGCAGTTTTTCTTAACTAGCTGAAAAGAAGTGCTATCTCTGCTCTCCAATTTGTTTTCACCTATTAAAATAAGCTTTCTGTAATATCTCATTTCCTGATAACCAAAATATACTAAGAAATTATGTGTGATAGATTGCTAATGTTGGTGAAAGTACCACTAAAAGCTTGTAGACTAACTCAGAACAATACATAGGAATCAGTTGGTGAATCGAGTATTCCTTTGGTACTGCCACACAGGTACCAAAAGTGATCAGAAACTTAAGCTAGAAAGATAACGGGAACAGTGAGCCTGTTGTGGAGAGTCCTAACAGATTTCATCATCAGTTTCCTGAAGTAAAGCAAAAACAAACAAATCCCACTCACCTCATCATAGTGGCTCTTGGCAAAAAGCAGTGCACACAGCTCCCCATAGAGTGCTGCTTTGTTTGCTTGCTGACCATGCTTTGCAAGTTTGTCCATGTAAGACTGAGCTAGTTTAAACGTTTCTTCTCCCAAGTGATATTTACAGTTACCATTTCGAACATGCAGCAACCTTAGGAAGATGTAAAGAGATCTTCTAAACAGTGTTGGAATAAACCATTTCATTATACAGTAGTATTATTGATCTATAATTTGGTATTGTACTTACAATAGAACTGGGCTATCATCCCAGCAAAATTGCACTGTCTTGAATTCAGTAATACAAAAAGAACTGTTTACAGAATATTATTTCAGTACTCCATGCTTTGCACCTTGCATAGCAAGAATTGTTACTGTTGGAAATGTCAAATGATTTTTTCATGTTGATGAAGTTTTGTATATCCAGTGCTTGAACCACTTTGGTGTGACTATGTTTTATTTTTCATAAAATCCATTCTGTACTGCAAAGAGGGGCTAAAATTCTGAAAACATGAGCTGATTTATAGGTGCAACATTTTATACCTTTTTATGATACATTATGATAGATATTCCAATAAATTGTTACAGGGGAAGGAGAGAACAATTAGGCTTTAGATCAAATGTGTCTCTTCTCTAAACCCGTTTCCTGTAATTGTTTACTCTGAGTAGAGATTTCTAAGTTATTATAGCTATGTCTCCTGCAACAGAAAGGTAATATCTAAATTTGCCCTATAAATTCAGCCTCCCCATAACATAGCCCCTTCCTATACTTTCCTATTGAAATGTATCACAAAATCAAACACTAACAAGAAAGGAAATAAAGTTGACATTTTCACAAGCAGGGACTGGCAGGCAAGCAGGGAGCAGATGTATATTAGCCATGCAGAGAGAAGATCAAAAGAAAAGACCTTCAGAAAACCCCTGAAACAAGCTATGTAAACAAACACCGGCTTTCCAAGGAGAAACACTGCAACAAAGACCCACAGGAAAAAAAAAATAAAAATGACAACCGTTTTTCCTTAAATAAGGTCTGAGAACTAAACATGATGCAGAAATGTGTTGTGTTCTTGGTCATATGCAGCAGAAAAATATCTAGACGCACATAAGGCAGGAATTTTAAAGAAGCCGGAGAGAAAAAACAAAGTAACTGCGGTTTTCATAGAGAGGGAAACTATTCCAACTACACCATTCAATTAGGAGCTGCTATCTAACATCAAAAATATGAAGCCCAAATCCCATGTAATGATGTAGGCCAGTAGGGATAGTACTGCAATTTAGATAAGCATTTGGGAAAAACAATATCCAGTATCTGGATGTTTCAGTGATAGCATCTTAAAACAACCAACCAAAACCCAAGCTAAACCTAACCCAATCCTTTAGATAAACTGAGTGTTGTAGTGTTTTTGTTTGTCTGTTTTTGGTTGGTTTTCTGTTTTTATTGTTAAATGTGCTCTAGTTTTGAATAACAATAAATCTGTTATTAATCCAAAGGAATTTTAGAAGACGAGGTAGAATAAATGTTTTATAACTTTTAAGCTAATAACTACAAATATCCTTTGATGTTTGCAATGCTAGCCTTTAGAATAAAATCATTCTCTAATAGCATATGAACATAGCAACCACAGAGTTACACAACACATTAGTAAGCCTAAAAACACCAAAAAAGAATTAGCAAAACGTGAAACAATGACATAGAACTATGTATTTGTATTACATATTTGTGCCTTATTGTTTAAAATATAATAATGAAAAAAATCAAGCCAATAGGAGCACTACATATGCAAGGAAGTAGTATAAAAGTTTGTAGAAGAGAAATCCCAAATCACATTTTCTTGAGTTTTCCCATATAATTTACTACTGCTAGTGCAACAAAGAAACACCAGATCATGTCTAAATAACATAAAGCTTTACATTTTTAAACTACATTCTTTTAATAATGCAGTGTATTAATTAAACACCCAGAGATTGGACTTTCTAGGTTTTAGAATTAACAGGAGCCTCTTCTTATAGATATAGTCATCTTTTCAAGTGCTGGACTTAAATTTTGATCTCTTAAAATTCTGCCTTGCTTCAGTGCAAGCACAGTGGTTCAAACAAGTTATTCTACGCTGGGGATTAGATGGTAACAACAAAAAGTTTATCTTACTACCTCGTGACTTTGAAGCTGAGTACAATTACTGCTCTGTCCCACAAAAAGGTTTTTAGAATTTACATACTTAGCGCTTCTGAAATTGTTTCAAATTCTTTTTATTTGATACATTTCCGACTTAACTGTGCTGTTATTTAATTGTTTGGAAGATGCCAGAACAAAGTAGTGTCTCCTCATTCACACTGTTGCCCAGAGCGACTTAATGTTATATGTGGGCCATCAGCTTTCATTACAAGAACAATGGCTGTCTCTGCCCAAACAGAATTAACATCTCCAGTTCAGAAGAAATCATTCTTATGTTGGATGTTTTTTCTAGCACAAAATGAAAATATTTTATCTACAACTGTGTGGGCTGTACACTGTTCTCCAACACAGGAAAAAAAATACATAAAACCCTATTTACTTTTCATATTTACCCAACTACAAACAAGGTGCAGTTTTGTTTTGGAGCAGTTTTCCAAAACACATTTCAGCATATATTCAGATGTTCATTACAGCAGCTAAAAAAATAAATTGATATAATTTTAACTATGCTCACTAGCACACAGGTATTCAATCCCATGGCTGTAGGACGCAGGGGAGGTGTCAGTATAACGCATCTAGGTACACAGACGTAAGAGCAGAGAAACTTATTCGAATGGACCCCACTACAGGTCTTGTGAAACCAGCCAGGTACAAAAACTAAATGCCTCCTAAGAGCAAAAATTCTTTTCCAAATGCTTAAGCTGTGGCTGAAGGTGTCTACAAGAACTAGACACCTAAATATTTACCTAACTACATAATTAAATAGCTCAGCCAAAGGAAAGAGAACTCATTTGATCTGTTATCAGGAAAAGTATGTTTTCCTTTTATTGATGGTCAACTGTATTTAGATCATCTGTATTTGGTGAACTCTTCTTGTACTAAATATAATTTCAGCAAACACTAATGCAAAAAAAACCTTGAGGGGGAAAAAAAAAAAAAAGGAAATCAACGCACTGGACCACTCTTACTGTCCAGCACCTGTTGTGTATGATATATTTATTGTGCAGAAGGGCGAAGCAGTGTTTTTCCCATTGAACTGTGCTGCCAGTTTACTAGTTGAAACCTGGGGATCAGTGTAAAATAAGCACCTTCTGATCTTCAGCGCTAGACAGGAAAAGTATTTTGGTGCAGCAGAATATTGAAGCAAGCATCTGAAACTTGATAGCTCCAAGGTAGTCAGTACCATATATTAATATATATTTCATAGTAAGACATATGGGAATTAAAGGTGAGCTCACCTTACGCAGCATTCTACTGCACGAAACCAATGAAGTATTTCATCATGAAGGGTGCACAGCTGAAGGCAGGAAAGAAATACCTTCTCAGCATCACTATACCAGCCTGCATCTGATAGGAACCCCCCTGGAAAAAAAAATCAAGAACAAACAGAATTTTGAACAGCAAAACACCTTTTTAGGAATAAGCGCGTGCTCAAATCTCGTAAGAGCAGCACTTATTTAATTACAAATAAACACGAACACACGAGTTCAAGTATTCCCTATGCCAAAACACAGAAAGCCATTGCTAAACACTTTTCGGAGAAAGAAGAAAAACTGAGAGCAAAGGAAGCATGTTTCTGTTTTACAGAATTTCATAAAACTGCATAGTATGTATAGGAGTCCTGTCAGGATTAACCCTCTAGTCCTGAACTGAAGATGAAACGTGAGTGGAAGAATTCTCCTTCAGTTGAGCATGACTTTCTGTCATTTCATAGTTTTCCATCAAGAAATACTTACAACAATACCAAAATTATGCAGTCTTAACATTAAGCATCACATCTGCAAATTTTAAATCTCAAACATATGAAAAGCAGAGAGCAACCAGAAATTCTCAGATATTTAAATCCAATATATTTAAGACACCAAGTAGCTTTCTAAGACTTATATTCCAAACACACATGCGTTCTTTAATAGAAGTTACAGACATTAAAAAGAAAAAATTAGCATTAGCTTAACTTAACCTTGCATGAAAAAAGTATCATACTTAACAGCGTATCATCACTAGTTACCTAAAACAAAACCAATCTGGATTGCTTTTTCTTTTACAGCAGAATCCGATTCTGCTATGTAGGAGCACCGTCTACTGAAAGAATAGGCCAATACAGAAGCAACTTTTACTCCATGGTCCATCAAAGCCTGAAAACAGTGATGAAGCAGATGTCTGAAACAAAACAAAACAGAATTTAGTTATACATAAAGTTTTTAAAACACTGCAGTCAGTTGGCTCTTGAGTGCCATGAATTCAAATGAGTAGGGATTCAGAGGAATAACTCCGACCTTCTCTCAAACCAAAACCAGATGAATACAAGCATAATTGTCGATCTCAAGGCTAATGGATTACAGTTGTTGGATTATCCAACAAATAAAATGAGTGTACACAAAGTTCTTTACAAGGACACCCTCCAGTGTAAGAGATATACAAGCTACCCACACATTGTTAGAACTGGAAAACAACATTTTCAGCTAAAACTCAGAGGGGGGGGGAAAGCCTCAAAGTCCACCATTGCCCCACAACTCCCACAGAAACTGCAGATAAATGAGCAGTGACGAACCCATTAGCATCACACATGCAAACAAGGTGAGGGAGGTATGTCTGAAGATGCAAAGCTTATTTTAGTTACAAAGAATCTGATCTAAAAAAGACAAGTTCCGAGCATAACAATACAAAGTGGGAATATTTAAAGATGGGAAAACCCTTTAAACTGGGGCGACCTGTCAGTTTGATAACCCTTCCCCTAGGATTAGCTGCAACCTAAAGAAAGATACTTTGACTGACCCGTATGTCTTACTCACCTGATTAAGAATAGTCACAATCAACGGAGATAAACATGCATATAACTTACACATACAGCATACATTCTGTATGGTAATGGAAGTTAACACCCGCAAGTCTAAAAACTTTTATGGCATGGTATTGGTGAGTAGTCAAACCAATTGCAGGAATCATGGCTAGCCCAGACTGCATAGCAGAAAAAGAAAGCACTCGGGGTACCAAGTATCACAGATGACTTGGCATACTTGCATGGAAGGTCTGATTATTTTAAGACAGAGAGAGAGAAGAGACACTGTACCTTAAAAGCCCATCTGCAAATGTTAAGAGATATTCCCATGGTTATTAGATGGGCTAGTAAAGCCAAGAAAATTAGAGACATCTTCCAGATTCAAAACCCAGATCAAGGGCTAAGGGCTGAAATGAGAACTACCAATATGTTAAGATACTTACCTTTTATCTAAAGCTCGTAGCACCTTTGCAAAAACTTCTAGCTCACAAAATTCACTACCCAGCTGGCATAATCTGCCCTGTTGGTAAAGCTGAAAGAAAAATACAAATATATTAAAAAATGTAACACTGTGCAGTCTCCTGGGAAATTTAGCGTAAGGGTGACTTATGATGAAATCTAGACTTCAAAGTACTGAAATAGATCAAAGTAAATATTAAAAAGTAATAGTTCCACTATCTCCACACAGAAGCACAACTTCAGTGTTAAAAGCTGAACAAACACAAGCTATGAGAGCTCCATGTGGTTTCAAGTTGTTTTGATCCACTTTTTTCTTCCTTTCTCCCAATGTCCACTATATCCACCTGCATCATCAAAACACTGCAACACCTAAGCTAGATAACAAAGACAAACCCAAAAAACTCCCAAAGTTAGCAAAAATTACAAAGAATAGTTTCTTTGATACCAGATGCTTTGAAAACATTTTTTTAAAATTACACAGAATCTAGCATACAGCATCATCAATATATTTTAGAAGATTTATAAGTGGAAATCCAAAGCCAAAGCATGAATTCAAATAACCGACTGTGATCCTAGAAAACTCCAGCAGGTCCCTGGAACAAAGGCTGCAGCAATAAAATTAGATATACAAAAAAAAAAAAACAACTCCAAACCCACAAGTTCTGCAATGGATGACTCACCAATACCCAGAGCTAAACACAGGCATGAGCCTTGACCCCATTAATACCTGAGCTTACATGAGTAATTCCTGCTTGAGTAAATGGGAATATTCATGTGAATCTCATCACTAATTTATTAAAAGCAATGGCTAGTTTTATGCCTAGACTGATTTCTACCTGCAGATAAGCAAATATATCAGTTGGCTTGTTCATAAAAAACAAACCATGGAGACAGTTCTTTATGCAATGCATAGTTAAGCTGCAGAACTTTCTGCCACATTATGCTATAAATACTAAGAATTTACATAGGTATGCAAGTGGCTGTACAAATATACAGCAGCAAAATCCATTGCAGACTATTAAATCCTGGATCAGTCCCTGAACCACAAATGACCGAAAGCTGGGTATGTATCAAAGAGAGCACTCCTATACGCTTGCCATAGCCATACACCCATCACCAGCTTCTGTCAGAAGCACAGTACTGGATTACACAGGACTGCTGCAGTACAACCATTTGTGATTTGTTTTAGGTGTTCTAGGACACCCCCCTGCCCTTAATATTATTATTATTTTTTATCTTTTTACAAGGCAGCAGCTCTGTGGGGAAAAGGAGAAACCAGTCGTTCACACCTCACAGGCACCCCTCTCTTGATGCTGCATCTTTCAAAGGCCATTCAAGATCCATTTCTGCCCTTTTTCATACCTGCACTATGTGATGCAGGGAGCAGGACACTACAGTTTACGAGTAGACAAAAAACAGATTATACATTCATATTTCATGACATCAGGAGCGTGCAGGTAAAGCACTACTATGTTGCACTCAACATTTATTCAGAAAACCCTACTTTTCAATCTATATGCTAAAGTATTCAAACATGCACTAAGACTGGCATATTCGTGTTGGCAGCAAGACATTCTGTGCTGTGTAAGCAGGTTTTACAGCTACGAGGAGTGCAACTACCCTTCCTATGTAAGCAGAAGCTGAGAGAGCACGTTATTTAGAGATGTTCAAGTACAAACACAAATTTAATGAAAAAACTTTAATACTCCCCTCTGAGTTTTAATGATTTCTTAAAATACCTTTATTGATAAGTCTTATATCTGTTCACCTTTTTAACCACAAACACAGGAAGCAGGTGAATTACTATTCAAACAAAGCATGTGAGAACATCTCCCCCAGCCAGAAATTTAGTTTTAGTTAACTCTCCTTATAAAAGCTCATGGCACTGATTTTACAGCACAGCAAGTTTGTTATTTTAACAACAGAACCTCCAAAAAAACCTTCAAAAATACTTTGACCTAATAATGTCAATTGCCAGAAATGAATGTTTTCCTTTTAGTCATCTATTTCACTGGAAAAAAAGGAAGTCTTTTAAAAACCAGTACAAGTCTGCGTGCAAAGTTATTCTTCAGATAACACAGTGCCACGTCCCCGCACTTCAAAGAAATCCGTTTCTTCTGAAGCTGTATTCTCTCTGGTAGCAAAAGAACATCCAGTCCAGCGTATTAAAAAACTAGTCTTACGGTAAGTGTTCTCATTTTCTCCAACACAACTCTCTAAGGTAACTATTATATATAAAACCTGAAACATATTTTTCACAATCATAACAGATTATATCTTGTCTAGCATTCCAATACTGAAGGTACACATCTTATCAACAATTAACGAGATCATTTGTGGAAGAAACTAAGACTTATCGCCAAGCTACTTCAACGGGACTTAATCAAAAGGACTTGCATATGTCCAATATTTAGGTTTTCAGCCAAGTACATTATCATTTCCCCTTATCACTTTGCAGTGTTAACTAAAAATCCCAGTGACTAGTCCGACAGTACTTTACCAAATGTTAACTCTAATATGACATTTTAAAATTAATGTATTTATGAAGTTACATAAACATATGTCGTTAGGTGCCCACTGTTACATGGGATTCTTAAATTCCCAATGAATAAATGCCCTGGTTGTGGGGGAGCCCCGAACCACATCCCCATTTTTGATACATCTACTATTTCAGGCCCAAAGGTCCAAGCCTGCGATCTGCACATCGCTCTTCCCAACTCAGAGGCGAGCACTGAGTGCTCAAGGCACCATTCTTGGATGGGAAAAACAACCAACATATTTTTTCCTGGTATAACCAGAAATACAGTATCCTTGGAATATTTACCACACTTTTCACCCCTTGCCTCGACATGCTGGCAAGCATTTAAGGAACCAACTCAGCTTGAAGTCTCTTTAAACTGTTATAGCTGTTACAGCAATATTTCAAATAAAATTTGACATGGAAATAGTGAGTATAGGCAAACTGTGAAACAGTTCCAGGAGGTTCAGTAACACTCATTTGCTCATTGAGAAGCAGTTGCAAGTACTGAAGAAATGATTCTCTTGTTAAAACTCCAGAGAGACAGAATTCCTGACCACAAGCCTTGCTACATAACATGACAAACAAAACAAAATAGTGATTCAAGAAAAACATGCCCTGACAAGAATGGCAGAGGTTTGGACTTCTGAAAAACTATTCATTTCTTAAGATGGAAGAAGGCTTTTTTAGACACAAACTTAACCTATTTGGAGCTTAACAGAGATTTCTTTTTTTTAACCCACAGAAAACTGAGAAGAGCCTATGGTATGACTTCCAACTTAAGCAGCTCAAATTTACACATTAATTCCAGCACTGAAGACACAAACCAAGGTATAAATTTAATGTATTGACTTGTTATTACACATTTGCACAGTCAAACTGTTCTGCATAGCTATGGGAAAACTACCATGATCTTCCTTCAGGATCTAAGGCTTACATTTAACTCATAACACATTCTCTGAAACATTCAAAAGCTGCATATAGTGATGTCCCCAATCAAACATATTGATAGCATTAACTTGTAACTTATCTGTTATCACACCATCGTGCATATATAATGCTGTTAAAGTTCTTGTCAGAGTTCTCTCTCAATACATTAAGCTGAGCTCTGCTTCCTAGCAAACCCCTAAAAATAAAGACAAAGATGTTAAACTACCAGTAAAAGCAAAGCCATAATGTAACAGAGAAAGTAATACAATGTTTGTATCATCAGCATTCTTGGCTGTTTCACTGTGTACAAGAGAAAACACTTTCTAAACCTAAAAATAATTTTAAAGAGTTAAAAAAAAAACCACATTTTAAAGCAGCTGGAGATTAATTTAACCAGTTGTAAAAGGACCCTCCAGAAGAAGAACTGCAGCACACGCAGTTTGAAAAACAGGTTCCTACTGCTCCAGTTTGGAAGAGGTCTGAAAAATAACTATGGATGTTTCCGTAAGAATTAAAGATGCAAGGAATTCCAAGGAGCTCCCCAGCACGTTTAGTAATGTTCAATAACGTACTGTAGAACGCCATACTAAATTTAGGAAGGACTGTATACCTAAACAACAAAATCAGTATTTAGGAAAAAAGTTTAGCTGTAACCACGCTCTCTCTTGCCTACTTAACACAGAAGGAAAAAAAATTTTTAGGAGCCGTTAGTGCACTGAATCAATGTGCTGACAAATGACTCATTAAAGGCCAATGGGACAGGTTGGGGACAGGCTTAGAAAATAATTAGTTAGAAATCTAGGTCCATTAACTCTTAAATCAATTTCAAAACTATCTACAAAGCTTCTGGACAAGGCTAGTTCTACCTGATACTGTTCAGGACATAACAAGGCAAAATTTACAACTCTCATTTGAAAACATACTTCCAATTAAGAAGCTGATCTTTATGAACCTCAAGCAAATAAACAACAAAAAGCCCTTACTGAACAAACCTAATTTAACAGATAACTTTTTGAGCTTATTGCTTTACACACACAGCACACTTCACATCTTCCCATTCACTCTTCTTTCTGTATCACATCAGCAATTTTTTTTATTTCACATCTACACAGAGCCCTGTACAAGGGGTGTGAAGTGCAAACCTTACAGTCACACATTCATGATTCTCCACAGCAGGGAAACCCTACTTTTCCTACTCAGTTTGCTTTGATGTGAAGTTAGATCAGTATGAATGAAATGAAGTGGAAACAAGAATTATTGTTTCAGCAGTAGCTGAACACCTTTGTTCATGATGTGACCTCATTATCAAGAATTATGCTGAGTTCTAGTGCCTAAGATTCAACAAGAACACTGAAAAAAATAGGGAAGCCAGAACATATTAGGATTAGAAAACACAGGTTCAAAAAGAAAAAAAAAANAAGTAAGAATTAGAAGAAGGGTAAGCAAAGGCAAGAAGTTTCAAACCAACAAAGACATAACAAGGTAAGACGGTTCAGTTCCTGTAAAATTTAGACTACAAATAAGGCACATATTAAAATAAAGAGCAATAATCATTGGAAAAAAGCTCACGATGTGATGATTCTCCTTCAGTGGGAGGGCTTAATTTAAAGAGGAGGTGATAGACAGATATGATTTAATTCAAACAGTATTCAGGGAAGTCCTACAGCATGTGCCAGTCTGGAAGTCTGACCAGGTGATCAGAATGCTTGTATGTGCGCACACGTGGAAATAATGTCTGGTTCCCATGTATACATTTAATTTCTGACCCCTAGAAGTAGAGTGGCATTAATTTAAGCCTTGTGAAGTCACACTTATCAGTCACAGCCCTACAAAATATGACCCACTCGTTCTGGGTTTTCAGCCTGCCTCATAAGATACATTGCTTGCTTATGACCTTGTTTGTACTCCTCCGGTCACAAAGATCTTGGAACTAAAGAAGTGCAGCTACGCTTCATTTCATAGGTAGCTTATCCTTTCCACCCTCATCACATACACAGCAGTATGAAGGGACAAACCAGATTTATTCTGATCTTATGGAAAAGATGCTTATAATCATTCTTTATCAGTAACAGCAATCTCTACTGCAATGCAGAGAATAGACATTCTACTGCATGTTGCAAAGTGTCAGCAAATTCCTGTTTATTCATTTTGTTTGGTTCAAAGAATAACTAGATGTGATACAAGAGCTTCTATTAGCCGTACTTGCTCTTTTTTGGATTACCAGAGTACAGGGAGGAAACATAATACTCCAGCTGCACATCATCCAGAAGTTGGAGCCATCGGGATGTAAATTCAAAATCTGTGTTTTGACTCTCATCAAGGTAGGAGCACTCTGGAATTTTTATCGACCACTTCAAATACAGAAAGAGCATGAGTATAGCCTTTTGGATTTTGCCTAAAAATCTTAATACAAAACAAGTTAGCAGAGTGCAATTTCTAAAGGTTACAGGTCTGCACTGATTGACTGAGACAAACTGTCATCTCCAATTGTTCCTGTGGTTAATGATCTCATCAGAAAACATCCAAAGAACATCGGGCTCAAATTATTTTCAAGAAAAATCAATATAGGAAAAAAAAAATAACAGCACACAATCCAGAAAAGACATTTCAAAAGGAAATTAGACTTTGGATGAAACTCCTTGTTATCCTATGTAAATGCAAGATTAGCTTGCTAGCATATAACTGCAACAAATAACTATGATAGAAAACACTAAGACTAATGAAGCAGTATGCTTTCAAATATACCAGGAGGATAAAAAAAAAAAAAAAAAAAAAAAAAAAAAAAAAAAAAAAAAAAAAGATAGACATATCAGAATATAAAGCTGAGGCACAGGGTAAAAACTAACCTCTATATAATACATTAATTGAACAGTCTTTGGACTACGTAGTTCAATATCTTATTACTGTCAAAAACTAGATTATTTGGATAAACTCTCTCCCTCAAAACTCCATCCTTTCCCCAGCAAACCACAAAATAAAATCTAATTTTCCTCTTTTTTTTTTTTTTTTGAGGACTTACAGTTTATTCCAGTTGTCACCTACTTTTTTTATTGAAAAGTTTGGCATTTGTAAATGCAGCCCAGCTGCCAGGCACGTATCTCATATTTTAACTGAGATCCAGCATATTTCTTTCTTTGGTTTCTAAAAGCTAGATCCCCCCACCCTTCCTAATAAAAAAAAAAGAAAAAAAGAAAAAAACAAAATAAAAGAAAAAACAATACAAAAGAAAAAAACTACTTTTATTAGGTAACAACACTACCAGGATATACATAAACCTGGCAAAGATACAAAGGAAACAAAATACACTGTTTGGACGTTTTTTTCCAGATGCAGGTGCTACTTGCAACAATACTAGTTATTAAACTCTTCAAAATACAGACGTGATAAGACATTTATATTTTTCTTAGCACAAATGCAGACTTGAAAATTTCCAGGATATCCTTACCGGTGTTATGCTCAGTCTCTATTATTTTTCAAATGGGTGCAAGGAAAAGACAAATACCATTTGATTAAAAAAAAATCCAGTAATACCCTGCTGGACCAGTACAGGTTTGTTGTTTTACGACAATCATGATTACTTGATTTTTTTAATTTAATTTTATTTTTTTAAAGTTTTAGTCATTGTTAAGATTGCTACAGAAGGATAAATATACTTTTTATTAGGAACCTGCCTGCTTCTGTCACTTTGCAACAGAACCCATTTCTTCCAGAGCCCACAACAAAGATCGCTCTGCAGCTAACCATCCCAGGTTCGATTCCTCATTGTAAACTGGGAACACACAGGTTTATAAAACATGTCCTAGAAGTTAACAATTGTGGAATCTGTGGAATTGAAAGTAATTTGATTGGTTAATGAACGGGAAGTAAACGTAATATATTACGACAATATAGCTGAGCACTGAAGTAGAGGGTACCCTTGTGAAAAAAACAAAGACCAAGACACTCTGCTAGCACTTTCCTTCCTTTTAGATCACACCATGTTAGCCATCTCTGCTGTTGTAATAGTACCATATCCTACCTATGTCATCTTAATCAATGTAACCAGGGTAGCAAACTGTGTAATCAAGACTGGCAAATGTTAATTTCAAGTGTTCATATTGATGAATATGTTAAAAAGAGTTCTGTATGGCCACAGCCAATTAACATCCACAGCGTGTAGCAAAATAAAATCTGACTGGTGTTGCCTTTTAGTTTTACAAAATGGGTGGCAGTTTCTCCAGTATCACAAGTTGTGAATAACACCTGGATAACAAAGCATTGCCTGCAAGTTAGATGTGAGAGACTGAAAAAAAAAAAAACAATTTTTATTCCTTCCTTTTAATAATCACAGAAAAAGATTCTCCATCTTTTTCAAGGTCTAAATGCAGGTATATTCACACAAGTTTGACATTACACACTGATTTTCTTCAGTATTTAAAGAATAAGTATTCTATACAATACTAACAACAAACTGACACCCTTTCCACACAGTAGCAACAACCACAAACATGTAGTCAATGAAGATTGAGAAGTCTTCTAGTTTGTCTTCTTTTAAAGACAAAGTGATTTTGGAAATTCTACTTCTGCTTTAAAGAAGTTATTGTCAGGATGCACTGAGCATAGCTCACCAACCTATAATGGTATTTAATATCGGTATCACTTTGAAAAGCCTGGTAACTGTGTTCAGAACCAAAAAAGCAAAACAAGCACCACACAAAACACGGAAGGGGACTGTTCAAAGGTGTGATGGGAATCCTCATTCTGACCTGGTTCACTGATGTCATTTGTATTGCTGTAGCCATCCAAACACAGAAATCAAGAACCAGTACTCATTGTTGTATAGGTGCATAGAAAAATGCAAGCACTATTCCAAAAGATTTATCTGGGCTATGCTTTGAGATGCTCACTGAAGGCAGACATCTCTGTATATGGAACACCATTTAGTTATGGATGCAGACTTGCTTCCAGCATCCCAGCCAAGATTTAGTCACATTTATTTATAAGCTAATTTAAAATGCAACTATTAAAGAGGTCAGATTCTCCTACATAGAAAAGATACGAAAAACAAGAAGTGAAGACATTGAAGACTATCTTACCATTGGCAGTACTGGCAAAACACTCACTATACCGTGCAACCTGTTTTCATTTATTCTGTATTTGGACATCTCATAGATGTATATTTGTATGAGAAATACAGGTGCACATTATACATTTCAGATTATCAAAGATTATCCTGTTGTAAAACATAGAAATAAAAGGAAAAACAATGCAAATTACCATCATTACCAGAAGTGATAAGGGCTAGTGATTAGTACAACAGAACTAGCATTTTTGAGGACAGGTACTTAGCATGTTTGTTACCAATGCCTGAACAAGACAATGTTCCACTGGTACATGACCAGAACAAACATTAAAAAGTCTCTTTAGACGTCAAATATATTGCTGGTTTACTTTTCATTATGAAACAACTTCAAATGAATCTGAATCGATGCAACCACTGAAGAGTGCTAATAAAGTATAAGAAGTCGACGATCTATTAAGCTCACCTGTGGGTGAGTTTGCAAGCAATTTGGGAATAACATATAGTTGGGTGTTTCTATCATTAGGAGTTCTCTTTCTATGCTTTTAAAGCCATAGAGAACCATCCCTTCATCTGTACAAATGTCAAGACAGTGTCAAGGAAGTTTACCTGTCAACGGCCATACCTACTAACAGTTAAAATAAACCCCAAAATGTTCTTCCACATTATTAGTTCCGTATCTTTAACGTTTATCTAATAATTGCTGTATCTCAACCACATCATTTTCTGTGAGCATGTTCATGTGTGGATTTCCCACGCTTCTCAACACTTAAGGAAGACAGTAAATACCTAATATACAGAAAACGTACACGTGTGTTTCAACTCCGTAGAAACAGTTTCTCTGTCTAGTGGAGATTAGTCTTCCTTCTAAATACCGTTACTCCATGTGTATGGGATGGGCCACTACTCCTGGTTCATAAAGACTCATCTAAAAAATCACTTCTTTTAGCACATTCTAGATTTTTAGAAATTTACTTGCAGAGGAAAGAAAGGTTATTCCCCATCTTAGTTCTTACACACTGTTTCTCTCCTGACAAATGCTCATTTCCAGCAGATCCTGTAGATGGATGAAACGTCTATTTAGTGGACAATAGAAATTAATGGACCGTCTTAGTGCACCTTTTACTCTAACTCTGGATATTTTAGAGGAGGTAAATGAATGAGAAATAGCCACTGCATGAAAGAATGATTTAAGGCTAATAAACTCTCTCATTTAAAGAGTCTCAATTCTTTTTTATCTGGTTCCCACCAGATCATTAAAGGTACAAGAGCATGGCAAACTCAGTGCCTTCTATCACAGACATCACCTTCCCTAATACAGGAAAAAAAAAAAAAACTGGGGGAAAAAAATACACCCCAGCACAAATCGCTTGGTCCCAGCCTGCCCCTACCCCTTCTCCTGCTCCGAAGGCGGGGAAGCATCTTCCCCCGCCCCCGGGGCCTCACCCCACGGCCCCCAAGGGCAGCCCCCTTCGCCGTGGCCTCCACACCAAGGCTGCTGCAGCCCCCGAGCGCTTCACGCCAGCCCCGCGGGTCCCGGCCCTGCCCGAGCCTCCCCCCGGAGCCTCCCCTCCTTCAGCCGCGGCCCCACACAGGCCCTCGCTCCCCCACCCCGTCCTTCGGGCCATGCCGCGGGGCGAGGCCCCACGCCCCCTCACCTCAGGGACCCCGCTCTGGGGACAGGCCCGGGGCAGGGCGGCTGCGGACCTCCCGTCCCTCCTCCC
>VXAA01007450.1:527272-549041 GCA_013399115.1 Anseranas semipalmata
CAAGAGAACTAGAGAGCAGAGGGGGAAAAGAGGGAGAGGAAGAAAAGATAGAATCGGAGGGCGAGGACAAACTGTAGGATAATTGGGCTGTGTAGTTGAAGATTGTAGAGCCGTAGTTTGTTTTGAAGGGGTTGCAAGTTGGATTTCCCAGTTACATTTATTGGGGGGGGTGGGGAGTCCATCTTACTGCCTTGGGGAATTGCATGGAACCCCCCTTAAGTTTCCCATGACCAGAGTATCATGAAAAGTTATTTTAGCAGCCTGAAATGTATTTTTTCCCTGTCTCTTGATTCCAGCTGTTTCTGTTGAGTCCTGATGGAATGATGCAAAATGTGGCTGTTTCATAAAGGGTTGTCGTTCACACTCGTTTTACTGTTTGAGCATCAGGGAATACGCAGGGTACCTGTCAAAACAGAAAACACGCTCAGTAATCCTGAAGGTTATACAGATTTGGTTACTTAACTGCAGCAGGACAGAAGTGAGGGTCCTAAGCAGGTAAGGGTGAAGGAGAGGTGACAAGACGGGTGTCAGTAATCATTCTTGTACTCTTCCTTCTCCCTGAGATCTGGTGAGACTGCAGAATTGAGTTTCTTGAAAGGGTGAAGGTTATGGCTTAGGATATGGTCGTTTTTATGTATGTATTTATATTGGTAATGTTACCTATTTATAAATACTAGTAAATGTATGTGTATGATATGTGCATTCTTTTATGTATTTAAAAGCCCCAGAAAGAGAAAATATACAAATAGTGATCATATAAAAACAGTCAGGCAGGAGGGGAACACAGTAAAATCAGATCAGAAGCGTAGACAAGAACACTGACAGTTGGGCCTGGGAGGGAAACGCAAAAAGCAAGAATTGCATTTGCAGCACAGTGGGGTTTCGATGAAGTGAGTTGGGGCTGGGGTGGAGGGAGGTGGGGAGGATTATATTGTCAAAACAGTTTCATTTTCTTTTTCCTTTTTCTTGAATAGCAAAATAGAGAAGTTGTGCAAGTGTCAGATGCTTGAAAGATATAAGAGAAGGAATGGCAAGGTTCGGGGCATGCTGACATTGGACAGAAAGGAAAGGGTGTGAATTTTAGAAGCACCAGAACTTGGCCATAACCTTGATGCTGGAGAGTGAGCGGTGAATGGGCACACAGACTTCGGGGCTGCAGGCATGCACTATAAGGAGAAGGATGTGTGAACACGGGAGGGTGGTGTGGGGAGAAAGATAAGAGTTTAGTTGTCTAGTTGTGGTATCCTTGATCTGTTATTTGTCACTGTAACTATGTGCAACTACAAAATGGAGAGAGATGAAGTGACAGAATGTAGGAAATACTATTTTAATACAATGTGTTTAGTAAATAATACTTTGGTTGTGGAACCAATTTAAGCTGTTGTCAGAAACAACATACCTCTGGCTGTATTTGATGGCAGTTTTAGGTAGGCTATACGGTAAACTTTTCTTCTAGCACGTTCGGTCATACCAATTTCTTCTGCATGTGCATAATAGCTAGAGCTTAATGGGGTAAAACAATTACTACGTCTAGTTTATAACTTCTCATGCTGTGTTATGGAATCCCAGTGCAAATTTTACTTAGAGTAAATAATTTTCCAGATCGTCTTATGTAGACCAGATCTTTAACTGTGTATTGCTAACACTGTGGGCACAAGAGGGAGACTGGGTATTTTAGTATTGTGAAATAGGAGCAGGAGAATGGTTTGGATTTCTGGTGTGAAGGATGGAGTCTTTGCTGCTCTCAGTTGATGGCCATAGGAAGAGAAGCTTGTACTCGGCTGCTCTTGGAAGCACTGATCACCCCGGTAGTCATCTCCTGTGATTAACAGGAAATGTATTGTTGATGAGTATAGCAGAAAAATTAAAACAGAAAAATACCCTTTTGTCATTGCTGATGATTTATGAGGTTAATTATATTAATAAAATTCCCAATTCTCTGTACGTTAGAACTTCAAAAGTAAAGTTCATATTTGAAGCCTGTTTTTACAACCGGCAGTGGTAGGAAAGGTTTCTACAAGAAGCATACTCTGCAGGTCCTAGATTTTGACACGACTCTACTGAGGATTGCATTGTTTTATGTTTCTTTTGTAATTCATTATTTATATAGCCAAACGATTGTTTTTAAGTGTTATATTCATCTTGATACTATTAAAACATTTTTTAGCATTCGTAGTTAAAATTTAGAAAGTTATATACTTCTGCCTTGGTTATAATTTTTCTATTAAATTTAATTTGAGCAATAAAATCCACATTTTCATTTCTTCTGTAATAGATCTTTGTAATTTTTAGTGCAAAGTCGTAATTTCAGGGTTATTCTTAGAAATGTTTGAGTTTGTGTTCTTATCTGAAAAGGAGCTAGACCACTTGAGGCAATGCAGATTTTCAGGATAATGTAAAGTTTTTATAGTCTATGGCTGTATTAAAAGTTCATATAGCATTTATTCATTGAAAGTTTAATAAGACTTTTAGAATCAAACTAATTTGAAAAGAGGTATTGCAGTTTGACTTAATGTTTAAAAACAGTGAAATAAAAATGAAATATATTCTTTAGCAATTTGTGATATGCAGAATAAACATTAATCTTTTTTTTTGGTCAAAAACTTCCACAAACACATTTTGGAGCAGCCTATGTGTTTTAGATCATCAGCCAACCATCATAAATGAATTTTCCTTTTAGACCACGGCAGAATATTTTGTTCTGTTGCAGATGTGGTTTCCAGATGTAGAATCCATATTTTGGTGTAGCAGATAACTGTTTGGGATGGGTTGTTTGTTTGAAAGCAACTTCTTACCCGTCTCTACAGCCCTTCCAATAGAAAAAGGGTGGAAAGAGCAAGAAGCGATTGGGAGTTGTGTATAAGCAACTTCAAATTCTGAACACTGCGTGGATTTCTCTCTTGAAACTGTCTAATGTTGTAAGGAACAAGCTAGATTATAAATTTGATCACGTCATATAGCTTAAACACTTAACATGCATTCTTCTATATTTTTTCTTTTTTTCTATTTTTTTTGGAAGAGTGGGAAGTGCATCTGTTAAACTGGGAAATGTGGTATTTTGTGGGCATGTATTGTGAGTCTGTAACAGTCAGGCAATGTTGTTAGTACCCTGCTAGACGCAGATGTGGGTTTACCTCCTACTCTCCATTAGCATCAGCTGGTTCAGTTCGTGCATTGCACTGTTTCATAAATGATGTGTTTTTCAGATCAGAAGCCCCCTAGCTGTAGTGGAATCGTATCCATTCTGGGATGTGGCCATGTTCCTAGTACAGAGGTTAATAACTATATGACAGTAAATACAGAATTGGGGATGTGGGCCCCACAAAGAAACTTTTACTAACTTAGTTATCCCAGCATGTCACCTAGATATATTTCTCCCTTGTCAAAGGTGTAGAAGTGGTATGAAATTCATGGACGTTTCAGCTATAATGTTGAAGTGTGAATTTTGAGATTTGTTGTAATTTCAGGATTTCTTTTAATTTGTTAACTTGGTGTGGTATTAAAAATCGGCAACAGTCTGCTCAGAACTTATGGAAGTAAAGTTCTAAACTCAAAAGTGGATAGCATTTAATATTGTTGCTTTGAAGGGGTGTGTGCTAAGAAAAAGCTTGCATTTTTGTTAGGACTGGTGTGGCCAGGTACGGGGAAAAAAAAGTGGTGTGTATTTGAATAGGAATGGCAACTGAAGCTAAAGTTTCTACCAGCAGAGCAGTTTAATGCTCGTAACAGTTGATTACTATATATTCTCAGTTAATTTGTTAGAGGAGAAGATGCCTTTTGATCATAATGGATCACTTGGACTACTGGGGTATCTTACAAAAGAAATGTAGGGCTTTTTTTTTTTTTGTCAAAACTATTTTATCTTGTATCTTGCCTCTAAATACTGGAAAAAAGAACAAGATAACAAGAATAGGCATTGAAAATAGCATTTGGTGGCTTTTGCTGGGTCCTGGTAGTATGCAGGAAAATAATTCAGCAAGGAGAAGAAAACTTTCTTGATAGCAACCTGTATATATTTTTAAGGGGTTCCATATAGTTTGCGGTAATTTTTTTCACATTATTAAATTGAAAGAAAAGATGTAACAAAGTCAAATTTCATAAAGCAAAACATTTTATACTTACTGTCCTAGGTAGCAGGTGAGAATTTCAATTTGCTGGCTGGTGTGCCAGCTACAGCACCAGTTGGAATTAACTGGGTGAAGGGTAGTATTTCTCAAGCAGAGGGAAAATTGTTTCAGTAAGATATCCTATTGCTTAATTTATAAGTGATAAAAACATAGCCCTGACATGTGGAGGAGTTGGGTAAGTGACTTTGATTGTAGTACTTGAGCTTGGAAGAGAACTTGGGAGTTTTGACACTTGTTAATTTATGATGAGACAATCTCTAAAGAAAGGAGTATGCTGTGCTATATGTAATATTAATCTCTAACCGAGAGCAAGACGTAAACCGTAAAATGCCTTGATGATGGGCAGATGTAATTTCTAGTTCTATTGGAGCCTAAAATCTGAGGCTGCTGTATCATTCTTTTTCCTCATAAGTGGGTGATTTTACTTTTTGTGCTCTTTATTTCCCATAAAGGCCGATTTGACTCTCTAATATATTTTATTGCTGTTGAGGGGTTGTTACACTGACAGAAACTCATTAGTTGCAGCTTGTTTTCTGTTAAGTGCATGGTTGAAGTCGTCATTACCACTTGGCTTCCTCCCGCATTTGCTTTCCATTTGGAATGTGTTAAATTTAATATCCACTGTTAAAATTGCCAGACAAAGTACTTCCAATAAGCTGATTGAATGTTTGTGTTCTTGAAATAATGCTACTCTTAGGGAGAAAGTATATTTTAGTATTTAGGACACAACGCTAGAAGCCTCTGTTAGGACTGAAATGTTTAAATTATGCTGGATATCTTGGTAGCTAACAATGAGGAAACGCAGCTTTTATCATCAGGCCGTCTATATTATACACGTGCTTCCCCTTCAGCACATCTTCCACGTTTTCTCTTGCCCTGGGCATCTGAACATTGTTCAGTGGCACTGGAACGTAGTAAGTTCCTAATCTTTTGTTTTTGCTTTACATGTCTGCAGCTTAAAATATTTTCACAGGGAGGAAGGCGTAATTGTTTTTTTTTCTTGCCTGTTATGCTGCAGGAAAAAAAATAGTGCTTTGGCTATCTGGCTTGAGTATTTCCTGCAAACAGAATGTATCACGGTGGAATTTTTACATTGTACTGTGTAAGCATGGGTTGTGAAGCACAGAAGATAAAATGTGACAAGGAGATGAGTCCCCCTTCTTAGTTTGTCTGAAGACATGAGTGGGTGCAGTGAAGAAGAAACATGAGGTTGCTGTTGACAGTTGAAGTCAACTGATAACTGAGAACTTGAAGTCTGCTATCTGAGGGTACTGAAGCAGGGAGGAGGACTGGTATGCATAATCTTTCTTAATTAGGATGTTGTCCCAGTCATTTAGTGGCGTTTTGGAAGAACAACAACTGGGGTGTGTAAACACAGAAATAGAGAAGAAAAGAAAAGGCATGAAAGAGAAATTCCGATCGGATGTAAATTGGGAGAGTAGTGTAATAAGAAATTAAGATGTGTTTTAAGGGCAAATCAGTTGAGAAAGGAGGAGTTTTCCCTAACCATACCCAGTTCACACTAATATATGTTCTATTGTTCTGAATTTAAGGAATATCTTCTCTGCAAAAGATTTGATGTTGGATAGCATGCTTCAGTCTGCATTACTCAGTCCTTCAAAAGGAAACATGAATAAAACAGTTGAGGTATTATTCAACTTAAAATGTTGTTCAGCATATAAAAGTAAAATAACATTTTCTTTCCTTCTGAGAGAATTGGGAACATCCAGACAACTTGATTGCCAGTCAAGTGTCCAGGCAAAATTACCTGATTTGTGATGTTTCTACTTCAGACAGGGAAGTGAACAGTAGATCTTGATGAAGAACTTGATTGATCTGGTCAACAATCAAGTAACACTTCTTCCCACATACTCTTGTTCTTCTACTGATGCTTGGAAAATTAAACCTGAGGAGAAAGTTTTTTGGATCCTATCTCAGTGCTTTCATATTGGCTTTATTTCAATTTAAGCCATAGCTAGGGGNACCTGTGGGTGCTGGTTTGCCTGGCCGTGCCATAGTTGCACACACACCCTGTTGTAATATTATGCAAACCTCTGTGACACAACCTTGATCTTCAAAACCTGACTGGTTCCGCAGAATCGAAAACAAAGGTATTTTTGTTTGCTTTTTTTTCTCACTGCAGCAGAGTGGCCGAAGACCATGACGGGTCTCCCTAGCACATCAGGAACTACTGCCAGCGTCGTGATTATCCGTGGGTCGAAGATGTACGTTGCTCATGTTGGTGACTCGGGAGTGGTGCTGGGAGTCCAGGATGACCCCAAAGATGACTTCGTGAGAGCTGTGGAGGTGACGCAGGACCACAAGCCTGAACTTCCCAAAGAAAGGGAGAGAATTGAAGGCCTTGGGGGCAGGTAACTGTGCTTTTCACTTCAGCTTTGATCTGTGGGTGCTGTCCATGTCTTTCTGTCTCAACGAGGCTTAAGTTTGCTTGTTTAGGGGTTGGCAAGCAAGTTGGTTAGTCTCATAGCCTGTTTATATTCCTTTGCTCTGTATGCTCTTTTTTGATGGTGTTTTTTGTTACTGTTGTTTTGATTCCTAGCTTGTTGGGGAGTAACTTAGTGTTCCGGTGTTGCACTGTTGTGCTTTTTGCTAATGGTTTGTGGTAGAAACAAAATTTTAATTTCCTGGTGGATACCAATGTAGCTGAGATATGGTTACAGTTCTAAATGTTTACTGAAAACTTTGAAAGTGGAGGTACTGGTTTAACCTATTTTTCATTAAATTCTGTGGAATTTTTTGGGGAAAAAAAAAAATTCTTCATTGTTCCTGAGGTGATACAGGCAGCTGTTGAGTAGGCTTTTCAAAGCTTCTGTTTAAGGAACATAAAAGATGATATTAATTGGAAACAAGATACTGGATTTGCTGTGTTTAAATATATGCTTAAAATGATAAAATAAAATGTTTTAACGTGTATCTTAACATTAGTACTTTCCTCACTGTCAGGAGCTGGCAGATGTTAGTTAGAACATCTCCAAGTTGTGGTTGATCTGTGTTCCCTGTGACTGAGGGCGAAAGCAGGCAGCCTTGTCAGATGGCACTAATGTTTTGAGACAAACCTCAGGGCTCGGATTTGGCATAGCTTCACAGGAGCTCTCTGTTCTTTCGTTGTGCAGTACCGCACCAGATGGATGGGCACAGTTTCCTTCTCTTAGCAGTTCAGAGGCAGAGATCACTGAAGGTTTTCCTGTTGACATCATTCATACAAGAACCCTGTCAGCTCATTAACCTTCAGATATTTGAATCTCTAGCAGGTGGAAGTTGATCAGTTAACTGTATTTGGGATGGTAGCTTTTCAGAAAGGGTAACTTGCAGTTTTGCTAAGTTAGTATTTGTAAATTTATGGGTTTCCAAATCATGTATCTCAGTGATTGAAAGTCTCTGAAGCTTTGAAGAGTCATTCCCTGAAACTTTGTAATCTTTTTCTACCCCTGCTCTTTTTTTTTTTTTTCCAGGCTGGCTGATAAAACTGGTGCAGGCTATTGTGAGACAAATGGTAGGAGTGAGGTGGAACTGCAACTATGAAGTCTTTCAGATAAAGACTAAAGCTAGCTTTGTTTGGTCATCAGTTGTATGAATGGATGAGATGGATTTTAGGATGTGGTGTTTGCTGCACTGTGCATGCGAAAGGATGGAGCTAAACATGCCCTTGTTGTTAAGGCCTTTGAAGTCTCAGGAAGTGCATCTTGAATAGCTTCAGTATGAGGAATCTTGAGGCTGTTCCAGAGCGCCTCAGTTTCTAATTACCAATGGCTGTTCCTTGGATAAAAGCTAGCTTTTAAGTATCTAGTTCTTAACTTGATTGGGACCAAGCTTTGCTAGTTCCTTGCTCCGTTACCTTTCCTTGTTTGGTGCCTCATGTTCTCCCTTTTTTCTTCCTGCCCCGTAATAGTTGGTTCACTTGCACCATAGCTTCTCTTTTGACATTTCTTATGCCATCTGTGAGAACTAAAACCATTGTGCTTGGTGCCTTGGAGCAGGTGTTAACATTTAAAGGCAGAGCTGTTTCTTCCTATCCTGCTTTCAGCAGATAACTATGAACAATTTCTTGTTTATTTCTCCCCCATGCTGGTGCACCAGAAAGGAAATTCCTACAGAAGGCTGCTCATTTCTTTTTTCCCAACTGTACTGTGCTGCTCTTTACTGCCAAACTTTGGCAGATGGTGAAAAATGAAGGAAGAACTACATGATATTTCCACCCAAGTGAGTTGATGTTGATGGTCCTCATCTGAGAAAAGCAAATTGTGTTTTGCTTTTTTGCTGACAGATTAAAAAGATACTCTGACATCTGGTTGTCGCAGCCAGCCAGAATTTCTTCCAAGTCTTCATTCCTCTGCTTTTTCTTTTCCTCTGCCCTTCATCTCTCACTTTTCCCTTTGGCTTAATATGGAAGAAGAATGTACAAGTGATACCAGGTGTTTTGAAATACTTAATTGTGCTGTGGACCTCACTGAGGGTGCTGTCATTATTGACTCCATATTTGCATACTTAACTGATCTTATGGCATTGAAATTAACTTTCATGTTTTCATTTCCATTCCTTTTTATAACCCCTGCCCCGTTCTGATGGTTTTAGCGTGATCAACAAGTCTGGTGTGAATCGCGTCGTTTGGAAGAGACCTCGTCTGACTCACAACGGCCCCGTGCGCCGCAGCACTGTCATTGACCAGATTCCATTCCTAGCAGTTGCCAGAGCACTTGGTAAGTGATGCCCATGTTTGGAAAGTGAGACACCACTACATACAGGCCACCAGAACTGGATTATACCCTGTTTTGCCAAAACATTTAGTTAAAAGGGATTCAGTCACTTCCCTTGATTATAAGGCCTTCTAAAAGTATAGGCCTTATAAAAGTATTTTTAATACAGCATGGATTTCATTTTTCAAATAGAGCTGTAGGAGGTGTCACTGGTGAATAAAGGACTAGTTGTACAACATGCAGGACTTTCAGCATCAGCCTTACAAGGGTGGTACTTTCTGTTGCAAATAAAAACATACGAAGCAGTTTGTGCCTCCAAGATGGAGAGCACAATGTCTTTCTTACTGAGATAGTAGGACTGTAATTTTTGACTAGGTGGTGGTAAGATTAAGTTTTGCTGCATAGCATACGGATTACTTTGGTCTTCCTTTCATGGTGAATCTGTTTTCTTTCAAGACAATGTAGAATTAACAAAAGGATGGAAGTCAGCCTGTGTGTTTTATCTATAATTTGCCCTTGCGAAAGTAGTGGTAATGGGAAACTTTTTGAGGAAGACTTTATTCAGAGGACAAAAAAACATATTACAGTACCTAGCAAGCTTCTTATGAGTGCTTTTTTGGAAGTACTTCACAACTTGATCTTTGCTACCTCTTGTCCATATGTGTTAGCATTTTCTAGTCAATTGTTTTCCTTAAATTTCACTGCTGAATTCCAATCTTCTGCTGTTCATTTTCCTCCCTCTATCTGCCCCAATGAAGAGTTCTCTATCCAGATATACCCAATATAGGTTAGATTTTATGGAAATTTGGTACCATATTTTTTACCTGTGAAAACTGGCCTGTGACTTAATTTCTTCTTGGCAAGCATGGCAGTTACGTGATAGTGTTGTCAGTGTTCCTGGATCAGTTGGCAGTGTGTCACAGGGACAGTCTGTTCCTGGGACCGTCGTCTTGTGATAATTGCATAACATTGCTGTGTCTGATTTCAAAGGCAGTGATATGTGTTTTGCATGGATTTGTCTAGTGTTAAGAAGAATTTTGCAGTGATAATTAACATTTTAAAAGATAGCTATATATCAAGGAAGAAGCCAGAGGTGGCTGAAGTTATCTAATCATAAAATTAAAAATTTAAGTTTACTGACTTTTTTCTCTATATCTTACAAATGTCTGTGTCATATTTTAGGCAAGGTAGGTGCTTATTTTATGGTTAGTAAAATTGACTCAAGGGTTTGGGTAAGTCCTTTGGAATTAATAGATGACTAGGAAATATTTTCATCCACCAAGCAACATATCCTTTTCCCCTTTTCTGCAAAGTATCTGTGTTCATCATAGGTTACAAAAAGCGGGTATGTTTAATTTTGATAAATCTTTATTCCTACAGTTTTTAATTTTTTTTGTCTGAATAGCTCAATGACTTTTGATCTGATTCCTCTCAGCAAGTTGAACAAAAGGATTTGGCTGGGTTCTGTGTGCAGATGGGAATTCAAGGAATGATGCATCTGTTAGCCCCCTATTGCATTCTTTCCAGTTATGTGAATGAAGAGGATTACTGGAGAGTTTTAGGTCCAAGAAATGGGAAAACTTCTTAATTCTTGGTGTCAGAAGTTAGCAGATTTGAATACTTAAAAGGGGGCATTGGCATCTTGCAATCATGTAGGAGAAACAGGTTTACAATGTGACAGTGTTTTGGTGTTTGCCTGCTCAAGGAGTCTCTGTAAGCCTTCTCACATCCCCTTCTGAGGAGGTATGACAACCCTCCTGGAAAAAGGAACGCAGCTGCTTTGCTCTGTAGGACCCAGATGGTGCACAGACGCTCACAGTTTGGAAACAGGATTTAACTTCTTTCTGAGGCCAGCATGCCCCTTCCACTGCTTACAAAAGACCCACCACAACTAAAACCATTTGCATTCAAGCTATGGAGGCCTGCTCGACCTCTTGGCTGGCTCCCAGATTGCTACCCTGGTTGGCACAGCACCGCTACACTGGAGCCTCTCCAAGCGGAGTAGTAACCATCAGTGCTGACATACAGTGGTTACCAATACTCTAGTCAGTCCCACTAAGATCTTGCACAGTGATTCTTTTTGCTAAGTCCAAATTTGGTGGTTGTTCTCAATAAAATCCCATACTGCAAAATACAGGTCCCAGACTTAATATTTGGACAAGAATTTTTAGTAGGACAGTAAGAGTCTCTCAACACTGCCCTGCACCTACAAGACAAACCTAGAGTTGTGAATTTTCTATCTTTAAAGCAGTCAGATTATCTGATTTTAAAAAAATGAAATTTAGAACATAGCTGTTTAAAGTTTAGTCTTTCTCTCACAACACTTTACAGTATGTTGATGTAGTCTCATCCTTACAGTTAAGTTTAGCACTCATTGTAAGGAGTACAGCAGAGGTTTTGGAGACAGCCGGAATAAAACACTGGGGAAAAGTACCAAGTTGGTCAAGTATTTGGACAGCAGAAAGGATACTGGTGTGTTAGAAGTCCTTCTAGCCAGCTTAATTCTGTTGACATTCCCTATGCTGTTTTGATTTGTTTGATGTCTTTCTGCCCTAAAATAAGCATTTGTGGTATGCACTTCTTATTAGCACTGCTTCTCATGGCATCGGTGACTACAATTAAGTAATGTTTAATTTACAGCCCCATAACAAATGAGAAATGTGTAGGTTTCTTTGTGTCTTTGTAAAGTACCTGTATGCTGCTTTTACTGTATACAAGCTTTGTGCCTTCTAATGAAATATTTTAAACTGTAGCACAGTATATTCTGCATTCTGAGCATAGCTACTTCTGCTAACCTTTCCTGTGGAATAAAAATGTATTTATACCAGTTTCCCTTGTAATAGATACTTAAAAATCCCTTACGGTCTCAGAGTTGTTCGCCTCAGGACTTGCTACGCATTCTGATCAGAAGAGTGTTTTGTTTCCTTAGAGTGTAATCATTTCTGTAAGTTTCCTGGCATCCATAGGTTCATGGTAACTGTCCATTTTGTGACTGTCCCTATAACAGGTGTGAGGTAACTCAAAATACTCAAATCCCCTTGTGTAAGGCAAGGATATGAGAGTGCAAATTACTGGATAACATAGAGCCTAAATGCTCAGGGGCAACAAGCCATCGTGTAACTTGCTTGTGTGTTTTGAACAGTGTGTGTGTGTCGTTGCATCATACATTAGTTACTGCCTCTCTGCCATAGATTTACAAGTTGGATTTCTTCCATGTGGCACCCAGGAAGGCATTGTAGACTCCAGTGAGTGTGCTTACAGCTGTATCTCTTAGGGAAAGAACTGAGAGGGGAAATAACTCTGTATGTGTAGCAGAGTTGCAAGACTCATGCTACCAGAAAGGTTACATTTCTGGCATATGCCAGCTAGCTAAATGCATTGATTTAGACCTTCAGTTTCTGGGACAAAATGTGGGATGATAAACACAAGGCTGTGTGTGACTGTACAAGAAGATATGTCTTTTGTTGCCATCTACAGAACCCATTGTGGAAAAATGAAATGAAGAATTTTGATCTTCGGAAACTAGTTTTGAGATAGTCTGGCCTCATGGCTGTAGTACTTTCAAAGATGGCATACGAAGTAGGGGAAGTACAGAAAAACTGTAGTCTGAGCTCTCAATATCTTATGATATAACTTGAAACAAGAATGGAATGTAGAAACAAATAGGAAGTCAAATGTTGTGATTAATCACCAAGCTTTATAGGTTGATAATAGACATAGCCTAAACTCATTGCAGTTTTCTTAAGATGCTATTTACATTCATATGTAGCTGTCCCCCAGCCTGATCAAGTTGAGTGGTAATGTATGGTGTGATGGCAGAAATGGGGAGGCTTGAGATTGTTTTATAAATCATATGGGAACTCTATTGTTGGGAAATTAGTTTAGGTCTAAATCTAGTAAATCTTCTATGGACTTTTTTCTTTCCTGCTCCTTCTCCCCCTTTCTTGGGAACTCAATAGAGCCAAGATCTGCAGCTGTCAAAAGGGTTATGCAGTAAGAAATTGCTGTGTGGTATTGTAGCTGTTGTGTGATTTCTTTTTTTTTCTTCATGGGTGATGAAACCCGAGTCAAGAACCCATTAGTTGAACCACACATTCATGTGGCAACATGAAGTTTCTTTTCCCTGGTTTTCATGTAAATATCTAACAGACCTACCCCCCTATTTTTGGTGGTGTGGCCTCCACAGTACTGTATTGATTTTTTTTCATCCGAACATGAATTTCCTGCTGACCCCCAAAAGAAGCTATGTACCAGAACAGTGAACTCTCAATGTATAGCTGTTGTAAGAATGTTGGCTCTGGCAGTGATATGGAAGCTGTTTTCCAGAGCACCCTGCTGGATGCTAGAATTGTTTTGCAAATCTCTCTGAACATGCATACCACGAAACCCTAGGGAGGAGGGTATGGTTGACCTCAAATGATCTAAGTAGATTGTTGTATAAGGGTTTAATTTTTGACATGCATTTCAGTATGTGTATGTGTGTATATACACATTTTAAATCGGTTACCATGTAGAATGGGCACAGTTGCTAGACAGGATATGCTTCTTGGGTCATCTTTCCTGCTTGTGTGTAGGCCACACCATCATGATTATGATTAACCAAGGTTAATCATAATGAGTTACATAAGCTAGTAAGTTATATTTAAACACTGCACAGCATTTTCCAGATTTTACCGATACTGCTTTATATGTATACATATATATATGTATGTATGTAGTGCATTTGGGTTTCTGGTCTTGTTCTGGAGATGTCTTACTCTAGCTTGTACAGTTTTCTCCACTCCCAAGACAAAATATATATGTATCTCTGTACAAAATGCAGAGTATGTACTTAACTGTGCAGCTCTCAGTTATACAGATCATACGAAGGCACATGCGGATCCGCTTAGCTCCAAGGAGAAAGTTTGGGGCTTTTTTCCTGCTTTTGGCTGACTGGAGCTGTCTGTGCGTGCCTCTTTAGCTCTCTTTTCTTTGACTGTAGAAAAGCAATAGTAAACATTTCTCCTGCAGGTGGTATTTGCCTGTGTTTGGTCACAGTGTTCTTTGGCTTTACCCTTTGTCTTAAGCTGAACAAATGCTGTCTAGGATTGAGTGTCTTTTAGAGACTGTAATTCCACTTTAGCATTGAAGGATTTAATTGAGGGCCAGAAATCATGAGTAGCTTTCTGCACATCATTTTAGCTCCTTATCTCTACTTTCGCATCCTAGTTCTTGCAAGCTTTTCTCTTACACTTAATCAGTATGCTCTGGCACAGCTCTAGACTCGAACACCTTTCTTCTCTCTTGCCTGTGATTTTGCTAACATGCAAGCAGAGATGAGCAGTCTTGGTGAGACTGTCTTACGAGCAGTTTTTAAATCGCCATTTGTTTTAAATGCAGTTGTTTCATTTGGCGTTGAAATGCTGTCGTCTTGTCCATGCTTTCCTTTTCAACATAGTGTTGAGGGTAGAATTGTTGCAGCAGGTTTGACTCAGATAATATGTAAACGACATTCCTAAAGGAACAGGGAAGGTTTTAAAGCCCTAAGTACTTCTGGATAACTTCTGCTTGCTACTACCTTCAGTTTTGTCCCTGCCCCTCAGACTGAACTTCTTGATCATTGCTGGGTTCTGAGTGGGACGTTATGTTGCGTTTGTCTTTACACTGCTGTGAAGATGCCCTCTTGTGGCTCTAGGATCAGGTTGCCGTGAGTTTTGGTGAAAATGTTTTCCGCCCCAATTCAGCCTGAATGGTCTTAAGTGGTTACAGTCCGTATCCTTGCTGAGACTTGCCTTGCTTCCTAGCAGCATTACCTCACTGAGAGTGAAAAAGGAAGTTCTGTAAGTCTTCTCTTTGTACTAACAGACCTTTTAGATGAGTTTTGATTTTAAAAGATCTGGGATTAATCAAATTGGGTTTTCCTCTTTGACTGTGATTTATAAAAGTAAACTTTTCTTTCCTCTGTTAAAACCAAAAGATATTTTTGTATTCAAAACAGCATGCTCCAAAAACATTAAATTAACAACTTGATTTATGACTTTAGGACATACTTTTGATATAAGAAGGCTTTGGACTTAATCCAATCTAGTCTACTTATATGATGGGTGTTTTTGTTTATAACCAGTTACTTTCCTGGCATCAGCTGAGTTGCAAGTAGTTTTTTCACTATTTTAAAAGGTAATAGTAAGCAAATAAGGTAGACTACATATTTTCATATTTTTATAGATAGCCATATTACTTTCCTGCTCCTTTATTATCTGATTTCAAATATCTATTTTTCATTTGTAAGATACAATGTAATTTTTTGTGTAGATCTCCATGTATTAATCTGGTTCTAGTCATGACCAAGAAACAGGTAGGATTTTTCAGGAAGATGTAGAAGGAACTATATTAATCCTTTTTTTTTTTTTTTTTCTTGGTATGGAAAAGGAATGCAAACTTCACACCAAAAGAAATATTCCTGGTTGTAAGTTTTTTAGGTAACAAGATTGCTAAAAGATTTGGAAGTGTTTGGGTTTAAATTCAGAACAAAAATAGTGCAGCTCAAAGTGAAGTCTGAGAACCTGGAATTCCAGTTCTGTAATACTAGCCTTTGGCGTATCACATCATCTTGCTGTCTCGGCTTTCCAGTCTGCTAAAGGGTCACTTGTCTGTCTGCTTGCTTTGGAACAGAATTAAAGATTTTAGAGTGATTTCAAATGCCTAGTGAGAAGTATGTTCTGCTTTATGGCTTACCTTCCTCTCCCTTACTTCTTGCCAGAATTGTAAAAGAGAGGGTCCCATGTAAATTGACTTCCTTCTAGGTTTGTCACACATCCCTCAGCCTCTGTGGATGCTGTGTTCTCCAGCTGGCCAGAGAAAGATCCACAGCTGACATTGGTATTCCTTCTATGCAGCAGCTCTAAAAAGCATTGCCTTAGTCTGTGGTACTCTGCCCTTTATTTAAAAAAAAAAAAANAAAAAAAAAGTGCCTCACCCTAGTGACATGGCTTGGCCTTTGCTGGGCTGGAGTTGAAGGATCTGTGAGAGTTATTCTTTGTGTGCAGTACTGTTCTGCTGGGGAGCATTTGCATGCTTGATTAGTCTGTAATCGTACAACTTTTATGCTTTAGTTACTGTGTTATTTCCTAGATATTTTTGGACCTCAGTAAGTGATGAGTACAGTTGAATTTAAAGATCATTGGGATGCAGTTTCCACTGTACATTTACAGCAAACGCGGAAAGCCACTTTGACAGAGGTGATGCCACAGGAAATTATTTGACAGAATGCACTTCACTTTTTTTTCCTCCAAAAATGTATGTTTAATAAACTTAGAAGCTGTGAGTACTTGAACTACTCTAGCTCCTATTCTCTTTGCTTTCAGGAAAAATTACTTTCCTCTTGTGGTATCTGCTAGACTAATTTTCTCTCTATTCCTCCCCTGCAATTTGTGCAATGACAGTACTGTAGATACGTGGCTTAGTTACAGATTTGCACATGGATTTGGCCAGAGATGGGTACTACTACATAATCAGGTAGCGTGGCAGCTGCTCTGATGCGTTCAGGACATGCTAGCTATTATTATGTCAAGCCTACACCTCGGTTCGTAGTTACACCATGACCTTCAGAAGGGCAACTCCTCGCAGAGGAGAGATGCTGTTGCGGTTGGAAGGCTTTCAATGGCAACTAGGAAGGTTGGGCTCCTGGTTAGGAATTTGGCCTGTGATTTGTGAGGTGTGGGTTCCTTATGCGTCTTCCCAGAAACTGTGCCCTTCAGCAAGCTTCTTATCGTTGGAGACCGTTACAACCAATGTGGGATTCCAGGTTATCACTGTGAGGAGCCTTCTGTCTCTTGGAGGGAGACTCTCTGAAATCACTATGATTATAACTCAGCTGTTTTCTCAGGAAGAGCAGCAGATGGGTGTGATGACATGTATGTGGATGAACCAAAATTAAATAGCATCAGATTATTTTTCTTACAGCAAAGTATTTTTAATCAAAAAAATGATTTGGCTAAAAACATTTGTGAGTTTTCCTAAATGAGCATGGACAAATTAGCAAATAAAAGTATAAAAATATTTTGCATGTTGGAAATTGATGCCGCCACTGATTCCAAGATCTGCTTGTTATAAGTTTCCAAGCTCTTGATTATTTTACCTGTTGTGTTGATGACAGGCACAATGTGAAGAACTCTCAGCGTACGAAGACTTTTTTGGCAATTAATATACAATAACTGCTGCACTGGAGCTCAGCTCTTCTGTTACAGTATTTATTTTGATCTTGTTGCCAGCTGGCTGGCTTTGTTGCGAGTCTGTGGAGGGAGAATGTACCTCTATACAAGCCTGCTTGGCTTTTAATTAGCATTTATTAGAAGCATGTGTTTGTCTATCGCTGCTGCAATGGAGGTGAATTGGGGCTTTAATGAGGGTGGACCATCCATGCTTGCTGTGGTGAAGTGGCATAATTGAGTTGAAGTATTCCTTTTCCCGATTATGGAAAAGTCTTTTCAGCTGGTTGATAGCTTAAGGCTAAGCTAATGGAAGGAAGTAAGAAGACAAAAAGCTTATTTATTATCTTTAAAAGGGTGGTGATGGATGCAGAAGGCAGCTACAAACATTTTCTGAAGCAAGCAAAAAGCAAAGAAAAAAATGAATAAACCTTAAACTGGAGTTCTTTGACATCTTTATTAATTTCTACTTCTAAAGCCATATGTTCTGCACAGAAAAATCTAGCCAGTGCTTGCAAATGTTATTCCTTGTTGCTTATCGTTACAGGAAGCTATTTATGAACTATTTCTGGGGAACTTTTGTACTGTATAGTATGTTACCAAAAACAGATAACATAGAAAAATCCAGAATGTAGTATTAATCTTGTAAAAAGGAAGAGAAAGTGTTAGCACAACAGAATACCGTTCTTGATTTAGAGGCCCAATGTTAGAAAGACTTTTTTTCATGTATACCTGATAAATTAGATCAAAATAAATTAATATGGAAAATGCATTTTTCTGTTGGAGTGCTTTTTACTTTAGGATGGCTTGGAGGAAGCACTGGAACCAATAGGTATTTTGACTCAAGTGTGACTTAAGTAATTCAGATTTAGTTCAGGCCATCTTCACTGGTGAGGTGACCCCAAACTCATTCACACAGCAAGAAAGATTTAAGAATAGAAAGGTTCACTGCATGAGGCCTTCCAAGGGAGAGGCTTTAGCTCTCATTTTCTGCTTTCCTGCTGGAACCCAGGTGCTATTTGTGTTCCTGTGGCTTCTTTCCAACTCCAAGATTTGGCACATGGTGTTCAGCTGGAAAGGCACTCTGAGTGCTGCATGGCTTTGAAAGTGATGCTAATGCTGTGGAAGGAGGAGAAACGGGAAAAAAGTGAATACAGGACAGACTTCAGTCTCCTCCTTTGCTGTCTTTGTTCCTTCTCCATGGCACCTGCATGGACAAATGCATGTACAGCGAGATGCGTGTTCTGTATTGGTCGGATGGCTGTGGAGGATCTCAGGTGTGAGCGTGTGTGGGGAGCAGTTTCACATCCTGACTGTGAAGTTTTCTGTTTTTTTGTCCTCTGAGCATGTCTTAGGATGTGCAGAGAGCATATCATTGTGAGGCAGGCTTAAGTCTAATGCTGCATGTGATGCTGGGGAGAGAAGGGATATTACACAATATTTTCCCAACCTGATTTTACAAACTGTATTGTGATTTCCTGTACAAGGAGTAAAGATTTTGTCCAGCATTTAAACTGTACCCATAAGAAGAAAGGCAGATTTTTGTAAATTTGGTTTGGGTTCAACAAAGACTTAAAAAAATAAAATAAAATAAAAATAAAAATAATAAAAATAAAAAAATAAAAGGCCTTTGTTTCAGGATAACTTTAGTTGTTCAAATAGGTTTTAGTTTGGATATTGAGGTTCTACTGTTTTTTAGGTATTAATCTGTTATATTACTTTCTTTTTCTGAAAATCTTAGTTTTAAGAGAGTAAAGACCTCTTACAAATATGGGTTGGTTTGAATGCATTTTTACTTAAAAAGCTACATATTAATGTGATCAGAAAGTGACAGCAGCAGAACAGTAATTGCGTTGAAGATTACGTCGCATTACTGTTGGTGACTTGAGACTGGTGGTAATTGTTTTCATGGGAACAGTTTTCGGTAGTTTCCAAGAATCATATTGCATGTAGTATAACAATTCAGAAACATTTTCTTCTTTGCTAGGTGATCTGTGGAGCTACGACTTCTACAGTGGTGAATTTGTTGTGTCTCCTGAACCTGACACTAGTGTGCACACAATTGACCCCCAGAAGCACAAATACATTATCCTTGGCAGTGATGGATTGTGGAACATGATCCCACCTCAAGATGCTATCTCCATGTGCCAGGATCACGAGGAGAAAAAATACTTCATGGTGAGAGCAGTGGATATCAGACATTGTGGAAATTCTACACTGTTTTCCTCTTAAAAATTGCTGTCTGGCATGTGTGAAATGTGCCCAACGGCGCTGTTATTTAGGCATATTCAATAGCTTTGCCACAACATATAGGTTGTTATAATGCAGCCGATACCGTGCTTGCATGTACTGTCAAATATATGATTCGTGTTAATATTGTTTAAATTAGTTGTCATTTTGGGGAAATTTGACTACCAGGATGGTAATCAGTGATTAATTAAGATAGCATATTCCTTCTCTAAGGAGGTTGTACAAAATATTGTCTGAAAGCAAAATTTATTTCATATTAAGATGCATGTTATAATGCAGACAATTGTTAATTGGTTTTTTTTGTGATTTGTGGGGGGGAAAAAAATCTTAATTCCATTCTTATCGGGCTTATTATACAAAACAGTTGAGAATTTAATCAGTAGAGCGTCTGAGCATCAATTAGTAAATAGTCTGTAAACCCCTTGAAAGAGTTCTGGAAAGACTGTAGGATGTGTTATGGCTAGCCTTTTATATAAGTCATTTGCATCAGTTGTAAAGTTTAAAGCACTTGTATATATATGGATTCTACTGTAAACTGACTTTAAAGCTGTATTTTACTAAGAAGAAAGATTTTCTTCGATTAGTATTTCCTCTTGTGTTTCTGGATCAAGCTACTTTAGCATATGACATAGGAATACGTAGTATTAGCCTGTGCCACGTAAACTCTTCGTCTTCAGTTTATAGAGTAAAGTGGTCCTGATTGCTTTCTCTGTCTTTTCTAACATAAAGGGAGAGCACCGACAGTCTTGTGCCAAAATGCTGGTGAACAGAGCGCTAGGCCGGTGGAGGCAGCGCATGCTTCGTGCAGATAACACTAGTGCCATCGTAATCTGCATCTCACCGTTGCAGGATAGCAAAAGCAACTTGGAAAACGAAGAATTGTATCTCAACTTGGCAGAGAGTCCCTGCTATAGCAGCCCTGATACGAGTGTCATGACACCCTCCCGCTGCTGTACCCCACCTGTCAAGGTAACATTTTTTTCAGTGTTTTAAATGTTCCACATTCAAGTGTGGAGCCCACTAAATATGTATCAATCTCCCCTTTCTTCTCCTAGTAATAACTTCTTTTTATACAGCTTAGTGTGGTGTGTAGGATTGGGGTGGTGGTATAGTTGGACCACTGCAAGTGATTGAAGCAATACTTTTAGAAACTACTGGCCTGTCAACTTAAACCACCATTTAATGTAACAATTTTTTTTTTTTAACTGCAGTGGACTAGGCAGTATGTATGGCTAAATAATATATTTCAGTTGTAGGATAGTAACTTGACAGCAATTACCTGGCCATATCCTCAGTAATTCTCATAAATCAATGTACAGTGCTTTGGAGAAAAACACAAACCTTTAACAACATCTCTTAAAAGACTACAGAACACCAGGGAAAGAATATTCGAGTGTCTCAGACTTGCTGAATTTCAGGATACAATGTTTTTGTAATCCTTGAAACCCTAGTAACTTAGTAGTAGTTCTTGATCTGTATGTCCTCTTCAAGGTAAATAATAATTATAACTTTATGCATATAATTCACACAGTTTTACATACACTGTTTCATAAAAATCTAAGATTTCACACAAAATCAGAAATAGGCTATTGAAAAAGGGGTCAGAGGTTCAAAAACCCCAACCAACCCCAACAACTGGTAAATTACAGACTGCCTGTGGAGGTGTTCATAACCATGTGGGTTGTTTTTAAGGTAACGCATGGGTTAATGTATTCAAACATGTTGTAGAGAATATTTTCTTCTCAGACTGGGAGATTTGTACTATTTTCATCTAGTTGTTTTTATGTTCTTTGTTAGAGGAAAAGATGTAATACAAGGTCTTTCTTCGGATTAGAAGCTTTACCCATTAATATAAAGCAGAGCTGTTTGGAAGCTTTTTTTTGCTCTAAAAACTAGAGTGTAGTTATGAGGGGATATTTGCTTCAGTAATTACCAGCTGCTTCTGATTTAAGTAACTGTCCTTTGATGTTCTGAAGTATCTTTGGATAACTGTCCTTTGGGCAAAGTAAAAAAGAAAGCAAAAATTAGAAAGGGAGTCCTTAACATTCCCTTGGCAGAGATGAGCTGCTAGTAAAATGGCAGGCTCAACCTTTCTCTCCCCTTCCATCCAGTGTAACAAAATACATGAAAAGAGCTTAGAATCATGAGAAAAATCTTTTGAATTCTAAATACTCATGAACTTCTAAGTTGTACCACTGTTTTGTGTGCTAGCTATTATCAGTACTTATTGAGTAAGCTTTGAGCTATGTTGATTGCAAAATAACCAGGAAGTAACATTTCTGAATAAAGACTTACTGAAGATGCTTTTTTCTGAAGATTCCCCCTCCCCATACAAGTAAATTCAGTGAATCGTGATGTGTGAACCTATATAAATTGTAGCAGGTGGTCATAAATAGTGAAGAGATCAAAGCTATAGACAATTTTGGTGTTTTCCTTATAGATAAGGCTTTATTTTACTTTTTTTTTTTTTTTTTTTTTACTTAATTTGCAA